>OX459098.1:760000-972500 GCA_949775045.1 Metridium senile | reverse complement strand
TCCATAGACTGCAAAACAGTCCCTATATTTGTATGCAAAAAACTCAGAGGAAACAACTAGTTGAAGCTCAATCAAGGGAAGTTTTGGCCGTGAGAGAATGAGGATAGGCATGATGGACGAGCAGGGAGTGAGGCATGTCTTCGTCTCCACTCTCATTCATCACTCCTCCTCATTCTCTTGCGGCTAAAACGTCACTTCTTCATCTTGTTTCGTCAGAGTTTTAATGTGAAAATAAGGACTGTTTTGCAATCTAACTCAATGAATAGTAACCAGAGAGGGTAAATACTGGGTATGCCTACCAGGGATTTGTAAAGAAATACCCCATTTAAGATAATTGATATGTGTTTTGTGTTGACAGTGCTGCGCTGATGATAGCTTACATAATGGAAACATATGGACTCACATATAGGTAACTATGACGACACCATAATTATAGAATAATTATTTATCTCAATCTAAACTTACTTTGTTCCCTTCTTCCAATCAGCAATACAGTCCAATTACCCATTTATCTCCCAGCAATTAATTCTCCTTTTTATGTGTTTTTTTCCTTGATAGAGATGCATTCCAACATGTTCAACAGAAACGGTTTTGTATCAATCCAAATGAAGGATTTGTCCAACAGCTAATGGTACGTAGTAGATATTACTTATTTACTTGAGTGGGAGGGCCGTATAGTACAGGAAATTATTTGGCTTGCGGTCATGACGTACAGACCGAGCGCAGAGAGTAACCAAGTGCCAAATATATTCCCGTACGGCCCGATCTAACTCAGTCGACACTATGTTTTTTATCAAATGACCCACTCTTTTTGATTTAAAGGCCATTTTTTGTGATGTTTAGAGTAGTGGGTAAAGCCGTACAGACCCTATCACATGACTTTTTACCGAAGGTTTTCTTAAGAGCGTGCTCCGGGCAAAATATGGGTCTATGATAATGATATTATGTCAGTATTTTCCCCAGGGAACTCCCTTCTATAGTGTTGGCCCTGCATGTCACATAGGCGTTAAGGATGAGGAAGATGATGTGATGCTCATGATGGTGTTGTTTATGATGGTGATGTTCATGATGATGATGATGATGTTCCTGTACATTGTCAAATATTCTCAATTGATTGTGACTAACTGGTTGCTATTGTGTCTGAAGGAATATGAGCCGATTTACTTAGCAAATTATCAAGCCAAGCAACAACAGAACAGCAGTGGACACATCTTAAGACAACATGGTAAGACACTATCATCATTAACATATTCATTATCATCACCATCATTATCATCATCATCATCATCACCATTATCATCATTATCATCATCATCATCATTATCACCACCACCATCATCATCATCATCGTCGTCATCATTATCAACATCAACAAATTCATTATCATCATCATATTCATTATCACCACCATCATCATCTTCACCACCATCATAATCATCATCACCATCACCATCATCACCATCATCATCACCACCACCATCACCACCACCACCACCACCATTATCATCATCATCATCATCATCACCATCATCATCACCACCATCATAATCATCACCATCATAATCATCACCACTATCATCATCATCATCATCATCATCATCATCATCATCATCATCATCATCACCACCATCATAATCATCACCACCATCATCATCATCATCATCATCACCATCACCATCATCACCACCATCATCATCATCATCATCATCATCATCATCATCATCATCATCATCATCATCATCATCATCATCATCACCACCATCATAATCATCACCACCATCACCACCATCATCATCACCACCATCACCATCACCATCATCATCACCATCTGTACCGCCGCGAAAATGATCCCCGCCGCAATAATGATTCCCGCCGCAATAATGATTCCCAAGTCGCCGCAATATTGATTCCCACCGCAATAATGACTCCCAAGTCGCCGCAATAATGATTCCCGCCGCAATAATGACTCCCAAGTCGCCGCAAAAATGATCCCCAAGGAATTATGAACTTGGACAACTCGTGATCGATGGAGCATGGACTATTTATATATTTTTCCATGCATTTATCCACATATATGTGAATCCCTTTTTGTGCTCTCGTTTAATATTCGTTTCTCTTTTCTTTTTGTTTGCTTTTTTTTGTGTCATGAAGTGTTAAATATAACGCGTTTTAGCTATCATTTCACAAGTTATTTTATATATTGAAACTCATTATCTATATACTGCCTTTCATCTTCGTTATCTATGTAATGCTGTATTTTATCTTTTTTGTACTATTTTTGAAGTCTCAATAATTTCTGTGTAGCTCATGTAATCAACTACAAAGTTGGAGTTTCAATTCAAATGATATCAGGGTTATCTGTTAAGGTCAAGCTAGTAAAAGAGTTAAACGAGATTAACTTCGCTTTAACAATATGTGAGATCAAATTCAAGTTTGACCGAGTTAGATTTTTAAAGCGGTCTCGTCATAGAAATATTAAATTAAAATCAATTATTTGTAGTAAAGCCAGTTTTTATCAAGCAATCCCCATTGTCGCACAGTAGTTAGAAGTGATGATATAATAGGAGATTTGTGGAATTTTATGACAACCTCAACAACTATGATTGTTCTATAAACATATCCCTGTCATCTTTGTCCAAAGTACTTTGCTCATTTAACTCCCAGTGATAATACCAACATGAGCGAACAGCAGAAGAATGGAAATGTAATATAGTTTAAAGAAGTCCATACTACAAGGCCTCCTACAACGATGTCCAGAAAGGAATCCACGAGGTAGAGAATGAAATTTGATATGTTTGTTTTAAATGTGACTTGCTCCATCGATCCCGAGTTGTCCAGGTTTATCATTTCCATGGGGATCATTATTGCGGCGACTTGGGAATCATTATTGCGGCGGGAATCATTATTGCGGCGACTTGGGAATCATTATTGCGGCGGGGATCAATATTGCGGCGACTTGGGAATCATTATTGCGGCGGGATCAATATTGCGGCGGGGATCACTTTCGCGGCGGTACACCATCATCATCACCACCATCATCACCATCATCATCATCATCATCATCATCATCATCATCATCATCATCATCACTGGCACTAACGTTTTCTTTTACAAGTAGGTATGAAGAGATCTTTTGAAGATGAAACAGACCCAGAAGGAAATATGGAGGCATGAAAAGATGACATTCGCTGGCTATTAATTTTATTTTATTCTCAAAAGAACATTTATGTCAGTGAGAAAATGGTCATCCTCGGGAACCCAGGGGTAATCTTCTGTCGCTCGTTTCTCGCTCCCAGAAAAAATACCCCTGGGAACGTAGTCTGTTGGAGCTTGTTCCGGAAGTCAAAATTCAGCTCTTTCCTGATTGGTCGACCCGCTGAGGTCGACCAATGAAAATCAAGATAACCATTTAAAGAAAGTCGTTAAATAATTTTGAATTTTGACTTCCGGAACAATCTCCAACAGACTACGTTCTCAGGGGTATTTTTTCTGGAAGCGAGAAAAGAGCGACAGAAGATTACCCCTGGGTTCCCGAGGATGGAAAATGGTACAATTCCTAATACTACAAAAGCTCCTTTTACACCATCCTAATATACATGTAAATAACTGAAGAAGTTCCTTTTTGTCTAAAGGAATAGGCTTTTTAAACGACGACGTTAATTTTATTAGTCATATGCACCTTATTGCAAGAACGTTGTCCTGACTTTTGTACTTTAGTGGGAAAGGAATTAATTAAAAGACAAAAGAAGATCACTCAAACTCTTTCTTTTGTTATACCTTTGTTATTAGATAACTGATGTTCTTTTTTCATGTGACAGCGTTATTCCAATTAGGTTTACATGTAAATTAGGATGGTGCAATTTCTTGCTTTCAAAGCTGAAGAAATCTAAGGGATTAGGCTTTAGGCTTTTTCAACGACAACGTTAATTGAATTAGCTATATACATGTACATTAGGATGGTTTCACCGATAGATATTGCCAAATGTTTTTAGACTTTGTGAAATTACAGTAAGTTAAAGTTACAAAACATCTAGAAATTAGGTTAATAATTTAAGTTATTTTTGGTTTGTATGAGAGCAACATTTATAGAATACTTTGTAACAAATAAAATGTGATTTACTTTATGAAAAGCGTTAAAAATTATTGTAATAAACTGTATAACAGAGTGTTACTGACGTTAAGGACGTTAATCCTTCGTCGGAGTAAAATGATAGATATTAGACTGCCAATATACCTTAGTAGAGTGAAGGCACTAAAACCAGTGAAATAGATATTAGTCTAATACACCTTAGTAGAGTGAAGGCACTAAAACCAGTGAAATAGATATTAGTCTAATACACCTTAGTAGAATGAAGGCACTAAACCAAAATAATAAAACAAATTCCTCATGAAAGAAGTTTTCCTCATATAAGGATAGTCAATGTAATAGTTAGTAGTAGACTCTAAACACATTGTTTTCTTTTGTTTTTATCAACTAGTATACAAACTAAATAGTCATTTTTCCTCGTGGAAGAATAGTCAATGTAATAGTTAGTAGTAGACTCCAAACACATTGTTTTCTATTGTTCTTTATTAACTCTGATACAAACTAAATAGTCATTTTTCTATCAAGACAAGGAAAATCACCCATGAATTAAAACATAGCTTTCTACGTGAAAGTACTTTTCAGTTTTACTTTTAAATCATTCATGCAAAAGTGTATTATAAAACAATTATTGAATTCGGTTTTTGTGATATCCGAACAATCTAGGTCTTTTCGCCCAAGCCCCTGCTGATTACACTTGCCTAGCTCGACCTTTTAAGGTTTTGAATATCACAAACTGCATGGCAACAAACAATGAATATGACTATGGTTGTTTAAAAGACTGTGGCCATCCAGTTATATTTCAGAAATTATGTATCTTTAATTGAGCACTGACCTGATTCAATTATCTTACTTCAAGACGTCTGACTGATTTGTAGACTTCCTGTATTTAGAGAGACCTATTTAGAGAGTCCTTTTTCCCAGTTGAAAATACTGAGCTATTTGAAATTGTTTACTCGCGACTGTTCGTTAACCAACAAGAACGAGAACAACGTACTTCGAAAACTTGGCACAAAGGAAAAAAAGAGGTATTGTACTTAAAAAAGGTTAAGAGATGGTGATGGTGGATCAAAAACATATGCTATACACCAATTCATGTAAATTAGAAGTCATACCAAATATCACTGCCTTCCAGTTGATGCAAGTATAAAGTTCAAAATCGATCACGGTAATGCTGGATCAGATTCTGGGCCTAATGGTCTGGGTTCAACGTTGTGTCCTTGGGCAGGACACTTCACTCTCTCAGTGCTTCGTCTTCTCGGATAAGGGGATAAGGACGTAAAGCCTATCAATATACACCTATATTAAAAATCGTTGTCGCGGCCGAAGCTACAGTCCACACTCTGAAGCCTGAAAAAGATGTCGGCATTTCTTCTCTTGTTATTGATTTATTCATGATATATTTTATTGTACTTGCTTCTATTATATATTATATGACAATAACAAGTTGTTGCAGTGGTAGATGATGAAACATCATCTCTTATAAAAACGCGCAATAAATCACAAATTATGTTGATATATTACCGACATCCTTTGCAGGCTTCAGAGTGTACACTGTATAGCTTTTATTGCGACAACGATTATTGAAATAGGAGTATAAGGTCGACGTTAAAGATCCTGTTGTGCTGTTCGCAAGGAGTAGGGGTTTGTCTCCCAGTACAAAAGTCAGGTCTCGGAGGCATTCCCACGCTAACTCATGACCACCGTAACCACGCTAACTCATGATTGTATAAACTGCTGGTTTACAGCAGTCTGATTAATAACTATAGAGCTCTTAGCTCTATGAGCTAAGTATTAGCACTATAGAAATCAGGCATATTATTATTATTATTATTATTATTATTATTATTATTATTATTATTATTATTATTATTATTATTATTATTATTATTATTATTATTATTATGGCAAGTTTTATTTTCTTTGGTGTGTCATAGTTACATTAACAAGCGGACAATTGCGTCTGGGCTAATTAAGTACATTTTTCTTTACAAACTTTTAATCCGCTTATGTATATTCATAAAACGTTTTATTATTATTATTATTATTATTATTATTATTATTATTATTATTATTATTATTATTATTATTATTATTATTATTATTATTATTATTATTATTATTATTATTATTATTATTATTATTATTATTATTATTATTATTATTATTATTATTAGTGAAGCATTCCTTGGTTTAATTTAGGTGTGTTTCTCAAGGCAACGATGAATTCCCGTATGTTTCTGTTGGCCTTCACCTATGCTGTAATCAACTTCTTCAACCTGCTTCAAGCTCAATTCGAGTTCGAGTCTGTGAGTACTGTACCTGACCTGATATTACTAGCCCATGTCATCGAGACATTAACACCGGCAACACTGGGCTCTTGTTTACTGGCTTGTTCTGAAGTCTTTAATTGCTACAGCATGAACTTGTACCCATCCATAGGTTAGTATACGTCATCCTTATCATCGTCCTCCTCATCATTTATTACCATAATATATCATCACCAACACCAACACCACTTACACCATTATCTGAAACTTCATCATTATCACCATTTGGAGGGAGGAAGAAGAGCGAAAGAACGTCTGTTTTCTCAGACTAGTATTGTGCCCTACTACTCGGGGAGACTCACTCGCACTCACTACATCTACGTTACATATTTTGCACACTCGGCTCACATGTTCGTTTTTGCGGAGAGAAAGAAATCTGATAGCCCGGAGAAAAACCCTCGTGGCATAGGAGAGAAGAACACATCAAACAAACTCAACTCACATATAATCCATGCCCAAGCCGGGACTCGAACCTGGACCACAGCGGTGAAAGGCCACCGCTCTCACTGCAAGGCCACCCATCACCACCACTATCATCATCATCACTGTCATCATTCTATTAGTTACTGATAATCGTTTCTCTATTCAAGGTGTTTGTGAGTTAAACAACGCCACTAACGGTACCAATCCAAAAGACTTTCACCGTCGTGATGGTGGTGTTTATCTTTTCAATCTGTTTCGACGAGCTCCATGTGATGATACCTTTTGTCCTTCTGGATCTGGAAGATGTTTTATGAATAGACTCACCAGGGGATGCGATAAAGGTAAATACAATACAAACAATATTCACTGAAGGGAACAATGTCATGAAATGTCATGTTATGTTATGTTTTCCAATTTGTATTATTATTGATCTAACAGTGCGTTTTCATATAATCCACTTTTAACATGCAAATGAGCATATGTGTGAAATAACATGCTAATGAGGCGTGCATGTAGCAATTTGGTTTCATTTTTCTCCCTTGAACCACAAGCCTCTGAACGTCATTAATAAAAGTGTTTTCGAGGAAATCTATAAATTAATGTTTTCGTTGTCAAATTTGTTTTATTTTGATTATTTAACCCTTTGACTACTGGGCTTTTTTGACATTTTTGAGCGATTTTCTGGATATAAACGATCCGTAGGATTTCTTGACTCCGTATTTGGTGTTACCATGGAAAGTGCTGCTGTTTTGTAATCTCAGGGGCTCAAGTTCTCAGGCCACATGACTTTTAGATCGTTTGAAAGCATCGTTGGATATTTACACTGGCTCAAAGTTGGCTTAAATGGGAATTTCGTTAATTTTAGGGTCATATTTTGCCTTTAGTCACTACTGGAAGAGCATCATTAAGCTTCAAGGTAGCAAAGAGCTCACTTTCTGGAAGAAATCAGCGAGGAATCTCACTTTGTCAGCAAAAAACGATCGATGCCCGGGGGTGTACTCCCTTTGTCGAAGTGGTAGGGGTGATCGGCGTACCTTTTAGGGTTAAAAATATTTCCTGTACGTACCTTTTAGGTTCCTGGCTCAAAAACAAGTTACGCAACATGATTCTGTACCTGTAAGGGTCATTTTTACTCTGCTCTGTTGCTAAAAGTCGGGCTAAAAGTAAGCTTGGCTGACAAGAACATCGCACAGCCGTACCTTTTAGGGGTTGAAATCAACAAAGCTTTAACAGTTATTTTTGTCTGTGCGTATTTTTTAGGGGTCGTTTCCAAAACCTCCGCCGATCACCCCTACCACTTAGACAAAGGGAGAACCCCCCCCCCCCCCCCCCCCCCGGGGATCGATGTTTGGTTCATTCGGTTTTGGCGGGCTTAGAACAAAGTTAGGTTTGGAGTTCGACTAAAGGCAAATTCTCGGACCTGCCGCGGCTATTTATCGAAGTTGTGATGATAGAGGAACACAACAAGCGCGAAATTTTGGCAGAAAACCGAGGTGACCCTAGACTTCTAATAACTGTATAAAAGGACGGCGGGGGGTACTCCATGTGGAAAATTGTCATGGTTACCCACAATGCTTTGCAGTCGTAAATACTTGAAAACACGTGCGTATCAAAATGGCCGTAATCAAACGACCGCAGCTCAGTTCGTGAAGTGAAAAAAAGTGAAAAAACTTGCCAAAGCTATAGCACAAGGACTGAATTTTGTTGTGACAACGGCCTTTTTGTCTAAAAACGATTTTTTTCGATAAAAAATCCAAGGTCAAAAAAGTGTGATTTTCACTATTGAAAAATAAGGCAAAAACGGTCATTTTTGACTTTCCTAAAGTTCATATGGAATTTTTGTGCTAAAATTGCTTGTTTCTTTTGACTGATATGCTATGAAAATTTGAAAAACTTCCTAGTGCTTACTAACATTCAAACGGCTGGGAAAATTTGACTTGTTTCAAAAAGTTAGAATTTTTCAAAGCAAGGTAATTTTTTACGGGCGGTTTCGGGCGCCGTAGGAGTCAAAGGGTTAAAGCTGCAAATCACTTGAGAAGCATTTTATAACACGCATACCTAATTAGCATATTATTTTACACATACATCTACTTGCAAGAATGTTGTCATTAGAAAAAAGAGCATTAGTAATTTAGTAACAAATGGATATCAGCAATGAAAGAAAGAGTTTCAGTGATCTTCTTAATTTTGTCTTTTAATGAATTCCTTTCCAACTAGTTACGTCAACACAACGTTTTTACAATCACGTGTATTCACATTTGCATTGAAAAAGGGGTTTATACGAGACAAAAAGCCCGAATCATTTCAAGTCTTATTATCTAGAATGACGCACCTCCCCCTGGAGTTATAAGGAACAAGAGAACACAAGCACCTGTTTTAATTTCAAGGAGCATACATTTTCAATTTTTTTTTCAGGAAACACAAATATGATAAAAAAAATAGCTTTTGTGATTATGGGAACTAGATCTAATACACGTTTGGAAAAGAGTAGTTTTACTTATCGGGAACAAGGAACAAAATGCACAATTCTCCCTCTGGAATACTGAATATTGACATTGCTGTTTTAGTTTGTGCTGATCCTTTGGGAATAGAAGACGGTACCATACCAGACTCTGCCATGAGTGCCTTGCCATACGGCGGCCCCTCAAAATACGATGGTCACAATGCGAGACTACGGTCGTCTGTTGCTTGGGTGGGATCATCTAGCATGCCACCCGGTGAATGGCTACAAGTTAACCTCGGCAGGATGACGGTTGTAACTGGTGTTGCTTCTCAAGGATGTCCCGCATGGTATTTTAACTACTACGTCAAGAAATATGCTGTTACTTTTGGCTTGGATGGAATAAAGTTTCAAAACTACACAGAAAATGGCCAAACGAAGGTATGTTTATTATTATCAACAATATTAATCCATTTTATGGAAACTTGCATTTTTCAATGTTTATTGCAACTTAATTATATAGCTATTAGTATTAATGGAAACTAGCAAGTAAACTTGTATAGGCTGCGTCGGTGTTTTTACTCCGACGAAGAGCTGATATTTTTTACGGTGTTATAAATTTCATTAAATTGCCTATCTATTATTATTAACATTATCTATCGACATTATTGCGATTTTGTAAATACAACAAGGATTACGATGTGAAGTCAACTAAAATTACAAAACGTCGAATTTACGAATTAATATTTATTTTAAAATAGATAAATAGATAATTTATATATTCATTAATATTTTCAGATATTTACAGCTAATTCTGACAGCAATACCATTGTCACCAACACATTGAAGACCAAGATAGTCACGAAGATTGTTCGTCTGGTGATTTATGAGGCAAACGAGCGATCATCGATGCGGATTGAGCTGTATGGTTGTCAGTTACCATGAGCTTACCATATTGCTATGAGGGTCCACAATAGGCTTTTCTTATCCCGAATTTTCTGCCACTATTAACCTCGGAATCCCGCCGATTGCTTTTCTCGATCGAATTCCCGATCCCGCCCTTGATTTCATTCAAAATTTCCCTTCATCCCTCAAGATTCAAGAAATTACAATTCCTGATGTTTTCTTGTATTTCGACTGGTATCCCGATTCCCGCCTCCAAAAACCATCAGATCCTGCATACCCCCAAACCTATTGTGGACCCTCTGCTATGTGAGACGAAAGGACGCAAAACTTGACGAAAACCTAGTTAGACTTGCACAAAGAAACGAACTCCTTTGTAACTGAATAACAAAACTACACGAAATTTAGGCCTTCACAAATGAAATGATACACTTTATAAAACACTGATATTACGACGCAGTCCACACCAGTTTAACCGCTAGTTATCCCGCGTACATTTTACTCCATTTGTTTCCTTAGAAACACTGACGCAGTCCACACTAGTTTAACCGCTAGTTATCGTACATTTTTACTCCAATTGTTTCCTTAGAAACACTGACGCAGTCCACACTAGTTTAACCGCTAGTTATCGTACATTTTTACTCCAATTGTTTCCTTACAAACACTGACGCAGTCCACACTAGTTTAACCGCTAGTTATCATACATTTTTACTCCAATTGTTTCCTTAGAAACACTGACGTAGTCAACACTAGTTTAACATCTCGTTATCGTACATTTTTACTCCAATTATTTTCAACTTGCAATTATGCACAATGTAGATTTACAATTGATTTTCACACGTTTATTTCAATAAAATACACTTGGGTTACCAACAGTTGTGTGACAGTTCATATGTGTAACACATTTTACACTATAGATTGCGTTACTTCATTAATATTTTACCTCCTCTTAACAATACTATCATCATCATCATCATCATCACTTTCAATATCATCATCGTCATCATCACCACAACTACCATTATTATTATCACCACTATCACCAGCATCATATTCATTACCATAACCATCATCGCCAACACCAATCAATATCATCATCGTTATCATCACCACAACCACCATTTTTATTATCACCACTATCACCAGCATCATATTCATTACCATAACCATCATCACCAACAGCAATCAATATCATCATCGTTATCATCACCACAACCAGCATTATTATTATCACCACTATCACCAGCATCATATTCATTACCATAACCATCATCGCCGACAGCAATCAATATCATTACTTTAGCATCACCACAACCACCATTACCATCATTATCATCATCTTGACTTAACACCAGCATCATCTTCGATAATGGGCTCGGTTGAATCGTATAAGTGTATTCTGTAGTTTCTCTCTAGTTCTCTCCGTAGGGAATTATGGCCCTTCGTTTCATTTAGTAGACATGAAACAATTTACATATTAAAGTTCTAGGGTTTTCAACCCAACAACTCAAGTTTTCAAGTTAAGTTTAGTCAAGTTGTCAAGTTAAGTTTAGTTAAGTTTTCAAGTCGTATCAGAAATACCGTATGCAATCTTGAAAACAATGCCATTACCATATATGGTATTGTAGGTGAGAAGTAACAAAAGACTTTGTTTAGCGCGAGAGATTTTTTTTTTTTTTAACAAGTTGAGATATTGCAACAGAACAATAGGCATATCTTTGATACGATAAGTTTATTCAAGTTTTGAAGTTAAGTTTAGTCAACTTTCCCTGATCTGATCAAGATGTATTTTGCACCAGATACATAAATTTATCAATTCGCTCAATGAAAATGGGAAGTGTGGTCATTAGAAAAACTACTGGGAAACACTTAACTTGTAAACGTGACTAAACTTGATTAAACTTGACTAAACTTAACTTGAATACTTGACTAAACTTAACTTGGCAACTTGACCAAACTTAACTTGAAAACCTGACTAAACTTAAAAACTTGAAAACTTGATTTTTTTTTATTAATTTGTTTTCAGCTTATGGAATTTCAATTTTTAACTGTATAATTAGTAACAGTGAAAATGGAATAAGGTCAATACGTACGAATAATGAAATTTAGAATCAATTCCAATGTCATGTTTGGTGGACATAGTTAATGACATTGTATTTCTAGTTATCGACAACTAATGACTTGACTAGCTTCGAGAACTTTCTCTATTTGCAGGTGGTAAACTACAACCTACCGGGCGAATTCCATCAATATCTCATCTGCTATCAATATTATAATTGAATCGTAAAAAAACTAATTTGAGTCTATATAACTAAATAGTTTACAAATGAATAGTTAGAACAGTTGACAATATACCAACTGTGATTATTGTGAAAGAATAGTCAATGTAATAGTTAGTAGTACACTCTAAACACATTGTTTTCTTTTGTTCTTTATCAATCAGTACAAACTAAATAGTTATTTTTTCTAATTATGAAAGAATGGTCAATGTAATAGTTAGTAGTAGACTCTAAACACATTGTTTTCTTTTGTTCTTTATCAACTAGTACAAATTAAATAGTCATTTTCCCCCATCAAAAGGCCAACGTAAATCTCTAATGGATATTTTGCAGCAGGAAAACTAGCAGCTATCAGGTTTAATAGACATAATTTGCTGTTTTAATAAGGGTTTAGGAAGATCTACACCATAGGCGACCCCATAGGCTGCATCCTGCTTGAAATCGTTCTTGGGCTTCTCTGAAGAGCTAGGCGACGTAACCATAACGACAAAGTATGTTACTTGAGTTGGCCAAGGTATACTTTAGACCTACTTTAGATCGCTAGTGTGAACCCACCTAATTATCTACAATAAAGTACAAGACAATATCACATCGCCCTTCACATTAACTAGTAGCTAGAGAAATTCGCTTTTCATAAAGAGATATCATTTCTAGATTCTTAATTTACGTGGTTTTTGAATAACTGAAACTAAACTTATTATCTTCTCATAGCACCCCCACCTCGATGGTATGATTTCAAATATTACAAACTGACCACATACAATGAATATGACGATGATACTAACAACAATTACTTTAATGAATAGAGTTCACATCATGCACAAATGATAGCAAGTCATTTTCACGTGGTGCAGTAATAAGTTTGTTTTCTAAAAAGAAATGTTTAACATTTTAATACTCTTGAAGTCAATAAGTATAATATATCCCTTTAAAGCTACTATTCTTGGCTTTCACCTATCACGTGACCATATGAAAAATTAAATTTTCACTTAAACTATAAACAATCACTGAATTCCTGAAGCACATACTTTATTTAGCAGTGTTAGCAAATATGAGGACAGAAGAATGAATATTGGCAGAGTTATATAGTCAAGCTATTACTAAAGATTTTTAGTAAGAAATGTATGGCAAAAGCATTTCAGGTTGTGTTGATTATATCATTAACCAGATCTTTTCTTTGAACAAATAGCAATTTAGGCCACATCAGCTTAAAGCAAGATGACCAATGTATGATTTGCCAAAATTTGAGCGTAAATGGACTAATTGTGACCGAATACGGAGCCAGTGAATATGCACCTTGATTACAGTGAAATGTATGGCGCCGTCATCTTTGTGCTCCTCTTGCAAAAGCCGAACTTCGCAAAATCCTTAAAATTTCTTACATTTACGGCGAAAATGCCAGTAATTTAGCTTTCTAATGATAATTCTAAGGTTTTGAGCTCAATCAAACATCGATAAATACTAAACTGACATGAATCTAGCTTGATTAAAGATGCGTGAACAGAGTTGCGTGACACAAATTGTCTGTTTTATATTTCGAAACCAAAACACAGCAAAGACACAAGATTTAGCACAGATGTTCCTTTAGGGGAGCTCTAAAAAGTATTACAGCCAGAAGTAAAAATAACTAATATTTCCGAAATAAAACAAATTGATGACGTCACGTGCAAGCCAAGAATTCTAACAACTGATCTAATTCGTGTTTACATGCCACTTTAGTGGTCAAAATAAGAGATCAATTGCGTTGAAGTCACCCGTTTCAATAGTCTCCCTCGCAGCCGTTCTTAGTGTCGGGCTTCCTGTCCCTCCCCACTAACGGCTGCTTCGATTCGAACAACATTCCTTTCCCTTTGTAATGTTTTTGAGGCAATCAGCGCACAGAAAATTGTAAACATGACGTTTACCCGATATCTAAAAGGTCAAAGTTAAGGCGTCTCATTGTAGATGGAGGAAATGTGAGAACCACCAAACCAAGTAATAGAAAGCGATTCCTGTTTATCGAAAGTCAAATGCAAAAATCAATGCCACAAAAAACTTGTCAAGTTCAAGAAAGCCTCTAAAAGTATTTTAAAGATCAGCGAAGTAAACTCGACTTCGTCGATTGACTGGAAAGTCTATCCAATACTGATTTATTCTCCTCTGCTTCCCCGCAGTGTAATACCCAAGTGCGAGATTCCTCAGTTGATCTGTCATAGCTAGAAACGATAGTACACTCGCTGTGATTGGTTAGGATTTATGGCGCGAACCGCTCTAGGATATATGAGCGGAATGCTGATTGGCTAAACTAGAGAAAGGAATGTTGTTCGAATCGAAGCAGCCGTTAGTGGGGAGGGACAGGAAGCCCGACACTAAGAACGGCTGCGAGGGAGACTACCGTTTCAAAGGCGTGATTAGGAGAGGCAGGTTGATGCAAATGTTTTTCTATCTTTAATCTAATTATCGTCAACTATATGATTAGCATAAATGAAGCAATATTTCAACTAGTACATCAGTCCAAGTCTTAGCTGGGAACTGGATGGTTCGGAGCGTCAACGCTGATCAGAAAAAGATCCTAACTCAAGCGTTAGTCTTTTTTTACAGTTGAAAATACTGAGCTATTTGAAATTGCTTACTCCCTTACGACGGAGAAGCATCCTACATACACAAGGTTCAGATATTGAGGTATTGCTTGGTTTAGGTGTGTTTCTTAAAGGCATGTTGTAAATTGAAAAGAGCTGATTCAGCCCTAAAAATGGGGCCATTTCGGTGGGTTTAAAACAGTACCATTTTTTTGGGGCCAAATTGGACTTTAAGCAAGGGCTGTTTCAGCTACACTTTTAGGGGCTGATTTGGTACCATCAGTTTGGCTAAAACAACCCCAAAGTTGGGCTGATTTGGAAAACAGGAGGGCTGATTTGAAAAACAGGAGGGCTGATTTGGAAAACAGGAGGGCTGATTTGAAATTTGTTTTGGCCGATATGACCCCGTTTTCAGGGCCAAAACAGGTTGTAAAAGCTGATTTGAACCTAATTTTAGGATCTATTTCAACCCCAATCTGTGAGTCAAAATGACCATTCCAAGATAGCTGAAATGGAAGTGTTAGGGTCGAAATGAGCTAACAATCTTACAACATAACAACATAAGTAATACTTTATTTCTCTTCTATTTTACTTATATGACATATCACAACTAAGTTGCATCAATTGTTTTTAATAAGAACTTTATCTATCAATTTGTAACAACACAATCTTGTTTTCTTACTTGTACATGAAGTTTCTTTAGTAGTAACCTACCTAGTAAATCAAAGCTCTCAAGTTAGAGTCACAAATACAAATACACAATAATGAAGCATAAATTATAACTAGTTGGGCAGCCAGTGTTCCTAATTTTACAGTGAGGAAACTAGAACCAATGATGAACACTTTGAGTTTTTTTTTTTACTTTACATCCCTTGATTGAATAGACAAGAAATAAGATTTATTATTAACACTCAGTGCTATTGAACTTCACAATTTATTTTTAGAGTTTTGAAGCAGTAGAATGTTCAGAAAAGGATAACCCTAAAAAAGCCAATTTTTTATGGTTGGAGTGTCCTCACTGTAAAAAAAATATCTCAAAAAGATTGAAAGCAGAAACTGACTTCTAGACAATAAAATGTCTAGCTGCCCTGTGTCTTTCATATAACTTATTTACCAATAAATAAGGATAGCTATCTCATGCAGATAAATAAATATAACTATTTAATATATGCATGGATTAGAAACCTACAGAATATTATATCTAAAATAATTCATAGCTAACTACAATATATCATTTTGTTTGATTCAAAAAAATTAGAACCTCAGAATTAATCAATGCTTTTTTAAATTAAATTTTTGAGATATTTTTAGCCTAAAGGATAATGTACTTTTTTATTTCATTATTGAATATTTTTTGTTAAAATTTGCATCAAGGAATTCTTTTCTTTTTATGGCTTGACTGATACAAACGTTTTGAGGAAGTGAAACATTATGACTAATTGCTGTCTAACACAAAAATTATTTAAATTTTAATGACAAAGAATTTGAAAATTATTTATTTTGAAGATATTTCTTTTTGATGATGTCTGCATATTGTATAAAACGTGACCAACAAACAGATCAACAGTTAACCTTAATTATGACTGAGCAATGCATATGTTAACGATGTGATACCAAGACTCAAGGTCTCGCACTCATCATGCACATACCTCAATCACAACTTAAGATAATACTGAAGAAATGCTTTTGATAAAATGAAAAATTAATCACAAATAAGAAAAAAAAAACAATCAACAGTTAATCTTACTTATGACTGAGCAATGCATATGTTAACGATGTGATACCAAGACTCAAGGTCTTGCACTCATCATGCACATACCTCAATCACAACTTAAGATTATATTGAAGAAATGCTTTTGATAAAATGAAAATTGATCACAAATAAGAAAAAAAAAACAATCAACAGTTAATCTTAATTATGACTGAGCAATGCATATGTTAACGATGTGATACCAAGACTCAAGGTCTCGCACTCATCATGCACATACCTCAATCACAACTTAAGATTATATTGAAGAAATGCTTTTGATAAAATGAAAATTGATCACAAATAAGAAAAAAAAACAATCAACAGTTAATCTTACTTATGACTGAGCAATGCATATGTTAACGATGTGATACCAAGACTCAAGGTCTCGCACTCATCATGCACATACCTCAATCACAACTTAAGATTATATTGAAGAAATGCTTTTGATAAAATGAAAATTGATCACAAATAAGAAAAAAAAACAATCAACAGTTAATCTTACTTATGACTGAGCAATGCATATGTTAACGATGTGATACCAAGACTCAAGGTCTTGCACTCATCATGCACATACCTCAATCACAACTTAAGATTATATTGAAGAAATGCTTTTGATAAAATGAAAATTGATCACAAATAAGAAAAAAAACAATCAACAGTTAATCTTACTTATGACTGAGCAATGCATATGTTAACGATGTGATACCAAGACTCAAGATCTCGCACTCATCATGCACATACCTCAATCACGACTTAAGATTTACCGAAGAAATGCTTTTGATAAAATGAAAATTGATCACAAATAAGAAAAAAAAACAATCAACAGTTAATCTTAATTATGACTGAGCAATGCATATACCGAAGAAATGTTTTCGATAAAATGAAAAGAGCAAAAGCCTCTGGTTAAAAGAACATTTTTACATGCAACGTTTCTCAGTTTTGTAAAGTACTACATAATTGTGAGCAATGTACAAGTATATATTACCAAGCCTGGCCAATATGCAATCAGTTATTGGTAAAATTCGATACAAATAATATCAATAAAAAAAAAAGGAATTGGACACAGTTTGTTATATCATTGAATATGTATATATTTATACACCTTATTTCTCTTGGTTTATTCCGAATAAAAATATATTATTATAAGAAAACTTCTAAATATCTAGCTGGCTTTAAGCTTACTTTTGGCTTGGACAGACCACTGTTTACATGGTGTTCTTGACTTACACTGCAGTTGTCTTCTTTGTCAACCTATATGTTAAATAATAAAATCGTTTAGACTTTTTTTAATCCAATTTGTTAACTAGTGCTACTCAACTACGCCGTAAAATCATGTAGAACAGAATCATTTGAGCAATATTAAGCACCTAGCCGGCCATTATATAAATGTAAAAAATTAAAACCACTTCTAATTGACAAATCAAACAACAAATTCAAGAAAATTGTGGTTTTTTTCGTTGTTTATTTTTATATATCATTACTTCAGAAAATAAATTGTTGTGTATATCATACATTCAGAAAAATAAAGAATATAAGTTTGTCTTAAGAACCAAATATAAGTTTATAAATTATCTTTAATTAGGTTTGGTAATAAAAAATCAATGGTTAATACATCTAGTCAATCAATACATGAGGATCATCAAGGTCAGGAAATCGTCCGACCGTAAAATAATCACTACTTCAAGCTTACCTTTTGTTCCTCAATTTCATCTTTTAAACTTCTAGTACTTCTTCTATCCATTCTATAAAAAAACAATAAGTTATTTTATGAAATTTAAGCTTTTTAGTCCTACGAAATGGTGTTATTAAACGAAATTACTGAATGATTATAATGCATAATACTTAAGCAACAACTCATACAAATTAGGCATAAGAATTGATAGCTGATATTAGTTATAAATTTGCTTACATTTTCACTAGGCTTTAACAATGTATTAGTACATAGTTAACTATGATTGGTAGTAGATTTCCCAAGAAACACAACTTGTTCTGATACGAAATTTACATCCATCATGATTTATAGCTCAGCTTGTTCCATCGATGAAGCGAAGATTCATCACTTATGGACATAAAACTCTGCAAGATATAAAAGCAAAACATTTAACTATCACAATTTATGTGTACAAAAGCACTGGACAAGGTATAAAAGAAGGAATTCGTTATAATTGCTGCTTGAAGTTAACCCAACTGCAACGTTCGTCGGTTGAAATGGCGCCCAAAGTTAACGCATGCCTTTAGGTACTAGTAGCGACCGCTGGTCAACATCCATTGACGCATTGAAATAATGGCTCAAGTTTAATAATATTGTCTGCAATATAAAACTCTTACCTTGACAAATCTCTTTTCTAAAACGTCTTCGATCTCCATAAATAAGAAAAATAAGTTAATTTCCTTTTCGTCTTGATCACTTTAAAATCACATCATCGGCTCAGAAATGTTTAAAGGGAATCGACTCAGTTGGCACTGAAAATGAAAATTCCATGCAATGAATACCAAATAAGTGAATATCAAAAATCTATTGTGAAATAATAAATAAATTTATTACCTGAGATTCTCCTGAGAGTTTCTGGAATATGAAAAAGCTCTTGTTTTCAAAACAGCCATATTCGGTGTCAAAACAGCTTTATGTATAGGGTCGATTTAGGGTCCCGTAGGGCCAAATCAGACCTAGATAGTACAATCTGAAGAATCAATTATGTAAATCCCACATTTTCTATCAAGAGGTATAACACGTAAAACAGCTCTCGTTTTCAAATCAGCCACCTTGATATCAAAATAGCACTCTATACAAGGTCGATTTAGGGCACATATAGAGTCGATTCAGAATTACATAGGGCTAAAATAGTATTTGGTGGGGCTAATTTGGCCCCATCCAACCAAAACAGCCCCATGAAGGGCTGAATTAGTTTTTTGCATTTGGGGCTGTTTTGGTTTTTTGAGCTGAATCAGCTCTTTTCAATTTACAGTGCAGCGATGAATTCCCGTATGTTTCTGTTGGCCTTCACCTATGCTGTGTTCAACTTCTTCCACCTGCTTCAAGCTCAATTCGAGTTCGAGTCTGTGAGTACTGTACCTGACTGGATATTACTAGGCCATGTCATCGAGACATTAACACCGGCAACGCTGGGCTCTTGTTTCATGGCTTGTTCTGAAGTCTTTAATTGCTACAGCATGAACTTGTACCCATCCATAGGTTAGTCATCAATCATTACCATAATCATCACCAACACCAACACCAACACTACCTACATTATTATCTGAAACTTCATCATTATCACCATTTTGCGGGGGGGAGGGGGGAAGGGAGAAGAGCGAAAGAACGTCTATTTTCTCAATCTAGTATTTTGCTCTACTACTCGGAGAGAATCACTCACACTCACTACATCTACGTTACATATTTTGCACACAACTCTGCTCACATGTTCGTTTTTGCAGAGGGAAAAATACCCTCGTGGCATAGGAGAGAAGAACACATCAAACAAACTCAACTCTCAGACACATAAGCCATGCCCGAGCCGGGCCTCAAACCTGGACCACTGACATCGGTGAGAGGCTAGCGTTCTAGCCGCAAGGCTACCCATGCCACCCATCACCATCATCACCATCATCATCATCATCATCATCATCATCATCATCATCATCACCATCATCACAGTCATCATTATCATCATCATTCTATTAGTTACTGACAATCGCTTCTCTATTCAAGGTGTTTGTGAATTAAACAACGCCACTAACAGTACCAATCCAAAAGACTTTCACCGTCGTGATGGTGGTGTTTATCTTTTCAATCTGTTTCGACGAGCTCCATGTGATGATACCTTTTGTCCTTCTGGATCTGGAAGATGTTTTTATGTGAATGAACTCAAAAAGGGATGTGATATAGGTAAATACAATACAAACAATATTCACTGAAGGGACTGTGCAATAATTATCAGGAGAGGGGCTGAACAAGGCAAAGCAAGGACAAGCGATCAGTTAATATGTGATAGTTATCCCTAGTTTTAAATAGAATACACCATACCAATGCAATAATTCCAATAACAAAATTGCAAAAATAATATGTGGTGTGGTGTGGTGTGGTGTGGTGTGGTGTGGTGTGGTGTGGTGTGGTGTGGTGTGGTGTGGTGTGGTGTGGTGTGGTGTGGTGTGGTGTGGTGTGGTGTGGTATGGTGTGGTGTGTAAAAATTTGCTTAATTATTTTCCTTTGAGCCACAAGTCACTGAATATATCTTTGACTTAATTTATTTTCCACTAAATTACGTCAAGTTAAGACAACGTTTTTGCAAACAGGTATATTCACATTTGCATTTTAAAAGTGGGTTATACGAAAACGCCCTAATCATTTCAACTTTTATTTTAAAACTACAATGACGCCCCTCAACCAGAGTTTATTTATTCAGGGAATAGAGATCACTGATTTTCACGAATATTTATTTTTAATTAACACTTTAAGTAAGAGTTAAATACCGAGAATGGAGGCAATAAGCCATATAAAGCCCCAGTTTGATTGTATTCAAGAAATAAAAGCATTCCCAAAAGATATCAACAATCTGTACATAATTCTCGTCGAGCTGCACAAGAAATCCCTGCCGCGGATACGAAGACATTCGAAACGGCTGGTAATTTTCGCCGGATTTGTTCCTCGAGGGGATAGCTTTTATGGGATATTTTTTGATAATTGTGAAGGGTAACTATCTGGCTGTCGTGTTGCGGAGTATCAAGGCAAGGGAATGCGATTTAGTGTGAGAATTTGAGCAATTTTCGAGAGCAACTCGGTTCGTTGGCCGACCCAAGGGCTCCTTCCTTGCCTTCTTCTTAGTAGTAGGGGGAGAACATAGCTAAAAACCGCCCAAGCAGCCTGAAATCGCTACCAGATAGCAAGAAAGACACAAGAAACAATCCATGAAGATTTGAGTTTATTTACTTTATTTTTCGACGAGTTATACATTTGAGAATAATTCTACATATAAAGCCTTATAAATCGCCTCGATTTATGAGATTGGGCCTCCTGTGGATAAAGCACGCTAATAGCGGGCTTTATCTAGATAAAGCACTTGAAATGGAAATGAGCCGGTTATTATCCTATAGATACAACCTTGTGAATAACAAAGAAAACCGAGTCAAATGTGGATTAAGGATACACGGGACACTCTGGGGACATGTTTTTGAAAACATTATAGAGCGTTCAATTCGCATTAAATTCCCCATACAGTATACATTTTTTGAAAACTAAATAACCAAAGTTTACATAATTGATAAACGTTTTGGATAAAAGTCATTTGTTTTTGAAATATCGAGGATTTGAATACGAAAAATTCAAAAATTCAAAAAATTAGCTTTGCGTGCTTTTCCATCAATTATAACAAAATTTAATTTTGCATGTAGACTCCAACAATGCTCAAGTTTCAAAGCGTGCCTGTGTTTCTTTGTATTCCTTTTCGTTCTTTAGATATTAGGCATTTACTAAAAAATGCGCTTAAAAACATGTAGGTCTAAAGTTAAACGGACATAAAAAAAATAACGAAGCGTTAAAAACGAAATCATTGGTAATAAAGGTAATACACTTTTGTAAACAGTTATTTACGATTATTATAATATTGTCATTGCTGTTTTAGTTTGTGCTGATCCTTTGGGAATAGAAGACGGTTCCATACCAGACTCTGCCATGAGTGCCTCTTCGACTTACGGCGGCCCCCCAAAAGACCATGGTCACCATGCGAGACTACGGTCACCTACAAGTGCTTGGCAGGGAGGATTAAACATGCATCCCGGTGAATGGCTACAAGTCAAACTCGGCAGGATGACGGTTGTAACTGGTGTTGCTTCTCGAGGAAATCCATGGGGTACTCAAAAGTACGTCAAGAAATATGCTGTTACTTTTAGCTCGGATGGAATAAAGTTTCACCCCTACACAGAAAATGGCCAAACGAAGGTACTATGTTTATTATTATCAACATAATTTATTTATTTATGTTAATTTGCATTTTTGAATTTCTATTGAATTCAATTATATAAAGCTATTAGACTAAAGACTACCCTGGGTACCAGGGGTTATTTTCTCCTTGCTTTGGCGTTTCTTTTAGCGTTTGTAAATTTGACGGTTTGTTGATAGTTTGTGATTCAACGAGACTAACCCCTGGCCCAAAGAGCTGAGAATCTCACTTCCATGCTGTTTCGATTGACACCGTCAATTATAGCCATATTTGGAAACTTGGCAAGTTTGTTGACATCTTGCTGTCAGCTTTCATCCAATCAAAGGTCTTCATAGACTTAAACCAATCAGAAGTCGGGGTCACGTAGCGACCCTCCGCTTCTGATTGGCTCGGCGAATTCAAAAGAATAGGCTCGTTTGGCTAGAGGGTTTCTCTTTAAAATAACGAACACAGACGTACAAATGATAAATACGAATACTAGAACAAGAAACCCTCTAGTTTCTAGGGTAACTAAAGACTGATGGTGGAATTACTGAACTTATACGTGCTACGAAAAACAAAGACCCTAACAATCACATTGCCGAACATCACATACTGGGAACACCATAAACTGGGACTCTGCAGCCTCTATTACACATTGCACTAACTATCACCAACGCCGACTAGTTGAAAGTTGGTACACCGGCTTGGAACAATAGACTCATTAACGACTTCAAACATTCTGCCAATGACTCACACCTACCCACTCACTAACAACAACATTACCGACTGAACCAGACATATAAATACCACCACTGTCTTTTCGTTTTCTTTACTCTGAAGATGACTTCCGCTCAGGTTGTCGAAACGTCAGACATCAACACCATCAGTCTTTCTCAAGACTACACCACCCCGG
Source organism: Metridium senile (assembly GCA_949775045.1). Lineage (NCBI taxonomy): Eukaryota > Metazoa > Cnidaria > Anthozoa > Actiniaria > Metridiidae > Metridium > Metridium senile. Next base: position 948,902 of record OX459098.1, on the reverse strand, counting down.
ATGATCATGCCTCATCTACATCGATTACACCTGGGACCATTATTTATCGACATTATTACGATTTTGCAATAAAACAAAGATTGAAGTGTACAGTCAACTACGATTACAAAACGTCGAATTAATTTATGAACTAGTCTATAAGTCAAAATAGATAAATAGATAATTTATATATTCATATACATTTTCAGATATTTGCAGCTAATTCTGACAGCAATACCATTGTCACCAACACACTGAAGAACAAGATAGTCGCAAAGGTTGTTCGTCTGGTGATTTATGAGTACCACAGCCTAGCAGTGATGCAGATTGAGCTGTATGGTTGTCGTCTATCCTGAGCTTACCATACTGCTATAAGGGTCCACAATATGGTCAATCCCTCACACTTTTTGTTTGCAATTCCCGATCCCGCCGTTAATTTCATTCAAAAAACAGTTATGCAGTTATGCAATTTCAAAAAAGCAGCATTGTTTTTTTTTTTAAACGGATCGAGTTTTCTGTCTTCTTTGGATACGAATGTTATTAAACATTCCTTTCTCTCCCTTCCATTCCTCAAGATTCAAGAAATTACAATTCCCTTCTTGTATTTCGTCTGGTATCCCAATTCCCGCCTCCAAAAACCACCAGATCCTTGCATCGACCCCCCCCCCCCCCCCCCAAACCTATTGTGGACCCTCTGCTTTGTGAAACGAGACGAAAACCTAGTTATACTTGCACAAAGAAACGAGCTCCTTTCTAAATGACAAACCAAACAATATATTTAGGTCTCCACTTGCATAAATGACATAATATATAGATTTAAGTCATAAGATATTTACCTTGAAACATCAAACTCGTTCCCAGGGCTCTTTCCCGCTTTCCAAAAGCGAAGGGAGAGGGCCCTGGGAACGAGGTTGTTGGAAACATATCATCGAGGCATGCACTGAGTAGAGCGCAAACAATTAACCGTGAAATAAAATCTATTTTTTACTGTCTAATAGTTCTTATTTAGTGACTATTAGTGACTATTTTAGACAAGTAAAGCTGTAATGAAGTATTGTCTCCTTTAATTGTATTTGGCTTTTCTTATACTGTTCTGGTTGAGTGATAACTAAATACTAAATAAGAACTATTTGTTAGTAACAAATTCTGGTTTTACATAAAGGTCCACACGCAGTCCACACTAGTTTAATCGCTAGTTATCGTACATTTTTACTCCAATTGTTTCCTTAGAAAAACTGACGCAGTCCACACTAGTTTAACCGCTAGTTAATTATCGTACACTTTTAATTATTTTCAACTTGCAATGCACAATGTAGATTTACAATTGATTTTCACACGTTTATTTCAATAAAATACACTTGGGTTACCAACAGTTGTGTGACAGTTCATATGTGTAGCACATTTTACACTTTAATCCCATTCCAATTTTCTATTGTCTTTTTATTTGTAAATCCCAGTCCCAGTGCATTCAATCCCATTTTCCCGGCCCAGTCAAAAATAAGGCCAATCCCAGCTCCCACTTTAGACGATCTCAAAACACAGGAAACCCGTTTAAAGAGCAAAGTATCTATTAAAGGAAAATAAAAAAAGCAGTAAAATTTCTACAGAAAATACATATGATAAAGCCGAGCTCCCTGTGATGAAACACGAAGCACGAGTTTTTGATCTTGCTTCTCAAACAAATTAATAATGAATTCTATTCAAAGGAATGCTAACGATCTTGAATGTTAACGAACTCGATGACCTTCTTAAACGTGTTTTTAATTCAAATTTTTCATCGGTGGTCTAAGTAGTATAATGGCTTAAAGCTTGGATACCATCCTCGGGAACCCAGGGGTATTCTTCTGTCGCTCGTTTCTCGCTTCCACAACATATACCCCTGGGAACGTAGTCTGTTGGAGCTTGTTCCTGAAGTCAAAATTCAAACTTATTTAACGACTTTCTTTGAATGGTTATCTTGATTTTCATTGGTCGACCTAATAAGGTCGACCAATCAGGAAAGAGCTGAATTTTGACTTCCGGAACAAGCTCCAACAGACTACGTTCCCAGGGGTATATGTTGTGAAAGCGAGAAACGAGCGACAGAAGAATACCCCTGGGCTCCCGAGGATGCTTGGATACAGCCTTGAAGAAGATCTCGTTCCGAATCCTGGCGTTAATTGGCTCAAAGAAGAAAAAAGGCCAAAAACTCGCCAGAAATCGCTATCTAGTGCATTCGTTCTACAGTTTGATGTTTTTTTATGTTAAACTTCCAACAAGATTGAGGATTTTCTAACAGATGTTCACTAGAAGAGACGAGGGAAGGCAATATCGCATACCTGCACAAGGAATTCCAATTTAATTTTACCCATGGGTTTGAATCTAATTAGTATCGCTGTTGGATTGGGGATCCAAGGCTATGCACGTGACCCTAAAGTAAGCATCTAATTGGTCAATCAAACAATGAATTATTAATGAGATTGAGAATCTTAGACAGAACCTCGAACAACTTGGACTGAGCGGAGCGTCGCCGCCTTTGAGTTCCCTTGAACGAGGTAAGATGACATTCAATTCACTCCTAAAGCAGCACTTTTTCTAGCTTGACAAGTTTTCCTTGACAGTTCAATCGCTCGCGAAGACGATCAGCAATTTTTCTATGACAAGTTTTCCTTGCATTTCAATTTATTATAATTTATTGTATTTCATTATATAAATAACAGTGGTTTACAGGGATTTCTGCCATGCACCGTGAGAAATATCCGTATTTGAACACACGTAAAAACACGATAATTTTACATGTGGAAATATCTTTTTTTAATTTTGGTTATATAATAAACAGAATAATACACGCTTGGAATTGATCTTTTCGTGTTCAAATTCGATATTTCGGATAATCTTTTATATTCCTACTATTGCGTAGTTAACAATAGAATTATACATTTGTTTTTAAAACAGTCCCTTCATTGTCTAGACGACATTCACTGTTGTCAATGGGAGCCTTTAGTGATGACATTTAATACAATTAAATGTTCCCCGTTCCCCGTTCCCCGTTCGCCGTTCCCCGTTCCCCGTTCCCCGTTCCCCGTTCCCCGTTCCTCGTTTTAAAGATAGCCCCTGCTGGGGGAGTTGGCATGTACATGCTTGAATACAGAAACTGTCAACAGCAAACAAGTTGAGACCTGCTGCGTAAACACTACTTGGCATAGAAACAGCTTACTGTAATTGGCTTTTATGCAAATTATAATCCCTGTTATCAAACGTAATGTAATAATGTTTAGAGCATATTGAAAAAAGTGTTTTATCAATATTTCATTAAGCATTATAAAATGCTCTAATGACAAAATGCTTTTTTGGAGTTTTTTATATGGTGTTATCAACTATTAAAGCTTTGTTTTTCTATTTACCAAAGTTTTGAAGTTTTATCATTTTCTTTTAATCGAAAAATATATTTTAAATGTCGAAGTTTGCTTGTGAGAAAATTCATTCAAAATTCATGAGAAATTGTGCTTATAATAAAACTTTTTTCAAATGAATTCTTTATACTAAGCTTATTTACTTTTTGTACTATCTATTTAGTACAGTATTTATTCTCAATAAACACTATCACTTTTAAGTATTAAACAGAGCGTTCTTTCTTAAATTATTTACAAAACAATTTATTAATATTAAAGAATCTGCAAATCTTTAAATGTGCTCAATTCAATTAAATATTTTTATTTAATGTCCGAAAATCTTGAAAAGTGAAAATGTGTGTGCGTTTCTTGTTCGACAAGGTATTTTTTTATTTTACGGTGTATCAACTTAGTTATTATGGACTGTCTGTTAGATAATGGGGGGAGGGGGTGGGGGTAATTAAATCACCTGCACAGTCTGGATTCCTAATCAAATAATTACTTCTAAATTAAGTAAAATGTTATAAACACTAACACGTTTTGAGGAATTGCTTATTATACTTTACTAAACGTTTTTCTCAGGGCAGCGATGAATTCCCGTATGTTTCTGTTGGCCTTTATCTATGCTGTGTTCAACTTCTTCCACCTGCTTCAAGCTCAATTCGAGTTCGAGTCTGTGAGTACTGTACCTGACTGGATATTACAAGGCCATGTCATCGAGACATTAACACCGGCAACGCTGGGCTCTTGTTTCATGGCTTGTTCTGAAGTCTTTAATTGCTACAGCATGAACTTGTACCCGTCCATAGGTTAGTCATCATCATCATCATCATCATTACCAATGATTAGCATCAACAAATCGATCATCATCATCACCATCATCCTCATGATCATTCTATTAGTTACTGACAATCGTTTCTCTATTCAAGGTGTTTGTGAGTTAAACAACGCCATTAACGATTCCCATCCTCAAGACTTTCACCGTCGTGATGGTGGTGTTTATCTTGTCAATCTGTTTCGACGAGCTCCCTGTAATGATACCTTTTGTCCTTCTGGATCTGGAAGATGTTTTATGAATGGACTCACCAGGGGATGCGATATAGGTAAATACAATACTAGAATAACGTCTCCCAGGGGTTATAGGGAACAAAGAAACAAAAGTATTTATTTTGAGGGAACAGGGAGCATTTTTACAAATAGTTATTTATATTAAGGAACACAAATGTGATATTACAATAGTTTTTTGGGGATCATTGGAAATAAAGGTAATCCACTTTGGGAAACAGTTATTTACGATTATTATAATATTGTCATTGCTGTTTTAGTTTGTGCTGATCCATTGGGAATAGAAGACGGTACCATACCAAACTCTGCCATGAGTGCTTCATCGTCTTACGGCACCTCACAAGACTATGGTCACCATGCGAGACTACGGTCGTCTAATGCTTGGCAGGCAAAGAACAACCAGCCCGGTGCATGGCTACAAGTTAATCTTGGCAGGATGACGGTTGTAACCGGTGTTGCTTCTCAAGGAAGTCCATGGGATGTTTGGAAACATGTTAAAAAATTTACTGTCATTTTTGGTTTGGATGGCATAAACTTTGAAACCTACACAGAAAATGGCCAAACGAAGGTATGTTTATTATTATCAACATTACTAAATCCATTTTATGTAAATTTGCATTTTTCAATTATTATTTTAATTCAATGTCCTGATTAATGTTCGAAAAAAGTTCGCTAATTTTTATATTTGTAATTAACTTAATTTGTCATTTCTAAAAATATTGTATTGTTTATCACTTGTGAATTCTGAAGTATAATTAGCAACACTGCATGACAGATATGCTCGGGCTCAATGCTAACAAACTTTCTGGTTTGCTGAGCTGGCTTGGTTTTAAAAGACTTACGTATACTTAGTTTTTAAAACATTTAAAACACTGTTTGTAATATAATAAACAGATTGTTATATAATTGTCAAAGAAATACCTATAGTTGTCTGCTTCAAAAATTTGATATTTTCACGTGAGAATATCATCACTATGGTTGCACAGCTTTATACAGAAACTTCTTGTATCAAAAAAAGTTTTGTTTTCATTCATAATTATATAATAAACAGAACATTACATGGTCGCTCGGAGATACGAGATTATCACCATCCGAATCTGTGTATGGCATCGTTTTAGCACGTCTTTATTATCATTAATTATAAATTCGTATTGCATTATCAGATATTTACAGCGAATTCTGACAGCCAACCGCTGCATGCAATTGTCACGAACACATTGAAGAACAAGATAGTCACGAAGATTGTTCGCCTGGTCGTGCATGAGGCTGGGGGCATATCAGTGATGCGGATTGAGCTGTATGGTTGTCAGCTACCATGAGCTTACCATATTACTATGAGGGCCAACAATAGTCTTTTCAAATCCCGAATTTCCCGCCACAATTACCCTCGGAATCCCGAATCCCGCCGAACCTATTGTGGACCCTCTGCTATGTGAAACGAGACGAAAGGACCCAAAACGTGACGAAAATCTAGTTAGACTTGCACAAAGAAACGAACTCCTTTCTAAATAACAAAAATACACGAAATCTAGGTATTTACAAATTAAATCATAAACTTTAGTCATAAAATCTTTACTTGCAAGGCATATCATCGACGCAGTCCACACTAGTTTAACCTCTAGTTATCGTACATTTTTACACCAATCCCGGACCAATTGTTTCCTTTGAAACACTGACGCAGACCGCACTAGATTAGCTGCTGTTATCGTACATTTTTACTCCAATTGTTTCCTTAGAAAAACCGATGCAGTCCACACTAGTTTAACTGCTAGTTATCGTACATTTTTTACTCCAATTGTTTCCGGCCTTAGAAACATCAACGTAGTCCACACTAGTTTAACCTCTAGTTATCGTACATTTTTACTCCAATTGTTTCCTTAGAAACACTGACGCAGTCCACACTAGTTTAACCGCTAGTTATCGTACATTTTACTTCAATTGTTTCCTTAGAAACACTGACGCAGTCCACACTAGTTTAACCGCTAGTTATCGTACATTTTACTTCAATTGTTTCCTTAGAAACACTGACGCAGTCCACACTAGTTTAACCGATAGTAGTCGTACATTTTACTCCAATTATTTTTCAATTTACAATGTTGATTTACATTTGATTTTCACACGTTTATTTTAATAAAATACACTTGGGTTACCAACAGTTGTGTGGCAGTTCATATGTGTAACGCATTTTACACTATAGATTGCGTCACTTTATTAATATTTTACCTCCTCTTTACAATACTATCATCATTATCATATTCAATATCATCATCGTCATCATTACCACAACCGTCATTATTATCATCACCATCATATTCATTACCATAACCATCATTACCACCACCAACAACCGTTATTATTATTATCGTGACTTACCACCACCACCACCATAACCATCATTACCACCAACAACCGTCATAATCGTGGCTTACCACCACCACCACCATTACCACCAACAACAACCGTCATTATCATGACTTACCACCACCACCATCATTACCATAACCATCATTACCACCAACAACAACCGTCATTATCGTGACTTACCACCACCACCACCACCACCATCATTACCATAACCATCATTAGCACCAACAACCGTCATTATCATTATCGTGACTTACCACCACCACCACCACCATCATTACCATAACCATCATTAGCACCAACAACCGTCATTATCATTATCGTGACTTACCACCACCACCATCATTATTACCATAACCATCATTACCACCAACAACCGTCATTATCATTATCGTGACTTACCACCACCACCACCACCATCATTACCATAACCATCATTACCACCAACAACAACCGTCATTATTATTATCGTGACTTACCACCACCACCACCATCATTACCATAACCATCATTAGCACCAACAACTGTCATTATTATTATCATGACTTACCACCACCACCATTACCATAACCATCATTACCACCAACAACCGTCATTATTATTATCATGACTTACCACCACCACCACCATCATTACCATAACCATCATTACCACCAACAACCGTCATTATTATTATCATGACTTACCACCACCACTACCAACATCATCATTATTAACTTACAGTGATAACTGTTGCATCGCCACTAGCTGATTTTGAGTTTTTCTCATGGAGGCGTAGCTTACATCAAATTGATCAATGACTGTACGTGTTAAAGTACAAACGCCGCCTCCAAACTGATGGGAAAAACTTCAAATCAAATTGCCCTATTTCATTATGACGTCACGATGTGTTTTAGTGGGGGATAGAATCGCCGAAAACAATGGTAATCTCATTTTTATGTATGTTTTGTGTCTATGTTTATACTTTCATATTTATGGCATTTTGTTGTCATTTCTTTCATATCCGTCTGGTAAATGCAATTTTATCGTGTATTCTTGTATTGTTGTTGTAAATCTGTCCCCCACTTGCGACCATGATCCTTAGCGTTAGAACAATAGAATGTTTTGAGTGACGTCATAGTGAAATAGGACAATTGAATTTCGTTATTTGCTAGTCGATCATTGCTGTAAACCTATTCTAATGGTCACACCCCGCTGGTTCCAGGTGATCTCGCTTCGAAGCGCGCAAAGGATTGTTAGTCTAAATGAACACAGGGTTCGTACAGAATCCTCAGAGAAAATTTCCAAAACTTTTCCAAAACTTTTTCAAAGCCTATTACTCAAAATTCCAAAACCACACAAGCGAAAAGTGCCAACGGGCATTGATTGCAGCAGGCAAAAAAATCATCAGCCATTTTTTAATTACAATGAAAACAGTTCTTTGCAAGGTAGGAGCTGGGCAACCGACAAAAAATTCATAACTTTTCCATAGCCCAGCAGGTGAAAAAGGAATTTTCCAAAACTTTCCAGGTCCTGGAAAAATGCATTACCAATTTCCAAAACTTTCCAAGACTTTCCAAAACCCGTACGAACCCTGTGAACAGTTCCAAAATGGCGCCTCGAATCAAAAACAATTTCGGTTACTTTTAGTATTTGCGTTTTGTTTTTCTTCTTTTTTTATTGCTGATAGAGCAGCAGAGGGCTTTGATGTCCAAGTATCATAGAATTTGTTAATGTTAAATTATGTTAAGGACGTATTTATAGACGGTTAACACGTGCAACAGCTCTCCCGAACGACGCCATCTTGGAACTGTTGGCGATGCAACAAAAATGCTTCTGATTGGCTTATACTAACCGAAAGTGCGCGCACGAAATTACCTAGTTGGTCTACGTAAGACCAAAACCTTTACTATTCTCAATAGCAACTATCAGTCTCTCTTTAAGCTTCTCCTGGCCACTGTACGGAGGCAGAAGAAGTCGATTAAAACACGTCAAAGCAGCAGGCAGCCGGTCTGAGTCAGGACCGTGCTTCTGGATAATAAACGTAAGGTTTGACAGCCCCTTCAAAGGTACGCGGTCACTTCCCGTTACAAACATGAGAAAAGCTTTCTTCTGTTTAACGGTCATGTCGTTAAAGACATTCCAAAGCATCTTGATAGTGGGGTGTTGAGCAGAGTAACCGTCTTCGTAATGAGCTGCGACTTCGAGTTGGCTGAAGTCCTGAACGGGACAGCCGCAGATAAGAAGCTCAAGCTCTTCAGGGCTGAAGAGAGTTAACGCTGTACCGCCACACACCTGAGGGTTGAAGCATTATTATCATTAACATCAGGATAATTATCATTATCTTAGTTATCAGCATTAACATCATTATATGCAACATCGTCATCATCAATACCATAACAATACAATACAATACAATACAATACAATACAATACAATACAATACAATACAATACAATACAATACAATACAATACAATAATCTTTATTTATACCATAACATACTTACAATTTTTAAAGCAAATTAACGAGAAAAAAATATGGTTATAGTTACCAAAAATAACTAAGAATTAACTTCATCATCATTATCAACATATCATCATCATCATCATCATCATCAATACCATAACAATTAACTTAATCACCATCATCATCATCATCATCATTAGCAACATCGTCATCACCATCGCCGCCGTCATAATCTTAATCATTATCACCAGTTTCTGTACCTTGTGAAAGCCCCGTGAGAATGCATCAAATTGCTTAGCAACAGAATCCACAAGTAAATGCTTGACGTACAGGTCCACAAACATTGCTCTGTTGCTATTGGTTACAGGGACGTCAGAGCCGTTACGTAACAGGTCGATATTTCCAACTTTACCATAAACATCAACAGTCGATATCTGAAACAATGTGGAATGGGCTATATCAGAACACATTACTTTAGATCATCATTACATTAAATACATGTACCAATCCCTCACCATTGTAATGCGCGCGACATCTTACATAGCGGTCTGTACATATAGTTAATTGCAAAGCGCATTGAGATGATGTGAAATGCGCTATATAAGCATAGATTACATACTAACCCCTCATGATTGTAAGCCGTGTGGCTGCAGTGTGTTATAAAGGGCCGTACATATAGTTTATTGTAAAGTGCATTGAGATGATGTGAGATGCTCTATATACTACCAAAATTACTCAACTGTTAGCACCGCCAAAAAAAACGATCAATCGTGTTTTGAATTTCGGTTAACTCATGTGACCATGTGACCAAATGGTCATGTGACATTAAAATAACGTAAAACACATTAAAATAACGTTATTTTAATGTCACATGACCATTTGGAGCAGCCCATGCCAAATGGTCATGTGAGTTAACCGGAATTCAAAACGCGATTGATCGTTTTTTGGCGGTGCTAACAGTTGAGTAATTTTGGTAGTAAACACAACATTACATTACATACTAACCCCTCATGATTGTAAGCCGCGTGGCTGCAGTGTGCGCCTTACATAGCGGTCTGTTCATATAGTTTATTGTAAAGTGCAATGAGACGATATGAAATGCGCTATATAAGCACACATTACATTACATACTAACCCCTCATGATTGTAAGCCGCGTGGCTGCAGTGTATATATGACCGTAGTTAAAAGCACATTGAGAAGATGTGAAATGCGCTATATCTGCACACATTACATACTAATCCCTTATGATTGTAAGCAGAGTGCCGCGTCAATCATATAGTTCATTATTTGTGCTATATATAGCCAACTGGGAAACCCTGACCCAAGACCGGACATCGTGTTGATAAAGAGAACGCCACTCGTACTCATAAGACTAGGGGGCGTCGTCAAGAAGAGCGCTGTGCACGCGAGCACTCTCACCCAGTATATTCTCACCTGAAAGGAATAGCAGAAAACATCTTCCACATCTCCTTCAAACTCTAACAGTTCTCTCAGACTCCTGGCCAACGATGGGTGTAAACTGCTCAAGTCTTGCAAGTTTAACGTGTACCCTTGTAGCTTCTTGTAGATGACTGATGGAAAGAGAACATCCAGGATAACGCCATTGTAGATAGCCAACCCTAGCACTACACCAACTAGTTCGAACTCTTTCTCAGACTCCAGGGATGAGCCATTGATCCACATACACCTTGCTTCTTCGATGTACGAGAACATGCCAAAGTCTACGAGGTAGATGAAGAATACAAATCACTGGGTATAATTATTGTGAAACAATTGATGTATGAATAGATGAATAAATGGATGGATGGATGGATGGATGGATGGATGACTGAATAAATGGATAAATGAATGAACATATGGGAAAAAAAAACTCCATGAATGACTGAAACAATAAACAGTTAAAAACTACAGTGGAACCCCGCCTTACGGCCACCCCCTTAATACAGCCACCCCCTTAATACAGCCACCCCCTTAATACGGCCACCCCCTTAATACGGCCACTCCCTTAATACGGCCACCCCTTTAATATGGCCACCCCTTAATATGGCCACCCCCTTAATATGGCCACCCCTTAATACGGCCACCCCCCTAATATGGCCACTCCCTTAATACGGCCACCCCCTTAATACGGCCACCCCGTTACAGTGCGACTACTGAAACCGGGGCCACCAAAACATGATTATCCAATCACGATCACGATCACGATCGAGAATATGAACAATAGAATCTCTACAAATGTTTGACTTTTTTGCTTAAAATGCTAATAATTTTCATTATTTGTGAACGGAATAGATAAAGATTGAATAAGAATCATCTTAGCCTGTGAGAACCTTCTACAAGTTTTTTGTTTGATCTCAAAAACTATTTATTTTGACATTTGCTTGGGTGGGCCTGGTTTCAGTAGTCGCACTGTAATACGGCCACTTTGGGCTGTCCCTTTGGTCGCCGGATTAACAGGGCTCCACTGTAAGGCAGATAAACTCACCTGACTCAAAAATGGCATCTACGATCATATGAAAGAATTCTTTCTGCAGTCCACCCATGTCAAGGCCTTGTTCACCGCCACCAACATACTTGATCTTGAGAGGCTTCTTAAGATCACCCTCCTATAGTTAAAAGATCATTTATATCATCATTATTATTATCATCACGGAATAGAAAGCAATTAATGTAATTGCAATTATAGAAGCCGTATTTTAATTTTAAATTTTTTTCCGGCCTCTATAATTGCAATTACATTAATTGCTTTCTATTCTGCGACGATCATACTCATACACAATATATCATTATTATTACCATCATCACTATCATCATTGTTATCACAGTCACCATCATCATCACCATTACCATCATTATGACCATCATTAATATTATTATCACTACTATCATCACCATTATTATCATCACCATTATTATCATCACCATTATTATCATCACCATTATTATCATCACCATTATTATCATCACCATTACTATCATCACCATTATCATTATCATCAACACCATAACGATCTAAATCACAACAATCATTATTATCACCATCTTTATAATTGTAACCATAATTATCATTGTCATCACCACCACCATCATCATTACAATCATCATCATCATCATCACCACCACCACCATGCCTGCACCACCATGATAATTAAATCATCATCATCACCACCATCATTATCATCACCACCATTATCATTACAATCATCATCATCACCACCACCACCACCACCATCATTACAATCATCATCACCATGATCATCATAATCATTGATCATCATCATCATTACCTTGAGATGTATCTGTGTTAGAGTATCTCTTATAATATGATCACGTCTGATGGATAGAACCAGGAACGGACATGTTGCAGACTTAATGGCATCACCAAACTTGTTGTTTCTTTCTGCTTTCTCAAAGATGCGTTGTGCTTGTTGAACTCTCGCTTGATGGACGATAGCATTTTGATACTCAGCTCGCATTTGCCAGACAGCATCAATATGCATTACTCGCACCTGCAATAGAGAAAATTGTGCATGACTGTGAAAAGTTCAGTGAGCACTGTGTTCATGCCTTGCTGTGTTGTTTCTAGAATGTTTAGACATGGATAGGTGGTGGTGGTTGTAATGATGACAATTGGTGATAGAATTGGTAATGATATTTTTATAATACAGATAATGATAGGATAATGGTGGTGGTGGTGGTTATTATTGCAATATCAAAAACGGAGATGATAATAAATATAATGATAGTGATGATGATAATGATGATGAGCATGGTGATGATAATGATAATGATGATGATGATAATGATGATGATAATGATGATGATAATGATAATAATGATGATGAAGATGATAATGATGATGATGATAATTATGATGATGATAATTATGGTGATATATTAAACAATTATTGGACGAGGTTGAGCAAAATATTGTGATTTGTCAGTGGCGAGCTATCGGTTATTTCCCAGGAGACACTGACAAATCACGATATTTTGTGATAGCCCAGTTCTATAATTGTTTCATCATTCTTATTTATCATATATATTATGTAATATTTGAAGGGGCAAGACGCATGAATGATAATAATGAATCAAAACGACGAAATCAAAGCGAGCCATGTTTATGAAGCAACGTTACTGCGCATGAGTAGACTATTATTTGCAGCAAACGGCTTTGCAACAAATGCACATGGTCAGAATATTATTTGTAGGCAGTTATTTGTAGTTCCCTCGGCCAATCAAAACGGCCGAAAATATAATATTAATGATAATTACCTTTGATGATGATGATGATGATAATGATGATGATGACAATAATGATGATGATGATGATGATAATGATGATGATGATAATAATGATGATGATGATGATAATTATAATGATGATGATGATGATGATAATTATAATGATGATGATGATGATAATGGTGATGATAGTGATGATGATGATGATAATGGTGATGATAATGATGATGGTGATGATAATGGTGATGATGATGATAATGGTGATGATAATGATGATGATGATGATAATGGTGATGATAATAATGATGATGATGATGATGATGGTGATGATGATAATGGTGATGATAATGATGATGGTGATGATAATGATGATGATGATGATAATGGTGATGATAATGATGATGATAATGGTGATGATAGTGATGGTGATATAATTACCTTTGATGCTGGGTCAAACAAGTAAGGAAAGTCTAATAAAGACATCTCGTTTTCACTTGCATCTGTGTCACTGCAAACCAAGATAAGTCCATGGTGATGTAAAGGATAAATAGATTGAATGGTTGCTTAAAGATGAACAAATGAATACAGGAATGACTGAAAGAATAAATGAATGGATGGATGGATGAATGAATGGATGGATGAATAGGTGAATGGATGAATGAATGAATGGATGGATGAATGGTTGAATGGATGGATGGATGAATGAATGGATGAATAAATGGATGAATGAATAAATGGATGAATGAATGAATGGGTGAATGGATGGATGAATGAATGGATGAATAAATGGATGAATTAATTAATGGATGAATTAATTAATGGCTTAATGGATGGATGAATTAATGGCTTAATGGATGGATGAATGGATGGATGAATGAATAAATGGACAAATGGATAGATGGATGGATGAACATTGAAGCAAGTGAATGATTAAATGAATAATCTACCTTCTAATTGTCTTCCAAGTTTCATATTCCTTCTTAAAGTCAACCTTCTTAGAAAGGTCCTCAGAGTAGAACAGCGAGACCGATAGAGCTTCATGTTGATATGTTGATTCACTGACAGCCATTTTGAAAGCATCATAAAATATATCCATTACTTTGCAAATCTCAACAAGATGAGTTTCAGTGCATTGGTTAGGATGAACATGCTTACCAAGGAATGTATGGAATACCTAGAGGAAAGGAAGTGATAGGATTAGTTATGATGTTTTTAAAACTAAGATTTACAATGTGACATACTATGAAAATCACTAGAGTGGTTAATGGTCAGTTGAAATTGTGGCCTTGGGGGTGTGTTTTTTTGTACCACATGACCAATTTTGAGCAAAATGATTGGCCAGAAGCGATCACATGGTACAAAAACGAGACAGAATTTTAAACAAGGATTTACCACTCTAGTGATTTCGATAGTAAGTACAAGTGGTCAACTATGAAATATTGCTGTCAAAATTGACTGGAAATCATTGTCACTGTGTATTTATCTGGAAGTGGCATGATAATTTTTTTTCCTATTTCAAGCCCTGGATTATTGCCGTCACTGTACCAAAAGGCAATAATAATATTATTCTGTTGCCTCACCTTGATAAGTGCATTAAATCCTTCTAAGCTGTATCTTGATAAAATAGTCACTAAAGCAGTCCTCGTCTCTTGCAGCAGCTTATTCAAAACTGTACAAAGTTTCCTCAACAAGTCTTGTGTTGTGTGTAGCAATGGGTTCTCCATTAGTATAACCAACTGATAGACCTCATCTGGCATGATAATC
Source organism: Metridium senile (assembly GCA_949775045.1). Taxonomy (NCBI): domain Eukaryota; kingdom Metazoa; phylum Cnidaria; class Anthozoa; order Actiniaria; family Metridiidae; genus Metridium; species Metridium senile. The sequence continues at coordinate 933,666 of OX459098.1, read as the reverse complement.
AATGAATCCAGTGTTACTAAGTGTATCTCGGTAGCATTTAGTAAAGGACTCACGAACGCTTCTCTTGGCTCTAAGCTTAGTAGAAGCGTGTATGCATGACGTACACCGTCAACATCAAGTTCATCCCACGGAGCATTCAATTCACTATCCTCTTTTTTTCTAAAGCTCTCATTGAGGGCACTGACGGAGGTAAAAACAGTCCTTATGGTATTAATAAGGAAGGAAGGGTCATTGCATTCCTTGTAATTTTCAATCGTAGTCTGCAACATTTCTAAATTTAAGTGAGTCAGTGAGAATTCTTGTATACAGCCGGACATTTCTAATGCACACTCTTTTTCAAACTCCTCCAGAGAAACAAATTCATTCTGGGATGTAACTGAATCCTGAAAATCCCATGATGAATCTGTCAGTTCCTGTTCCTTCACCAAGTTTCCAGTTAGGTTCATTTTCGAGAGCTCGACGTCTAAGTTGATGGCGTTACTGGGGACAGGACTTTTGTTGCCGGCTTTAAGACTACTATTTGATCCGAACTGCTTGTGAGTACGACTATCTTGTTGGCCGTCTGCCAGCTCTTTCATCTGACAAGAAAGCAAATCTGGGCTACTCTCACGTCGCAGATTTAACCGAGAAAGAGACTTTTCCTTCGACAGTTGGTTTAGGCTACTTTGTGAGCCTTTCAGTATTGATTGACTGCCTGCTCTAGATAAACTAGAGGCACTGAATTCAAATAATGACTGAAATGGAGTGGTCGAGAATAAACAGTGTAAAAACGGCTTGGGTTCGTCTGGATCACCTTCAAACAGCCCTGAAGGTAGAGGTGTGGAGGTCTCTTCTACACAAAAATACTGCCGATTACGGGACGCAAGCTCAATGCTAATAATAGCAGCTAGCTGGGGAGAGAATTTCGACCCCATTTCTCCAGAACAACAGAATTTATTAGTGCAATCATCATAACCACAGCCCTCAGTAAGTTGATGAAAGTATCTTTTAACAATGAACTCAAAATGTCTTTTAACGAAGAAGTTAGCAGAATTTGTTTGTTCGTAGCTACGTGGAAGGACTGCCTCTTTGATTGAAAGGTTCGAATCGGACACGGCCGCTAGATTACTCGCGCTCAGAGTCTTTCCAGATACAGCAAGCGACTGAACGTTGAGCTGAGCTAAACTCGCAGATCGACGAGAACTTTCCAGCGAAAGGTTATTTAACGAGCCTGAAATTCCGTCCCTTCGTAGTCGAGGTTGACTTGAGTGTCTTGTGAGCTTGTTAAAGCGAGCCAACGACTCGCCAGTTTGAAGGGAATGTCGTTTCGTGCGAGGAAATGGTTTTGGCGGTTTACCGGGTATCTGTAGCAAATTCGATTCACCTTGAACAAACTCTCTCTCCACATCCATTTTAGCACCTTTTTCGAGCTAAAAACACTCCAGGAATAGACTTAAAATATTGTTGTTAGTAGTGGTAGTGGTTCTAACTGGAAAAGAACTGTACGTCATAGTTTAATTGTTCTTTTTCTCGCTTGTCAAAAGTTCCAGAACAAAAAAGCCGCCATTTTGTTGTCGTGACAACGATGACGGTGGTCAGAGGAAACCCAACAAAATGAAACTCCATATAAGGGAAATGACGTCAGCCTTAAAACTTGGAGAAAAAATGAAATACACGAAAATTTAGGGGGAAAAAAGATAAAAATTACTGGAAATTAAATGAAAGGAAGTAATGATGACAAAAAGAGAGAAAGAGCGACCTAATATATAAAACGAAAGAAAATATTCTAAAAATTTTTTTTTTACTTCCGGTGAAACTACGTCATATTCTTAACCAGTTTCCGCTCCGTTCCAAATAAGGAAACCGGCTACGCGGCGGTGATCTACATATAAATTTGTGAACTGTTGTGTTGGCCAAAACATTTAAACATTTTGGTCATTTTTCGCCCTGAAAAAATATAATTATGGCAAACGTGGTGAGTTTTGAGCCTCTAACATATAGATATATTTATCGTTCGTATTTTAAGTCAATAATTTTACAATTTAATGCTCAGTTTTGGATATTATTTTCAAGTTATAATGTTCTACAAATAAGATTACCAAATTTTGTACAAAGTCAGCTCACTTCGTATTTTGGTGTTTAAATATGAATTGGTTTATTGTATAGAATGGAATGGAAAGTATAGCGTTATTTGATGGAAGTTTACTGAATGATATTGACTACAGCAAAGGGAAGTGTAATCTTCATGAATTTGGAATCTCACCGGCCAACCCAGGAGAAGATTTGTGTATGAGACCACTATGTAGTGATGATTACGATAAAGGTAATGATGATGATGATGATGGTGGTGGTGGTGGTGTTGATGATGATGATGGTGATGATGATGATGTTGTTGATGGTGGTGGTGGTGGTGGTGGTGATGATGGTGATGGTGATGATGATGGTGTTGATGATGGTGGTGTTGGTGATGATGGTGGTGATATGATGTGATGATGATTTTATTAGTGCATGATGATGATTATAACAATATATGTTGATGATGGTGTCGGTGATGATAATAATGATGTTGATGGTGGTAGTGATAATGATGTTGTTGATGGTGCTGGTGATAATGATAGTGATGATTATGATCGAAAAGCATGATGATGATGATAACAATGTTGGTGGTGGTGATAATGATAAGCAAGGTGCTGCTGTTGACAGTGTAGTGGTGACCATGATGATGATGATGATGATGATGATGATGATGATAACAATGTTGATGATGATGATAGCAATGTTGTTGGTGGTGATAATTATAAGCAAGGTGCTGTACAGTCAGTGTAATGGTGACCATGATGATGATGTTATAGTTCTCTTTTCAAATGATAACATCAATGTTCTTGTTGTTAGAATTTATAGAACTCTTATCACAGCTCACTGTAACCGGTGACATAACACAGGAGAAGTTTCTTAGTAAGTAGTGTACTTAAATTATTATTCATCTTTCTAAGAGCATGAAACGGACAATTTTCAACCACAAAATGAGAAACTACATGAAAAATAAAATGAGGAGGAGCAATGTTGTCTGCTAAAATTATTAAATAAATATAGGGGTAGTTTTAGTGTGTGTCTGATTTTCCCTGTCAATTCATTAGTATTAACATTAGTAGCCAATGATACTTTAAATTTCTCTGGCTTAAAAACTGAGACATTAAAAACCTTTGGGGGAGGGGGCTTAGGGGTAAAATACCCATCCTTAATTTATCTTCTAACTTTCCCACTAACTAGAGTTGTATTTTGTTGTTGTTCATTTCAGAACGTTTCAATGCAATGAGAGATGTTGGAGAGACATATTACATTGTGGTCATTGAGAATGTAAAACTAAGAAAACTTGTCGCCTGTGGATCACTGATTGTGGAACAAAAGTTTATTCATGAAATTGCTTGTGTGAGTAGAATGTTTGTCATGGGGGAGGGGTGAGAGGGGGAAGTGTACACATGATTGTGAGGCAGAAAGTGATATTGTTACTCCATCATTATTGAGAGAAAGGAGTTGTGTAAACCCAGGTGTGGTGATGATGATGAATTGTGGCTGTAATTATCAATATTATTATTATAATCTTCATAATTTACATCATCATCATCTATAATAATTATTGTAATCATTGTCATCATCATCATTGATTATTATTATCATCATCATCATCAGTAACCTTAATATTGTTATTATAATCATGTCATCATTATCATTTATTATCATCTTTGTTATTATACAGAGAGGAAGAATAGAAGATATTGTTGTTGACGACAGTGTACGAGGTCAACGAATTGGAAAACTGTAAGTACATACATTTGTAATATTCACCTGTTTCAAGAATTGTTGTCAGTTGTTGCCAAACAACCAAGCAAACGATGACAGTTGAATCTTTTCTTGTTATCGATTTATTCATAGCATATTTTGGTTGTACGTGTTTGTGTTATATGACTATAACAATCAAAGCTACAGTCCACACTCTCAATCCTGCAAAGGATGTCTGTATTTCTTCTCTTGTTATCAATTTATTCATAGCATATTTTGGTTGTATGCGTTTGTGTTATATGACCATAACAAGTTGTTGCACTGGTAGATGATGAAACAAATATTTCTTAAAGGATGTCGGCATTTCTTCTCTTGCATGCTATCGATTTATTCGTAGCATATTTTGTTTGTATGTATGTGTTTGTGTTATATGACCATAACAAGTTGTTGCAGTGGTATGATTTAGTAGATGCTTAAGTTTATAATTAAAATTGTTCTCCCTTGTAGCATTGTTGAGACCCTGTTACTACTCAGTGAGAAGCTAGGATGTTACAAGACAACTCTAGAGTGTAAAGACCCACTGCTGCCGTTTTACACAAAGTTTGGGTTTGTTGGCGAGCAGCAACAGAATCACCTAAGTAAAAGGTTTTTTAATTAATGGGTCATTCATCGGTCATTCTTAATTGGAATTTATTATTATATAAATAAATATAATACATTTTATCACAAGGTACTAGGAAATAAGTATAATGATCAATATGCATAATATGTTATTGCAAGATCATCTATACACATGATAGATATTTAAGTATTTAATCAAATTCTGGGTGTACAAAGTAGAGCAAGGTGGAGGATTACAGAAAATGGTGGGTTATTCCAATGTATTTCTTTAGAACATGATGAACAATTTATCTAATTGGAAACTAGGCAGTAAACTAGACAGTATAGGCTGTGTCAGTGTTTGATAGAAACGATAGGTAATAGAATGAAATTTGTAATACCGTAATAAATGTTGACTTAACTTTAATGACGTTTTGAGCTTTAGCCCTTCCGGTCAGAGTAAAAGACGAAGGGCTAAAGCTCGAAACGTCAGTAAAGTTTGAAACGTCAGTAAAATAAAGTCAACATTTTTTACGGTGTTACAAATTTCATTGTATTACCTATAATATAAAGTTTCTGCAATCGGGACCTCCACCTTAGAGACAAATTATCACAAGAGATGGATTGCAACCATTCCCAGGGTAGTGAATTGAACAAAAGAAAACCATCATTGTGACTGGTGGTGCTTTTGCCCAGGGGAGGACTCCCTTATAAAAGGGGGCGTGGGTCATCATTGGAAATTTTGAAAATGACCCCTAAAAGGGACCTGTATTTTGAAATGATGGGCGTGGCAGTGCGGAAATTTCACCTCTAAGAGGGACCAGAAATGGGATTAAAATAAAAATCAATCTTTGGAAAGAAGCATTGTTGTTGATCTTATACCCTAAAAGGGACCACAAAACACGGCTGGTGGGCATTCTTGTTCATTATCACCCTAAGTAGGACTAAAACACCCCCCCCCCCCCCCCCCCCCGGGTGCTTTTGTTCAATTCACTCTCATGGGAATGGTTGCAATCCACCTATGTGTGTGGTTTCCAGGGAGTGACTGGTATTCTGGCTCTTTCTCCATGTACTGGACACAGTCTAGACATAATTCAATGGAAACAACGGCAGTAAAACAGTGAACAAAGTGAAAAACATTCAATAGGTTTCCAGTACACGGCGAAGGAGCCAAAATGCTGTAAATGATTGCATCAAATATCCTGAATGAATTTCACCAAAGTTAAATATAAACATGAAGGTATTATTTGGGTCTGGTTGTACGAAGCCTCAATAGCGCTATATATCCACCGAATAAATCCCTATCCAACGGATAAAACCTATACAAATTCTATACACTGGATAACCCTTATCCAGTGGATAACTTTATCCAGGCTTCGTACAACCAGCCCCAGGTGTCCAAGGTACCTTCAAAAAGACTGATGGAAAAGAAATTAAATTCACAACTTGCTTGTTGCAATGCAATGATTTTTGCTATACACTTTTTAGACTGCGAGCAGTCCCTACTTTTTCCTTTTCATTCCCAGGAAAACGAGAGGATGAGCTGGGATTGAGGGCAACAATCTCCACTTGTCTACGTATAATTTATTAAAGGTTAATTTTTGGAATTCGTAGGGAAAAGTAGGCTGATTGTAGTTTATAAACGTTTAGGATAGTCAAACAAACAAAGCAGAAGGACTGTTAAAGTTTGTAATTTTATTTACAAGATTGACATGAATTTAGTAATGTTATTTATTACAATTCAATCATGAAGAATTTGTTTTGTGATTGATAATTATTAGCACTGAGCTTTTTTAATAAAATTACATAATATTTAATATTCTATTCATTAGGATTACATGGATCCAATACATTGGGAAATGTTTAATTCTGATCAATTGTTTGATTGTAAATTATATTAAAGACCCATGGTCACTTACTAGCATGCATTATGCGGAAGACTGAATTTCTTGGACTATGAAAATTGCACATCCAGACATTTTGATATCTTTTACTATGTGAGTGGGTATATACGCTCTTACTAAATCGTTTAGTGGTTTGTTTTATTTGTTTTCTTGTAATATGACTGACTGTGAATGAATAAACAATGCCAAGCATGCCGGAAAGTGACCATGGGTATTCCAATTTCACTGATAAAGGCATAATTTGTAAAGAAATTTGGTGATTCTTTTCTTCACAATTATTGGTCTATTATTTGTGGCTACAAGAAGTGGAACAAGTCATGTGATCAATAGTTAAATGGTCTTAAAGTTACATCTTAAGTATCAGATTTTTAAAACTAAATAAATACTATAAGACATCGGCTTGTTTACACTTCAAGTATTAAGACAGTAGCCTAGGCTAATTGTATTTGATTGACAGCCAATAAGTAGACCTCTTTATCTTTGTATGCAAATTACCCATTTCAGACCACGTGGCATTCCCTTGAGAATTGTTCTTTTATGATGAACGTGTTATAACATTTACATTTGAAAGAATCAACTCCCAAGGGTAGCATCACCTGATCTGAAAAGGGACAACAAGCAAGGAAGGTAAAGAGGTCTTTTCACTTCACATAGTTTGTAGTATCTGTTGGTTGCTTAGCAGCGATATTGGTGGTAAAATACTAGTTCTTTGTAAGTGCATTTATATAACAGTCTAAGCAAGGAATCTAATGCTCATCTTTGCATTTAGATCAACATCTTTCATAACCTGATAAACAGAACAATAAAACAAAGTGAGATTTATGGTTTTATTTCTTGGAATGTGAATTTAAAGCAACTTCATCTTTGCCATATGTTTTATCATCCTTTTCTTCTCCAAGTCTTGCTCTCCTTATTATTTTCTTATATTCTTCTTTCCTTTTCCATTTATCATCCTAATGGGATCTTCCCTCCATTTCCCTGTCTTTCCCTTTTATCCACTCTTACACCCTGTAAACCCATCCTTTTTTTTGCTTTCTTCCCTCCTCTTTTTCCTCCTTTTATTATCTCCTTCTTTTCCTTCCTATAGTTGTTCCTCTTGCCCTCTCCCTCCCTTTCCTCCTTCCATGCTTCTCTCCCCTCCTTCTTTCATTTCCTACTTCCTTCCACTTCCCTTCCATGCCTCCCTCCCTTCAGTCCTTCCTCCCTTTCCCCCTTCGTTTCCTTTTCCTCATTCCTTCCTTCCTCTCTTTCATTTCCTTCCTTCTTTCCTCTTTCCTTCCATGCCTCCTTCCCTTCATTCCTTCCTTTCCCCCTTCCTTCTTTCCTCTTTCCTTCCATGCATCCTTCCCTTCATTCCTTCCTTTCCCCCTTCCTTCTTTCCTCTTTTCTTCCATGCATCCTTCCCTTCATTAATTCCTTCCTTTCCCCCTTCCTTCTTTCCTCTTTCCTTCCATGCCTCCTTCCCTTCATTTCTTCCTTTCCCCCTTCCTTCTTTCCTCTTTCCTTCCATGCATCCTTCCCTTCATTCCTTCCTTTCCCCCTTCCTTATTTCCTCTTTCCTTCCATGCATCCTTCCATTCATTCATTCCTTTACCCCTTCCTTTCCTTATTTCCCTCATTCCTCCCTTCCTCTTTCCACTTCCCTTTCCTGCTTTCAGGCCCACCTTTTTCAGTACATCAAAAGAAATAGCTTCGCCAGATTCACACCCTGCGTCCGTTAAGGCCCTGTCAGCAATGGCTCCAAGTTGATCGTCACTGATACTAACACCAACCATCATATGAAGTATCTGTAACAATATAACACATTCAAAAACTCATCAATAATTAAAGAGAAATTTTCAAAAGAAATCATGACGAGTATTATATATGTGATACAACACTAGAGTGCAAATAATATACCCGTGAAACAAATAGTACTAAATAGTGCTGATTAAACAATAGAAAATAATAGAATTATTAGCATAAAATTGCACTAAATAGTCAGCTAACTATTTCACAGGTTTAATATTTGCACTCTAGTTAATTGTATACCCTGATTTGCATATTAAGTTTTATCTTGAAATTTCTCATCAAGATTTACTTTAATCTTAAAAACTTGAAGAACAAACCTAGAATTGTTTGAAGTCGTTTACAGCATTCCCGTCTGTGTTGTATCGGCAATACAATCATTTGACTAGTGATTGTTTATACTGATACAACACCACTGCTCATGTTATGAACATAACATATCATATTAAAAAACACTAATATTAAGTGTCAGTAGCTGTTCCATCAGGGCTTCAGTCTTGATTTCCCAAGTCAGCCCACTTAGAGTGAAGTCATTTAACCGACAGTGAAATTTAGATATTAGACTAATACACCTTAGCAGTTAGACTTGCTACAAGTCCTTCGTCTTCGCGCGCGCCGATAAAAAAAATCACAGGAATCCCAACCGGATTTGCACGCAGGACGAACGACTTGTCCAGCCTGTACAAGTCGTCCTCTCCAGGTTCGACTCATATCATCTGGATCAGAATATACGCACACGCTTTGGTTGGGCTTCCTGTGTACTCAGCGCACGTACATTTATATTACTCCTAATGTTCATTTGATAAAGCTGTAAATTCAAGAGAGGACGACTTGTGGCAAGTCTACTTAGCAGTCTCTAATTCCATTGTTTTCTTTTGTGTCTATTTGACTATTACAACTTGACTACTTAATTTTGTTTCATGGGTTAAATGTCTTCACTCTACCACAGTGACCCTCACTCTTACAGTCAGTATGTAGTTTTTTAAAGTGTAAATCAAAGTTATTGTATTCTAATGGTATAACGATGTACATTGTACTTACTCTCAATAGATCATCCTTTGATATCTTGCCATCATTATCAATATCATAGATTCTGAATGTAACTGAAAAAACAATAAACAAAAACAGTAGAATTGATGATGGTGTTAATGATGGTGTCGATGATAAAGTTTATGATGATGATAATGATGATGTTGTTTATGGTGTAACAGTGCAAATCAAAAAACCTTGGGCACCCAGAAATATTTAAGAAACCGTTTATTGTTCGTTGAAAACTCACAAACAACTCTAACTAAAAGTTTATCATACAACACATTTAGTCAAACGTCTTGCGATGGTATAGTTGTTTCTGAGTTGTTGTATGAACAATAAACTATTTCTAAAATATTTCTGGATGCCCAAGGTTTTTTGATTCGCAGTGTAATGATGATGGTATTAATGACAATGGTGTTAATGATGATGGTGTTAATGATGATGGTGTTAATGATGATGGTGTTAATGATGATGGTATTAATGATGGTGTTAATGATGATGGTGTTAATGATGATGGTGTTAATGATGATGATGTTGTTTATGATGATGATGTTAAAGGTGATGATGATGATGTTAATGATGGTGGTCATGATGATGGTGATGGTGTTAATGATGATGTTGACGATGATGGTGATGATAATGATGCTTGTGGTGAAGATAATGTTAATTGACATGATAATGATGTTAATGATACTCACACATAAGTTTCTCATCTCTAGTATTCATTGGGTTCGGAGTATCAGAGTCATATGGTCTAAAGTGTGCTAGCGTCTTCACAAACTGCTTAAAGTTGCATTCTACAAACTCATCACTGTAAAGAAACAACACATGTTAACAAACTATTAGCTAGAAACCTCCATTTCACCATTCGAAAACGCATAATATAATAATTCATCTATTTTATAGCTCTCTTTAAAATATTTGCCTTATGCATCTAGGCACATGTTGTTTAGTGTTTTATTAGTTATTAATTTGATCTTAATTAGTATATACTGTATTGTAGTCTATAATACAAGTTTGTACATGTAGATATCATGTGCAGTCGCAGTTTGAGTATACACTGGATAGCACTGAGTCTTATAGTTTCATTTCCTCTTTTCTCATTTTTAATAAATAAACCTCTATTCTGCCAAACAAACTAGTGTGTGCTGTTCTATGAGTATTAAAATATTGATTGTTGAAAAATGCATTTAGGGGGATTACTTACGCGTTGCTATCCCCCATGAAGAATGCATCCACTATTCTGTCACCTAGTGGGTTGATTGCAAGCTCTGGTATCCGAAGAAAGTCTTCTTGACTGCAATAAATGAAACCACATTCAAATACATGTCATATATACACATGTACAATATATTAGATAGATTAATTGATAGCGATTAGTATGGATCCATGCAATAAATATGATTTAAAAGTACAATGGAACCCCGCCTTACGGCCACCCTCTTAATATGACCACCCCGTTATTGCAGCCAGCTTTTCAGGTCCCAACGAAATGCATGCCCATACATTTTCTACATAAATTACACGCTTAATACGGCCGCCCCATTAATAAAGCCACTTTGGGCTGTCCCTTCAGTGGCCGGATTAACGGGGTTCCACTGTACTGTAGAATAGAGCACAAACACTATATCTATGAAAGATTATCAAATTATACTGTGAAACAGAGTAAAAACATTATATGTCTATTAAAAATTATCAAATTGCTACTGTGGAATAGAGCACAAACACTATATCTTTGAAAAGATATATCAATTGTACTGTGAAACAGAGTGCAAACACTATCCTTAAATTAAAATTGCTACTGTAGAATAGAGCACAAACACTATAAGCTTCTCTTATACAAATAAAAATAATTTTTTTAATCCTTTTTATTCCGAAGAACGTTTTTATCCAAACCATATCCTAAAATTTGAACAAATATGCATTATATATACCTCAAGGTGCCTTGGTTCAATTTATCCAGGCTAAGAAAACGACTGTACAATCTTGTAATCTGTTTCGGCGAGACTAGAAAATAAACATTACAAAAACAACATTAAGTCAGCCATCTTGAATTTCCCGTTAAAAACAGTAGCAAATTTTGGATTCTTACAGCCCGTTTCTTTTTGAATATCTTCTATATCCTCTTCCTGAAGTAATGTAGATGATTTCAGACCCATTTCTGTGTGAATATAACTGTTTTTTGATAATAATATTGATAATTTTTATCTTTCCTTTACTTTCTTATCGTTTTGCCTTGATCACTAGTTACCAGTTTCTGATCGTTTCACCACAGGAAGCCCAACTGAAGTACAAGTTGATTCTCCAAATAAAATATCGTAAGTTAGTAGTAGAATGAATAAATACAAAAAACAACGAATTAATAAACGAACGATCAAACGAATGAATACTAGCTCCTAGCTGCCGAAAATTACAAATTATAAATTTATCATTCGGGCTTCCTGTGGTTTTCCAAGCAGTGTTTGGGGTTCCTGTGGTGCGCCATATTGGAGCTGCCAATGTTGAAATTCTCTCACTAAAAATGGGTGTTAGAACTGCGCTTATTGGTAAAAGAACAAAAATTACAGCGTTTTATTGAACATTTATATTAATATCCCTACTTTTTCTATCGTAGAGTCGTTGCAAGTATTGAGAAAGATAGTCAAATCGACAAATACAAGGTAAACTTCTGTCACTGTAATCTTGTCAGAGTACTTGAAAAAGTTGTATAGTAAATTTAGCTTTCAAAAATATCTCAAATAATATGTAATACATTGTTGTTGATAGTATTGTACATGGAACATAGATATTTAGATATGTATTTGGTTGCTGTATTGTTGATAGAGACATAAATATGGAACCTTCTGATAATGATTTAAGTTTGTCAACCATTTTTTCTAGTTTTCCGTCGAAGTCCAAACTGTTCACCAGCTCTCCACAAAATAACCTTTCAGCACCCCATACTATCCCGTCACACATTGCACTCCCTGTGTATGCAAGGACGGGTATAGTCCCTCCACAACCAAAGACAGTAGAGATAAAGAATAAGGAACAAATAGATGCAGTTAGGAATGCTTGCCAAGTAGCAAGGAAAGTTGTCACATTCGCTGGCCAACTTGTCAAAGTATGTATACATCAGTTGATGATGATGACTATGATGATGGTGATGATAATGATGATAGTTGTGATGGTAATATAAATGATGACTATGATGGTGATAATGATGATGATAATGGTGATGGTGATGATGATGACTATGATAATGATGATGATGACTATGATGATGACTATAATGGTGATGATGATGATGATAATCTGACATAAAAGTGGGTTATGAGGTTCATTTCTTAATTAGGCAAAGTAGTACCCAGTCCTTCACTCGTTTTGGAAAAGGCCAATACTGGTGGTGCTTGGAATGATTTTCATTGATCACAATAGTATTGATTTTTATATGAAACCGTTGAGTAGATCAACAATGTCTTTTCTCATCTGTGTTACTAATCCAGGTTGGAGTTACCACGGATGAGCTAGATAGTGCTGTCCACCAATGTATTATTGACCATGGTGCATATCCTTCTCCACTGAACTACCGAGGGTTTCCTAAATCAGTATGTACGTCAGTCAATAACATCACAGTACACGGAATACCAAACAGGTATGATAGGCACTTTTCAGGACCTTGTCACATGACCTTGTCAATTAAAACATTTTAAACTCTTGAACCTGAATTTTTAAAATTCTGGCATTTTAATTTTGCTACTTGAGTAGCAAAAAGAAAATGCCAGAATTAAATTCAGGTGAGTTTAAAATACCTTCTAGTATACCTTCCCTATACCTTCAATTTTTAAGAAAATGCTAAAACTGTTGGAGAATACTTATTTGGACATTCTCTTTCGAAATTCAGGCATTTTCATTTTGCTACTCTAAGAATTTTTGATTGACAAGGTGATGTTAAAGGCCTACTGGTCACTATAAGGAGAAAATAACAGGACTTTTGGAAGGTATATTGTTTATTTGTGGCCTGAGTATAGTGTAAATTTTGTGCCCAAAGCAGTGAGGGTGCAAAAGATGCAACAGCTAGGGGTCACAAATAAGCAATATGCATGACAAAAGGCATATGCCAATATCATTAAAATAAATATACAAGACAAATTATACAAAGCCAATCTTGCATTTTGTATCAGTTAATATAATGTTATCATTGTATCTGTGTGGCCAGCATTACTGTTGTCATTATTATTCTAATTAATATGTATTTATTACCATTTCACAACCATTGCCCAAATTATGCCAATAATATTTCTTTATTTCAGCTATTCTCTAAGAGACGGAGACATTATTAGTGTAGATGTATCAGTGAGTATTACTGACAGCAAAAATCATTCTATCGCTACTAGCAAATTGTTATTAAAATTGCAATTCTGCTTCCAAATGGATTGGCCGATTGAAAAACTAAATAATGATGATGATGGTGGTGGTGGTGGTGGTGGTGGTAATAAAAATGATGTTGGTGGTGGTGATGGTGGTGGTGGTGATGAGAATGGTGTTGTGATGAGGATGATGGTAGTGGTGATGATGATATCTCGGATGATAGTTGTGGTGTTGATGATGATGGTGTTGATTTTGATGATGGTGATGTGATGATGATGATGATGATGATGATGGTGTTGATAATGATGATGATGGTAATGTTGATGATAATGATGGTGGTGGCGGTGGTGATGATGATAATGATGATTGTGATGGTGTTGATAATGATGATTATGATGATGATGATGCCCTGATCATTCCATGTAGTGCAATACAATAATTTTTAAATATTTATTTATAATTAATATTTATACTTAATATCATGTCATGTATTAGGTGTATATCGGTGGAGTACACGGTGACCTATGTGAGTCTTTCATGGTTGGTGATGTAGATGACACAGGTCGTAAACTAGTACAAGTATCAAGAAAGTGTCTAGATACTGCAATAGGTGTCTGTGGTCCTGGCGTTCGTTTCTCTACAATAGGAAACACTATCAGGTTAACCATTATATCCATAAAATATATAAATACCGTTGCTTGCAGCTACCCGTTAACAGTCGCAAAAAATTATGTTCTGTCTAGATGTAAACTTCTATAATTTGATGCCAAACTTCGCACTTTCCAAATGTGACTCTCTAAATAATTCAATCTGCCATGGTACACTTCACATATTATATGCTCAAAACAATTTATTGCTAGTGCTAATATATGGTTGTGTTATTTTCAGTTCAATAGCAGCTCAGCATAGTTTTAGTGTGTGTCAGTACAGTCATGGCCATGGTATAGGCAGTGTATTCCATGCACTACCAGATATTTGTCATGTAGGTAGGTATGATTACTATCATTATGATTAAAGTCTATATCATCATCATTATCATTGTCATTATCAATATCATTATCGTTTTTTTTAATCATAATATCATTATTATCATCATCACTACTTTTATTACCATTACCATTACCATTACCATTTATTATTATCATCATTATCATCATCATCAACATCATTATTATCATCATTTATATTATCATCATTATTATCATCATTATTATCATCATTATTATTATCATTATCATCATTATTATCATCATTATTATCATCATTATTATCATCATTATTATCATCATTATTATCATCTTTATTATTACCATTATTATCATCATTATTATCATCATTATTATCATCATTATTGTTATCATCATTATTATCATCATTATTATCATCATTATTATCATCATTATTATCATCATTATTATCATCATTATTATCATCATTATTATCATCATTATTATTACCATTATTCTCATCATTATTCTCATCATTATTATCATCATTATCATCTTTATTATCATCATCATTATTATGATCATCATCATAATCCACTTATCACTTCCACTTTCATCATCGTTTTAATTCTTGTTACTATAATTTAACAGTAATCATTATAAACTCTACCATTGCATCATTACGTCATTACAACAGAGAACACTAACGTTTTCTGTTACCATTCAGCTAATAACCGTGCTGGTAAGATGGCACCGGGCATGACATTTACTATTGGTAAGTAGTAATTATAATATCATGTTATTCTTTAACTGATAGTAATGATGAGAGACATGATGGTCTAGTGATTTGTAGATCAGATCTGGGCCCAGGTAGTGTCCAGATATTTCAACATGCAAATGTTTTTTGTCTTTAGAGCCAGTCGTTCTGGAGGGACAGTCAGGAATAGAGGTGTTGGATGATGAATGGACCATGGTTACTACCGATGGAAAAAGGTATCATTGGTCTATGTTTGTAGCTGTAATAATTTGTTTGAAATGTGCTTACTTTACACAGTTCAATATATTCTCTCTTTCAATTGTTAGTTTTTAATAAATTCTTCTATCCATTAAATCATTCATTCATTTATTCATCCATCTATTCATTCATCCATCTATTCATTCATCCATCTATTCATTCATCCATCTATTCATTCATCCATCCATCCATCCATCCATCCATCCATCCGTCCATCCGTCCATCCGTCCATCCATCCATCATCCATTTATTCATTTATTTGTCCAATAATCATTCCATCCTTTCATTCATTTGTTCATTCATCCATCCATTCATTCATTTGTTCATTCATCCATCCATTCATTCATTTATTCATTCATCCATTCATTCATCCATTCATTCATCCATTCATTCATCCATCCATTCATTCATTCATCCATCCATCCATTCATCCATCCATCCATCCATTCATTCATTCATTCATTCATTCATCCATCCATTCATGCATTCATCCATCCATTCATTCATTCAATACTCCATGCATAAGTTCATTCATTTATTTCTTTTAGATGCGATAAGTCTCCCTCGCAGCCGTGTCTAAACTTAACACAGCTGTGAGGGAGACTAAGACATGATTCTAATCAGCCAATCGTATAATTTCTCTTTTTTATTATCTTTCTTTGTAGAGCTGCTCAATTTGAGGAAACCATTTTAATCACTGATGATGGAGTAGAGGTTTTAACACAGGATTTTACCTAAGATAAACATGGATTCTTAAGACACTGCAATTTTTCAGCAACTTGAAACACAATGCTGTTGCAACGCAAGTTGCTGAAGAATTGCACTGTGTAACAGTGGCTGTCTCGCAATTTGTTTTGTTGCAGACAGAATTGCACAAAGTAGAGTTCAGTTCTACTTTTCAGAACAGAACTTGAGAACTCAGCAACTTGCAACACCACATTTTAAAGCTTGTTGAGAAATTGTTGAGAAATTGTAACAGGCCCTTTTTGTCAGTTATTGTTGATGAAGATAGCTCGTTGAGAATGCACAGTAAGAGCTAGCGGCGAATGGGGACAAGATTGTGTTGAGATTGATATCACATTTATATGCATAATTATTTAATGACACTACATATAATGGATTCCTCTCAAAACGTATCAAGTTTGCTGAAGTTTACAAGTTGTATAGTTTTATTTTTTAATGTTTTGTCTGTATTAAGGACATTTGGTGTTTCCAATGTAAAGGAATAATGTCTTTTTGAATGAACAATTGATAAAGCTAAATGTGAAAACGTTTGAAGTGTACAAAGGATAAATGATAATGTACAATTTATTCATTGATCCATCCATACATTTATCCATTCTTTCATCCATTCATTCTTTTATCCAATCATCCATCCAATCATTCATTCATTCTTTTGTCCATTCATTCATTCATCCATTCATTCATACATCATTTGCATTTATCAGGAGCCCATGCTATATCAATACAGTAAAACCTAGAATCTCAAACACAACCCAATTTCTCTATGACCTTTTTTTCAATATCGAATTGGTGAGATCAAACAGTAAAAATACCACAAGACACTGAAAATGGGAATATTAATTGAACATTTTAATATTACAGTGCTGCTAATAAATCTCTAAAATTCATCTATCATTTATTCAAAGAATTAATGTTCAATTTACAATACTATAAAATTCTATGTAATACATTTAAAGCAAATAAATAATAATAACTGTTACATTTAATTTCTTTCACGGGCATAATATTTGTACTCTAACCTGTGACATAAAAGAACACAATGGAATTAATTAAGGTCCCATGATGCTTTGGGAACGAACACAGGAAGCCCAACGTAGATTAAGAGTAATACACTATAATAAAGTGTGTCTCACAGGTTAATGAAAACCACTCTATTAGTGACCTTTCTCAATTACTATTATTAGTCGGGCTAGAGGGCCCGACTCTAGGTTTGCCTTTTAGTCAATCTATGTATGTATGTATCTATCTATCTGTCATGTCGCGTATAGGCCCCATGATGCTTTGGGAACGAACACAGGAAGCCCAACGTCGAATTGTTTAGCCTCCTGTTTTGATTTTATGACTAGCCCGACTTCATGCTCCTAGAGCGTCTAGTTTCATGGATTAATCATGTTTATGCTCGGACCTCTCTTGCATTGAGTTTATTCCTATGTGATTCAATTCTAAAAAAATGCCATTTCATTACTAAGACTAGTTGGACTTATGGCAACGACATTTTGATTTAGTAGTTGAGTTGTTATCATTATGTAATTTAACAGTTCCACGTTCCAGTGTGGTGCTAACATCGATACCCATGTGCACATTCTTAACATCAGCAGTCTGGACTAACAATTCAACCATTTTTTCATACATGTTCAAAATAGTGTGCGGGTATTCTTTCATGACACTGGTTTCTACGTAAGAGCAGCCCAATTTGTCAGCATACTCCTGTCCTTGTTGCCTTGTAACAACTCGACTGACTTTCTCTCCTCGATCAATGCAGTCAATCTTGTTTCCAACAATTACAACATAGACATATGACGTGGAAATATGCTTTTTAACTTCATTCATCCAGTATGTCAACTTGTCAAATGTTTCCTTCAACATCACATTGAATACTAGAAACAAGCCATGAATATCACGGAAATAATGTTTTTGTACCGACATGTAGCGTTCCTGTCCGGCTGTGTCACCAATCTCCAATTGAACAATGTTGGAATTGAAGTTAAAATGTTGATAATAGGGCTCAATTGCTACTGTTGCTGTAGTCAACAAGTGTTCAAACAATGGATTTTTGAGTTTTTCCACTAAGCATGTCTTTCCAACTCCGCCATCTCCAATTAAGAGAACTTTGAACTTGTAGTCGCAGTGCTGCTGTTTTGGGATCTTCTCAAAGCTACATTGTGCAATATTTCTTACACATGTCTCATTTTGTTGCTTGTGTGTAGTGCCTTCATCAGACTCATTTTGCTGGTGTTTGTGAAGTCGTTTGATGATCTCTTTTGCCGTTGGTCTTTTGGAGCGTTTGTCATGTAGGCAGTCAAGAACAAGTTGTTTTAGTGCATGCTTTTCCATTGCATCAATGTCTTCCTTTCTTCTCTCTCTTTCTGGAATCGTACGTCCTACAAAACAAGAAATTAGAAATACTATTAATTATAATATTTTTGTCTGTGAATGTATCCATACTGCTTTTTTAAAATGATGATCATGGTGATGGTGGTGGTAACGAAGACGACGATGATGATGATGGTGGTGGTGGTGATGATGATGATGGTGGTGGTGATGATGGTGGTGGTGGTAACGAAGACGATGATGATGATGGTGGTGGTGATGATGATGTTGATGGTGGTGGTGTGGACATTGATGAAGATTGAAATGATGATTGTGGTGGTGGTGATGATGATGTTGATGGTGGTGGTGTGGACATTGATGAAGATTGAAATGATGATTGTGGTGGTGGTGATAATGGTAATGATGATTGTGGTGGTGGTGATAATGGTAATGATGATTGTGGTGGTGGTGATAATGGTGATGATGATTGTGGTGGTGATGATAGTAATGGTGATGATGATAATGGTGATGATGATAATGGTGATGATGATTGTAATGGTGGTGATAATGGTGATGATAATAGTGGTGGTGGTGATAATGGTAATGATGATTGTGGTGGTGGTGATAATGGTAATGATGATTGTGGTGGTGGTGATAATGGTGATGATGATTGTGGTGGTGATGATAGTAATGGTGATGATGATAATGGTGATGATGATAATGGTGATGATGATTGTAATGGTGGTGATAATGGTGATGATAATAGTGGTGGTGGTGATAATGGTGATGATGATTGTAATGGTGGTGATAATGGTGATGATAATAGTGGTGGTGGTGATAATGGTGATGATGATTGTAATGGTGGTGATAATGGTGATGATAATAGTGGTGGTGGTGATAATGGTGATGATGATTGTAGTGGTGGTGATAATGGTAATGGGTCATTCCACCATGACGGACATTACATTCACAGACCTAAATAAGCTTGTGTTTCATGCACAGTTGCATTATCTTACAATTTATTTTTTCACACAACTGTCTCAGGACCTTGTCTACAATTTGCATGAAAAAAGTTTTCAGAAATAATTTCCAAAAGGACTGTGACAGACATTACAGCTAAAACTACCACTAATTCCAGTTGGGTATATTAGAAGTGAAATTCCTGTGAATTGTGAGAAGTTTATAGCAAACAAATGCTTTTTAGCATTTGATTACAGTTAAGTTTTCTTACTGAAGACCTATATTTTTTAGTTGTTTTTTCTATTTTTTTAAAAAAGGGAATATTTAGCGTGATGGACATTACTAGAAATGTGACGGACATTACAAATGGCAAATTCAGTAAGTCAAATATATGCAAACAATATGCATGACAAAAAAGAACAAACTCTTTTGGAATTACGTCAACTCAAAGCGGAAAGGGTCTAATGATTTAACTGTTATCAAGTTGGACAATGGAAGCATAAAAACCGATGAAGGTGATATTTCTGAATGCATGAACAAATTCTTTGCATCGTACAAAGACGAGCTTCAAGATTTGCACTTTGGTACAAATGCAAAGGATATGCCGTATGAAGATCGATTGAAACGACTAAAATGGCCAACATTGGAAAAAAGAAGAACTTTGTCATCTCTAACTGAATGCTACAAGACGATTAATGGGCTGAACGGTTTAAACCCGCAAGAATTTTTTAACTTCGCAGAGAATGTAAGAACGTTCAAGAAAAAATTAGGAATTAAATTATTAACACATTAACCCATTATTAGACATATTTTTATATTAAATATTAGTTTTAAAGTTTTTATATATTATAGACATTTGTAAATTTCAATTTTTTATATATTTTAGGATAGTGTATTGTAAGCTTTTTTGGAAATTATGTTAAGGAGGTGGACTACAAAGGGATAACCTCTTTCATCTCCTTTCACAATTTTTCATGTATTTACATTGTATATTATTATTTTATTTTTGTTCTGTGTTTTCTGTACACTTTTTAATGTTGTCAAATTAACATTATTTCAATGTCTCATGTGGAATGACCCTAATGATGATGATGGTATAATGATGATGATGGTGGTGAGGATGGAAATCATGGTAAGGGACAAGCCACTTAATATTTGATTGGGTGTGTGTATGGGGGTACAAGGCCAATTTTAAGTTTGCTCCCATATATGTTTTGTATAAATAAGTATAATTTGTACAATATTATCTCTTCCATAGCTTTTTGCAGCCAATCAAAACCTTCCTTGCTTGACCTTACCCAACCTTCAAACATCAAATGGTCTGTCCATAATGAATGATGATGATGACAATAATGTTGATGATGATAAACAATTATGACAATGATGATGGCAATAATGATGATAATGACAATAATGTTGATGATCATAGACAATGATGGCAATAATGATGATGATGACAATAATGACAATAATAATGATGATGACAATAATGATAATGATGACAATAATGATGATGACAATGATGATATAAACAGTTAACATTACCATATTTTGTAGATCTTTTTGGTAGCACATGAGGTTCCCTACCATTTATCATCACCATTAACACAACACCCAACGAAAATATATCTGTCAAGAGTCCAATAATTAACATAAGTTTCTCGTAGTATTTTTTTAGTTAACAATAGGTCGTTCATCCCATTATTTAGAATAAGTCAAAATATTTAGTAACAATAGGTCTTTCAGTTCATTAATCAACATAAGTTAAATTCTAGTCGATCTATTATCTATATACAATGAGGTTACATCACCGTTATGATAATTTTGGTTAGTATAAATACGCCCTAACGCGGCTAGTTGTTCAGTCACTCGTGTAGCAAAAGTATACGAGATCTAGAGCAGTTCCTGTGATCAGACTCACACAGAGTCCTGTAGTAAACTGCGAAATCCAGCTAACTCATTCAGAGTTAAAAGTTAGAAGAATTAAGAACAAGAGAACACTTAAAAGAATACAAGAAATACGTTAAAGAATACCTGCAAGAACAAGAAAACGCTAAACGAAAGAATCACAAGAAATACGTTAAAGAATACCTACAAGAAGGAGAGAATCACTTAAAGAACAACAAAACCAGAATACGAGAACCTCTACTAGTAAAAGAACCACGTGCACAAAAGAACGAAAGAACAACCAAAACTTTAAGTATCAAGTATATATATCCTTAGTTTTCACATATATTAATAATAGATAAATATCAAGAATATATCTTAGTTTCACACATATTAATAATAGATAAATAAGTATCAAGTACATAATCCTTTGGTTCCCTTTAACTTAGTATAGTCATTAGGCGTTTAATTTATAATAAATATTTGTTGTATGTTGTTATACGTTGTTGTATTCAGTGAGCTCGTATTCCTGGGGAATGCTGCACTTGGGGGTTTTGGGAGGGGTTCATTGACTGACCCACCGTGCTCCGTCACAGAATTTTGGTGTCAGAAGTGGGATCTGTCAATTGTAATCTGTTCAAGTGTAAGCCAGACCAGGAAAACGAACTCAAGGAATGGACAACTACGATAATCTGTCGTTAGAGGATTTAAGGGAGGAATGTACGAGCAGACTGATTTCATTTGATGCAAAGGATGGGAAGAGGAATTTAGTTAGCAAACTTAAGGTAGCTGATAAGAAATCGGAATCGCTGTATTCGGAGGAAGAGGAAGGAGCAGTGGGAGGTTCGGAGGCTGTATGTAAGGACAGTGTAGTGTCGGGAATTTTTGAGGAGCAACTGAGACTTCTTGAATTACAGAGGGTAATGAGACAAGAGGAATTGCAAGCGATGAGGGAGGAAAGGGAGGTCAGAGCGAAGGAGAGAGAAGAGAGAAAAGAAGAAGAAGAAAGGCAATTAAAGTTACTCTCAATGCAACTTGAAATGAAAAAAATGGAAACAGCAGGAATGTCGAAAGCGAAAGGAGTGGTGTTGCTCAAAATGAGAGATATGAGGGAAGGTGAGGACATAGACGACTTTTTCCGAGGTTTTGAGTTAACAGCAAATACCCAACATATACCTAAACAGGATTGGTTAGGAAACCTGATCCCAAGATTGAGTGAGAAGGCGAAGTCAGTCTACCTCGAAATCAAAGCATCAGACGCGCAAGATTATGACAAGGCGAAACTAGCCATACTTGCGTCATACCAACTAACAGTTGATCATTACAGATATAAATTTAGGAATTCCGACAAAAGTGCCGAAGAAGATTTTGTTCAATGGGCAAGGAGGACTAGACGCTATCTGGACAGATGGATGCTAGTTGCCAGAGCAACGGGAGATGCAGAAAGAATCTTGGAACAGATTACCATAGAACGAATGCTTGATGCCGTAGGTCCCGAGTTACGTGCATGGCTCAAAGAGAAGAAGCCAGTTACTGCAGAAGAGCTAGCTAAAGTTGCAAACGAGCACGTGCAAGCCAGGAAAGGTCCACTGATTGATGGTAAATATGCCAACCTTGACAAGAACAAGCCAAAACGAAATACCAGCAATTTTATACCTGAACAACCACGGACTAACGTTAACAGCCATCACATTAATTCAATTGCAACCCGGCCTTTTCCTCAAGCTAAAGAAGAGAAGAGAATTACGTCGAACTTTCGAGGGAAATGTTACAAGTGCCAAGAAGTGGGTCATATGTCGTTCAACTGTCCAAAGGTAAAGCAAAATTCTCCATTATCTACTTCAACGCACAAACAATCACAGCCTGGTTCAAGTTACTTATGCTTTACACCTATGCACAAAGACACACAATTTCCCGAACACTTTGTTAAAGGAACTATCGATGGTATACCCGCAAAGATGTTAGTTGATACTGGTTGTACTCGTACATTGGTTCACCGTAAATTTGTTAAAAAGCCCGAAGACACTCAAGAGAATATCACTATCCTTACTGCTACAGGTGAAAGAGTCACAGTACCTCTTGTTTCGCTTGAGATTGAAGTTAAACAAGGTAAGTATAAAGAATTGGTTGGTGTTGTAGATAACCTTCCCGTTGATTGTTTACTAGGTAGATCTTCCTACGGACGAGTAATTACAAGAGACGACCTACTTTTACACTGGGGAACTGACTGTGATAAAGCCTTGGTAACCACTCGTAGTCAAACCAAACAGAAGGCACAAGAAAGGATCGAAGAACTAGTAGATCGAGAAAACTCCCTAGCGAAAAAGACCTTATCACCGCCAAGAGACGAAACAACAAAGAGTAAACCAACCACAGAAATAGGCGAAGACGCAAAGCAAACCACCGTTGAACCAACAAAGTCCATCAAACCTGAAGTAAGTGAAGTCAATATTTTAGACAGAAATATCGACCAGGTAGTAAGTGATCAGAGGAATGATACCACGTTAACTCAATGTAGGAATAATGTCTTAACAGGAGCACCAAAAGAAAATGATGGCTATTTTTACGAGAAAGGGTTATTGATGCACCGTAAATTTTCAGAAAACATTCATGATGGATTGCCCTATGTAGACCGCATTGTAGTACCTGAGTCCTATCGTCCTGAAATACTGCGAGTAAGTCATACACTACCTTTAGCTGGACATCTTGGTAAAGAAAATACTATTTCGAGAATAGTGTCACACTTCTATTGGCCAAGACTGAGCTTTGATGTAGGTAAGTATTGTGCGACATGCCCCGAATGTCAATTAGTTACAAGGAAAATGACGTCACTCAGAGCACCACTACAGTCAGTCCCTATAGTTACAGAACCTTTTAGAAAGATTGCTATTGACATTGTAGGTGAACTACCGAAAACAACAACAGGCTATAAGTATATTTTAACAATAGTTGACTATGCCACGCGTTATCCAGAAGCTTTTCCATTACGTAATGTCAATTCCAAAACAATTGCAGATACACTAGTGACGTTTTTCTCAAGAGTTGGAATCCCAGAAGAAATAGTTTCGGATCAAGGTGCTAATCTGATAGGTAACCTTATGACGCAGTTATTCGAACAGCTTGGGGTAACTAGAATTAAGACATCAGTTTATCATCCTGAAGCGAATGGCCTTGTCGAGCGATTTAATGGTACTTTAAAGCAGATGTTGCGCAAATTCGTGTCTGAAAACGTACGCTTATGGGATAGATATCTTCCTTATCTGTTGTTTGCTTATAGAGAAGTCCCTTGTTCGTCCACAGGATACTCACCATTTGAACTACTTTATGGCAAGACTGTGCGAGGTCCTCTAGCCGTTATAAAGGAGAGTTGGATGGAGAAGAAGACAAAAAAGACAGAAAGAAATCTAATCACGTATGTACTGGAAATGCGTAGACGTATGCAGACCATGCAACAAGCCGTATATGAGAACATGAAGGAAAGTCAGGACAAGCAGAAGAAAAACTATGACAAGAAGAGTTCCGTCCGAAAGTTTGAAGTTGGAGACAAGGTACTTGTACTACTACCCACTCCAGGAAGTAAGTTAGAAACGAAATGGCAGGGTCCATATACAGTAACAGCTGTCAAATAGGAAGGGAGAACGTATGAAGTCGACACCGGTAAGAGTAAGAAACAGCTTCGTACTTATAACATTAATATTTTGACCCGTTGGCAGAGTAAAGACGAAACCACCGCGTTTGTCATGGAGGAATCTTGTGAAATGCCTTTGCCACATGAGAAGAGTTTACCACAACTAACAAGTGATGAAACATGGAAAGATGTCGTCGTCTCAAGAGAGCTAGACAAAGAACAGACAATGGAAGTACAAAAGCTCTTATACGAGTTTTCTGATGTGTTCTCTGGTAAGCCTAATCGTACTAACGCCGCGTTACATAAAATTGAGACAGGTGAAGCACAACCAATACGATCTGCCCCCTATAAAGTTCCGCAAAGACTTGAAAAGGCAGTGGAAGACGAGGTTGCAAAAATGCTGGAAATGGAGATTATCCAACCTTCGGCAAGTCCATGGGCGTCACCCGTAGTTATAGTACCAAAACCTGATGGCGATATTAGATTTTGTGTAGATTACCGGAAGCTAAACCGAGTCACGAAGATGGATGCCTATCCTTTACCAAGAATTGACAAGATGTTGGAGAGGGTAAGTGCTGCAAACTACATAACCACCTTAGATTTAACTAAAGGGTACTGGCAAATCCCCTTAGAAGAATCCACTATTGAGAAATCCTCATTTATTTGTTCCAAAGGTTTGTTTAATTTTCTTGTAATGCCGTTTGGAATGAAAACCGCACCAGCTACTTTTCAGCGGATGATGACAGAAGTTGTGTTAAAGGGTCTCGAGGATTTTACCGATGCCTACCTTGACGACGTGGAGATTGACACACGAGGATCATTCTCACAACATATGTTTGAGTTACAACAAGTACTACATAGATTGAGGAAGTTTCACTTGAGTGCTAGACCATCCAAATGTAAAATTGCTATAGTTTGGGCTATTGAGCTTTACAGGTATTACTTATATGGTCGACATTTCATTCTACAGACTGATCATAATCCTTTAACCTGGTTGTCCCAAGTGAAAGACAAGAGCAGAAAACTACTGAGGTGGAGCCTAACTATTCAAGAGTACGACTTAGAAATTCAGCATAAAAGTGGAAAGAAAAATGTCAATGCAGATGTACTTAGTAGGTTGTAAGTATATTTGTTGAGATGAGTGTGAGTGTTGTTGGCGAGACAGGAATGAGGAAACATGTGTGTTTATTGTGTTGTGCGAAAAAGCTGTGAGACAGAAATGAGAAAATGTGTACTTTATTGTATTTGTGTGAAAAAAAAAGTTGAGTTGTGAGACAGGAAGGGGAAGACGTGTACTTGTGTGAAAAAAAAATCGGGGAATGCTTGTCTTATGTTCTCTTACGTTTGGGATCTCTTTTGATTCTCATTTATTTTTGATTCGGGGGTGTCTACACTTCGGAAGTTCCATATGTACAGGAAATGCAATTTCCTCTATCTTTCAAATTTAGTGAATTCATCCTCTTTTCATTAGATATTTCATAATTTGTTAAAAAAAAATTTAGAAATAGTCTTAAGGGGGGAGGTGTCAAGAGTCCAATAATTAACATAAGTTTCTCGTAGTATTTTTTTAGTTAACAATAGGTCGTTCATCCCATTATTTAGAATAAGTCAAAATATTTAGTAACAATAGGTCTTTCAGTTCATTAATCAACATAAGTTAAATTCTAGTCGATCTATTATCTATATACAATGAGGTTACATCACCGTTATGATAATTTTGGTTAGTATAAATACGCCCTAACGCGGCTAGTTGTTCAGTCACTCGTGTAGCAAAAGTATACGAGATCTAGAGCAGTTCCTGTGATCAGACTCACACAGAGTCCTGTAGTAAACTGCGAAATCCAGCTAACTCATTCAGAGTTAAAAGTTAGAAGAATTAAGAACAAGAGAACACTTAAAAGAATACAAGAAATACGTTAAAGAATACCTGCAAGAACAAGAAAACGCTAAACGAAAGAATCACAAGAAATACGTTAAAGAATACCTACAAGAAGGAGAGAATCACTTAAAGAACAACAAAACCAGAATACGAGAACCTCTACTAGTAAAAGAACCACGTGCACAAAAGAACGAAAGAACAACCAAAACTTTAAGTATCAAGTATATATATCCTTAGTTTTCACATATATTAATAATAGATAAATATCAAGAATATATCTTAGTTTCACACATATTAATAATAGATAAATAAGTATCAAGTACATAATCCTTTGGTTCCCTTTAACTTAGTATAGT
Organism: Metridium senile; assembly: GCA_949775045.1. Taxonomy (NCBI): domain Eukaryota; kingdom Metazoa; phylum Cnidaria; class Anthozoa; order Actiniaria; family Metridiidae; genus Metridium; species Metridium senile. The sequence goes on along the minus strand of OX459098.1, from coordinate 906,507 downwards.
CATTAGGCGTTTAATTTATAATAAATATTTGTTGTATGTTGTTATACGTTGTTGTATTCAGTGAGCTCGTATTCCTGGGGAATGCTGCACTTGGGGGTTTTGGGAGGGGTTCATTGACTGACCCACCGTGCTCCGTCACAATATCCACCTTAGTTCCATACTTTAATTCATGAAAATCATGGCCGAGAGACTCCGGTGCGGAGTAGACGGGAGTACCAGGATTTGAAGTTGCAAATTCATCTTTACGTCCGGCAAAAACCTTCGCTACACCCAAATCTGCAATCTTCGCATGTTCCAGGTCTTGAGTTAGCAGAATGTTTTTCGTTGAAATATCTCGATGTGCTATTGCTTTATCTAGCCCTAGCCCTGTGTGTAAGAAATCAAGTCCTTCAGCGACTTCTAAAGCGATCGACTTTAGTTTACTTGGAGGAACTTTGGGTTTCGTCTCCGAGTTTGCGATAAAAGTTTTCAAATCACAATGAAGCAGTTCTGTTATTATGACTGGAGATTGATTCACTGGGAACAACATCACATACATTCGGAGGATATTTGGATGAATTAATTTCTCCAAAACTTGGGATTCCCGCCTTAGTTCATTTATATTACGATCTTTGATTTCTTGTTGATAGCCTTGCTTGAACCATTTATCATGAAGTTTTTTCGCTGCAACCAATCGGCCTTCCCATTTAGCAGACCATACTTCGCCAAAAGCTCCTTCTCCGATAAGTTCTATGTATGTTGGTAAGGTTTCTTCCATGTTGTTAGACTTGTTTGTCTGCTGTGTTCTAAGGTGTTTCCCGGGGCATTTCCGTCTTTCAGGAAATATCCAGTTTTCTTTAAAATTATGCTATAAAACCATCTAAAACTAGCTACACGGTTAGTCTTGATAGAATGCTGCAATGCTACCACAAAACGAATAAGAACCTGAATAATTTTTCAAACCAAAAGCGACTAAACACACATTTCTGCATTTCAGCAGCTTTTCGATTTCGAGAATTGAATGGTGTTTTCCAGTCTTTCTCGAAAACAAATTACACAGGAAGACCAATCGAGAAAAGGAAAATTGAAACGGAATGAATAAAGGACGAACGAACGAATGAATGAATAGATAAATGAATGATGAATTATTGAAATATGGAAAAATGACAAAATATATATATGAATGAATAAATAAATAAAAGGTTCTACTGTATTCGATATAGCAAGGTTCTACTATATTCGATATAGCGAGGTTCTACTGTATTCGATATAGTGAGGCTCTACTGTATTCGATATAGCGAGGTTCTACTGTATTCGATATAACAAGGTTCTACTGTATTCAATATAGTGAGGCTCTACTGTATTCGATATAGCAAGGTTCTACTGTATTCGATATACCAAGGTTCTACTGTATTCGATATAGCAAGGTTCTACTGTATTCGATATAGCGAGGTTCTACTGTATTCAATATAGTGAGGCTCTACTGTATTCGATATAGCAAGGTTCTACTGTATTCGATATAGCAAGGTTCTACTGTATTCGATATAACAAGGTTCTACTGTATTCGATATAGCGAGGTTCTACTGTATTCGATATAGCAAGGTTCTACTATATTCGATATAGCAAGGTTCTACTGTATTCGATATAGCGAGATTCTACTGTATTCGATATACCAAGGTTCTACTGTATTCGATATAGCGAGGTTCTACTGTATTCGATATAACAAGGTTCTACTGTATTCGATATAGCGAGGTTCTACTGTATTAGATATACCAAGGTTCTACTGTATTCGATATAGCGAGGATCTACTGTATTATATCCAATCATTCATTCATCCATTCTTTCATCCAATCATTCATCCATTCTTTCATCCAATCATTCATCCATTCATTCATTCATCCATTCTTTCGTCCATTCATCCATCCATTCATACATCATTTGCATTTATCAGGAGCCCATGCAATATTGAATACAGTAAAACCTACAATCTCAAACACAACCCAATTCTTCCTCTGACCTTTTTTTCAATATCAAATTGGTGAGATCAAACAGTAAAAACACCACAAGACACTGAAAATGGGAATATTAATTGACCATTTTAATATCAATTCCTTCTAATAAATCTCTAAAATTCATCTATTATTAATTCATTTATTCAAAGAGTTAATGTTTAATTTACAATATTATAAAATTATATGTAATACAGCTAAAGAAAATAATAATAATAATAATAATAATATATTTCTTGAAAATGAAATTAGAATAGAAAAATTGATAATTACAACAATGTCATATTAACATAAAAAATATGTATTATTATAATTAAATTGACGAGAATAACTGTTTTGGTATGCAAAAACATTATCATTATCTCAAAAATGTCCACTAAAACTCCAAAACAATAAAAAAGATAATCCATTTTCCAATTTTCTCCAATTTTTTTGTGCCAATATCCATGCATTTTGTTGCAAACATAAAATTAATATTATTATAATAGTTTATTTTAATTATCATTTTTAGTTCATTGTAAGAGCATAGAGACACTAATTATATGCCCCTAAAACATATTATTATTATTATGATTATTATTAATTCAAATGGGAAATAGAATTCTCGCCCATCACAATTACATAGTCACTATCAAATTTAAGACAAGTAAAGTTGTAATGCATATGAAGTATTGTGAGCCTCATTAATATTTTGATGTTAGAGTGGTTGAGTGATAAAACTAATGGAGTGATTTTCATTAGAGTACAAACATTAAAAGCGTGAAACATAAATAGTACTAAATAGTGATATTTTATGCTAATTCTATTGTTCAATTAGCACTGTTTAGTACTACTTGTTTCACAGGTAGAGTACAAACACTAAAAGTGTGCAACATAAATACTACTAAATTATGCAAATTCTTTTGTTCTCTATTGTTTGATCAACACTATTTAGTGGTAAATAGTACAAAGTATTGCACACTTTTAGTGTTTGTACTCTATAATATTTGCACTCTATATTGTGAAATAAAATATCAATGTTCAAAAGAACACAATGGAATTAAGGTGTATTAAAGAGTAATACACTAAAGTTTGTCTCACGGGTTAATGAAAACCACTCTATTAGGTAGTGACCTTTCTTAATTACTATTATTTCATGGATTAATCATGTTTACGCTCTTCTCTTGCATTGAGTTTATTCCTATGTGATTCAATTCTAAAAAAATGCCATTTCATTACTAAGACTAGTTGGACTTATGGCAACGACATTTTGATTTAGTAGTTGAGTTGTTATCATTGTGTAACTTAACAGTTCCACGTTCCAGTGTGGTGCTAACATCGATACCCACGTGCACATTCTTCACATCAGCAGTCTGGACTAACAATTCAACCATTTTTTCATACATGTTCAAAATAGTGTGCGGGTATTCTTCCATGACACTGGTTTCTACGTAAGGGTAGCCCAATTTGTCAGCATACTCCTGTCCTTGTTGCCTTGTAACAACTCGACTGACTTTCTTTCCTCGATCAATGCAGTCAATCTTGTTTCCAACAATTACAACATAGACATATGACGTGGAAATATGCTTTTTAACTTCATTCATCCAGTTTGTCAACTTGTCAAATGTTTCCTTCGACATCACGTTGAATACTAGAAACAAGCCATGAATGTCACGGTAATAAAGTTTTTGTACCGCCATGAAGCGTTCCTGTCCGGCCGTGTCACCAATCTCCAATTGAACAGTCTTGGAATTGAAGTTAAAATGTTGACGATGGGGCTCAATTCCTACTGTTGTTGAAGTCAACAAGTGTTCAAACAAAGGATTTTTGAGTTTTTCCACTAAGCATGTTTTTCCAACTCCGCTCTCTCCAATTAAGAGAACTTTGAACTTGTAGTCGCAGTGCTGTTGTTTTGGGATCTTTTCAAAGCTAATATTTCTTATACATGTCTCCTTTTCTGTGTTTCCACTAGCTGTGCCATTTTGGACATTTTGTTCCTTTTGTGTAGTGCCTTCATCAGACTCATTTTGCTGGTGTTTGTGAAGTCGTTTGATGATCTCTTTTGCTGTTGGTCTTTTGGAGCCTTTGTCATGTAGGCAGTCAAGAACAAGTTGTTTTAGTGCATGCTTTTCCATTGCATCAATGTCTTCCTTTCTTCTCTCTCTTTCTGGAATCGTACGTCCTACAGAACAAGAAATTAGAAATACTATTAATTATAATATTTTTGTCTGTGAATGTATCCATACTGCTTTTTTTTAAATGATGATGATGGTGGTGGTGGTAATGAAGACGACGATGATGACGGTGGTGGTGGTGAAGATGGTGGTGGTGTTGACATTGATGAAGACTGAAATGATGATTGTTGTGGTGGTGATAATGGTAATGATGGTGGTGAGGATGGAAATCATGGTAATAGGGACAGGCCACTTAATATTTGATTGGGTGTGGGGAGAGCCAATTTTAAGTTTGCTCGCATATGTGTTTTTGTAAAAATAAGTATTGTACTATATTATCTCTTCCATGGCTTTTTGTAGCCGATCAAGACCTTCCTTGCTTGACCTTGCCCAACCTTCAAACATCAAATGGTCTGTCCATAATGAATGATGATGATGACAATAATGTTGATGATGATGACAATAATAATGATGATGATGACAATGATGATGATGATGATGACAATAAAGATGATGACAATAATGATGATGACAATTTAATGTTGATGATGATGATGATGACAATAATGATGATGATGACAATAATGATGTTAACATTACCATGTTTTGTGGATCTTCTTGGTGGCACATGAGGTTCCCTACCATTTATCATCACCATCAACACAACACCCAACGAAAATATATCCACCTTAGTTCCATACTTTAATTCATAAAAATCATTGCCCAGACTCTCCGGTGCGGAGTAGACGGGAGTACCAGGATTTGAAGTTGCATATTCATCTTTACGTCCGGCAAAAACCTTCGCTACACCCAAATCTGCAATCTTGGCATGTTCCAGGTCTTGAGTTAGCAGAATGTTTTTCGTTGAAATATCTCGATGAGCTATTGCTGTATCTAGACCCGTGTGTAAGTAATCAAGCCCTTCAGTCACTTCTAAAGCGATCGACGTTAGTTTACTTGGAGGAACTTTGGGGTTCGTCTCAGAGTTTGCGATAAAAGTTTTCAAATCACAATGAAGCAGTTCTGTTATTATGACTGGAGATTGATTCACTGGGAACAACATAACATACATTCGGAGGATATTTGGATGAATTAAGTTCTCCAAAACTTGGGATTCTCGCTTTAGTTCATTTATATAACGATCTTTGATTTCTTGTTGATAATCTTGTTTGAACCATTTCTCATCAAGTCTTTTCGCTGCAACCAATCGGCCTTCCCATTCAGCAGACCATACTTCGCCAAAAGCTCCTTCTCCGATAAGTTTTATGTATGTTGGTAAGGTTTCTTCTGGTTCTTCTTGCTTGATTTCTTCCATGTTGTTAAATTTGTATATCTGCACTTTTCGACGGTGTTTTCCGGGGCATTTCCGTCTTGCAGAACAGCAATGAAATCCCGGGGGGGGTTCTCCCTTTATCCAAGTGGTAGGGGTGATCGGCGTACCTTTTAGGGTTAAAATATTTCCAGTGCGTACCTTTTTAGGTTCCATTTAGAGATTTGGCTCAAAAATCAGTTCTAAGGGTTGTTTTTACTCTGATTTATTTGTATCTGAGCGTACCTTTTAGGGGTCATTTTCAAAATCTCCGCCGATCACCCCTAGCTACCACTTGGACAAAGGGAGTACACCCCCCGGGAATGAAATATCCAGTTTGCTTTAAAATTATGCTATAAAACCATCTAAAACTAGCTACACGGTTAGTCTTGATAGTGTGCTACAATGCTACCACAAAACGAACTAGACGCCGTTTCGGCGTGTACTCGCTGCGATAGCAATGTGATTATTCATCTGCTCCGTGTTGAAATATCAAGAAATGAAAGAACATTTGGAGCTGGTTTCTAGACCGGTACTGCGTCTTTATTTGCATGCGTGTTGTTCATTTTTTTCTTTTTGAGATGCTAGTCCGTACGTTTACGCCGAATGATCTATGCGTGAACCACCACTTGCCTCTTCTGCAGGCAACTCTTGACTTTGGGCTTCCTGTGGCAGGAGAAAAGGTGGGGGAGGGAGTGAGGGAGAGAGAATAACACAAGGAGATATTGGACTTCGGTGTACTCGGGGGTTTTGATAATCACGAAATTCGTGATTATCTTTGTATACATACCATCATTTTTTGTCGCCGTTAACTTTGTCAGTAATTACTATATATACAGACATCAAATTTCGTCGTTATCCCAATTACTTAATGACGAAATATGATGTCTGTATATAAGGTGAATCAAATTTCGTCGTTATCCCAATTACTTAATGACGAAATATGATGTCGGTATATAAGGTGAACCAAATTTCGTCGTTATCCCAATTACTTAATGACGAAATATGATGTCTGTATATAAGGTGAATCAAATTTCGTCGTTATCCCAATTACTTAATGACGAAATATGATGTCTGTATATAAGGTGAATCAAATTTCGTCGTTATCCCAATTACTTAATGACGAAATATGATGTCTGTATATAAGGTGAATCAAATTTCGTCGTTATCCCAATTACTTAATGACGAAATACGATGTCTGTATAATAAGTGAACACAAATTTCGTCGTTATCCCAATTACTTAATGACGAAATATGATGTCTGTATAATAATGGAACACAAATTTCGTCGTTATCCCAATTACTTAATGACGAAATATGATGTCTGTATATAAGGTGAACCAAACTTCGTCGTTATCCCAATTACTTAATGACGAAATATGATGTCCGTATATAAGGTGAATCAAACTTCGTCGTTATCCCAATTACTTAATGACGAAATATGATGTCGGTATATAAGGTGAACCAAATTTCGTCGTTATCCCAATTACTTAATGACGAAATATGATGTTTGTATATAAGGTGAATCAAACTTCGTCGTTATCCCAATTACTTAATGACGAAATACGATGTCTGTATATAAGGTGAACCAAATTTCGTCGTTATCCCAATTACTTAATGACGAAATATGATGTCGGTATATAAGGTGAACCAAATTTCGTCGTTATCCCAATTACTTAATGACGAAATATGATGTCGGTATATAAGGTGAACCAAATTTCGTCGTTATCCCAATTACTTAATGACGAAATATGATGTCGGTATATAAGGTGAACCAAATTTCGTCGTTATCCCAATTACTTAATGACGAAATATGATGTCTGTATAATAAGTGAACACAAATTTCGTCGTTATCCCAATTACTTAATGACGAAATATGATGTCTGTATATAAGGTGAACCAAATTTCGTCGTTATCCCAATTACTTAATGACGAAATATGATGTCTGTACTGTTTTTTGTAAAAAAAGGGCTATGTGGTAGACATTAAACCTGTAAGTAAACAAAAAAGGAAAAGGAAAATAGAAGAAAACGGAAGAGTGGAGGTTAGGAGATAGTGTAAGAATGGAGGGGGAAAAAAATTAAATAAATAGATAAATAAATAAATAAATAAATAAATAAATAAATAAATAAATGAATAAATTAATTAATTAAAAAATATAAAAATAAATAAATAAATAAATAAATAAATAATTTATTTAAAAATAACTAAATAAATGAATAAGGAAATAAATAGATAAATAATAAAAAAATTTAATAAATAAATAAATCAAATAAATAAATAAATACATTACATGAATAACTAGATAAATAAAAAATGAATAAATAACTGAATGAATAAATAAATGAATAGATAAATAAACTAGTTAATTAATTAATAAAATAAAATAATGAAAAAATAAATGATGTAAAAATAATTGAATGTGTGATTCAATACATAAATGATATTATAAAACAACAGTGGTAGAAAATATATAGATGCAAGAAATGAATAGAAAAAACGATAAGTAGGTGAATTGATAAATAAAGAAATAAAAGATGATTAAAAGCAAGTGGGTTATAATAATACAAAAATAAAAATGTGAATAAATGGATGAGTAAAAGAATAAAAAACAGTGGCGGTTGGAATGATGGAGATGAAAAAACTGTGAGTAGAATGTGGAAAACAGCTGGATTAGAGGAGAGGAGGTTGTTGGTGTATGGGTAGGATTAGGTCAATGTAAAAACACACGCCAAAAAGCAGGTATTCGTACCAACACATCAAGGGGGGAGGGGGTGGTGGAATGCCTAAGAAATTAAGCATTGTTGAGTGGGGATGATGTTGTGAATGTAATGCGTGTATGAGAATGAAGAAAGTGGGTATGGTGTAGAATACTGATGGAACGTGTATATGTAACAACGAGACGGTAAATTAGGAACTGTGATGTAAGGTTGATGTACAGAAATCAACGCATGTGTGGGAGAATAAAATGAGTCTGTATGGTGCAGAATAATGATGGAACTTGTACATGTAACAACGAAAACAATAACGGATATGTGTAAATATTAAATGAAATACAGAATACCCAGGAAATAGTATATGATGGGTTATTATTTGTAATAATGGCGACGCGCGGGGAATGATGAGCTCATGTGGTATATATATACGTGACGATCTCGTGGGAAGGATGGGTGAAGAAAAAACACCGGGGGAGAACAAGGGAGAGGAAAAGTTGATTGTCCTGTCATCAGTAACTCATCAGGGGCTAAGAATGATGGCAGAGATCAAGTCTATATGTTTTATAACTCGAGGCGCCTGAGTATGACAATACAACTTTGGCGAGAATGTCACGTATACTGGGAGATCAGAATAAATGGTTAAAGTGGGGTGGGGAAGGAACTAAGTGGATTAATAAACATATTAATAAACATATTTAAAAGTTAGAACTCCGAGACATCAAAAACACGAAAAATCCGAGACTTACGAAAATCCGAGATTTTGAGACATCAATAACACCAAAAATGCGAGACTTTGAGGTATCAAAAAGACGACAATCCGAGACCTTCCTACTGTAAGTGTCGGTATCAGTATACAATATATATACCAAAACATAGACTTGCCCCAGGTCGACTTCGGTGTGTTTTCCGACAAAAAATGAACAAATCGCCCGAAAGCTAGCTGAACTGAAAGTTGCGAAGTAATTATTAGTAAGTCATTAAGTAATTGGGATAACGACGAAATTTGGTTCACCTTATATACAGACATCATATTTCGTCATTAAGTAATTGGGATAACGACGAAATTTGTGTTCACTTATTATACAGACATTATATTTCGTCATTAAGTAATTGGGATAACGACGAAATTTGTGTTCCATTATTATACAGACATCATATTTCGTCATTAAGTAATTGGGATAACGACGAAATTTGTGTTCACTTATTATACAGACATCGTATTTCGTCATTAAGTAATTGGGATAACGACGAAATTTGATTCACCTTATATACAGACATCATATTTCGTCATTAAGTAATTGGGATAACGACGAAATTTGATTCACCTTATATACAGACATCATATTTCGTCATTAAGTAATTGGGATAACGACGAAATTTGATTCACCTTATATACAGACATCATATTTCGTCATTAAGTAATTGGGATAACGACGAAATTTGGTTCACCTTATATACCGACATCATATTTCGTCATCAGTTAAGTAATTGGGATAACGACGAAATTTGTGTTCACTTATTATACAGACATCATATTTCGTCATTAAGTAATTGGGATAACGACGAAATTTGTGTTCACTTATTATACAGACATCGTATTTCGTCATTAAGTAATTGGGATAACGACGAAATTTGATTCACCTTATATACAGACATCGTATTTCGTCGACGATTAAGTAATTGGGATAACGACGAAATTTGATTCACCTTATATACCGAAATCATATTTCGTCATTAAGTAATTGGGATAACGACGAAATTTTTTTTTCGGAATATAGATAAAAATTAAATTTTTTTTTTTACTAACAAATATTCCGACATAGATAATGACGAAATTAAATCATCGTATGTAGACTAACATAATCACGAAATTCGTGATTATCACTATTCCCGGTGTACTCATCTTTAAGTTTTTATGAACCTATGAGGTACTGAAAACTCTGGAAGTGTTTTTATTAAATGTTTGCTTTTTAATGACAATCGGTGCAACCTTTTTATAGGAATTCTACTAGGTTCGCGATCACGGGATCGAGTCGCATGACAATCATTAATTACACACTATGAATCTACTCTTATAGTAAACAAACTTAGCAAGATCTTACTTTAGTAATGTTTACTGATGTAGTAGAATCATTTGTAACATAGTCTACGATATCACTCTGCTTTTAATGAAATATTTTACTAATTCTTACAATTTACAACATAAACGTGATATTAAAGCTCATTAGCACTATGAATGATAGGACGAAGAAAATGAGTAAATCTCCAAGTTCAAATAAAATTGCTTCTTTAGTCCAGTACAGAATTAATACAATAAAAATAGTTACTATGTTTACCACAAGAAGTCCTTTTATTGGTAAGAAACGGTTTTCTTTCGAGCTCAGTGTAGTCGCCTGTCAGCTTTTTCAAATACGGCAGACCTTGTCGATTTAATTCCTTCGAGGTTATCCTGTCAATATTCTGATTCAATTCTTCATCTTTTTTGCTCTTCTATCCATTAAAGTCATCGTTTTCTGTATTTGTCATGTTATTTGGCAGTTGAGTCACATTTTCAATACGTTTTATAGTCAGTATTCGATAGCTCGTATGATGGGTATCATTCTCAGAATTTCCCATGGTATATTCCTATACTGATTCCTTTGAATTCGCGAAACGACCCATTCCGAAATATACGATTGAAACCATCTTTTAGTAGGGTCTATTGCGAATAGCGTGTGAATTTGTGTGAAGATCTAGCGTTTGAAATACTTCTCTAGCCATTTTGATCCATTTTAAAACATTACGTAATGCTATTACGGTGCACGTGCTTGCCGATTTGTGATTGGTTAAAAGTTCGACACTGACGAAGAACCACGAAACTCGTTGCATTTTATACCTCGCTTGCTGACGCAGCGAGTAATAAGAACTTCAAGGGGTGAAGTGTTTTTCAAACTAAAAAACACATTTCTGCATTTCTGCAGTTTTTCGAGAATTGAGTGGTGTTTTCCAGTCTTTCTCGAAAACAAATTACACAGGAAGACCAATCGAGAAAAGGAAAATTGAAACGGAATGAATAAAGGACGAACGAATGAATGAGTAGATGAATGAATTATGGAAATATGGAAAAAAACAAGGTTCTACTGTATTCGATATAGCGAGGTTCTACTGTATTCGATATAGCGAGGTTCTACTGTATTCGATATACCAAGGTTCTACTGTATTCGATATAGCAAGGTTCTACTGTATTCGATATACCAAGGTTCTACTGTATTCGATATACCAAGGTTCTACTGTATTCGATATAGCAAGGTTCTACTGTATTCGATATAGCGAGGTTCTACTGTATTCGATATAGCGAGGTTCTACTGTATTCGATATAGTGAGGTTCTACTGTATTCGATATAGCGAGGTTCTACTGTATTCGATATACCAAGGTTCTACTGTATTCGATATACCAAGGTTCTACTGTATTCGACATAGCAAGGTTCTACTGTATTCGATATAGTGAGGTTCTACTGTATTCGATATAGCGAGGTTCTACTGTATTCGATATACCAAGGTTCTACTGTATTCGATATACCAAGGTTCTACTGTATTCGACATAGCAAGGTTCTACTGTATTCGATATAGTGAGGTTCTACTGTATTCGATATAGCGAGGTTCTACTGTATTCGATATAGTGAGGTTCTACTGTATTCGATATACCAAGGTTCTACTGTATTCGATATAGCGAGGTTCTACTGTATTCGATATAGCAAGGTTCTACTGTATTCGATATACCAAGGTTCTACTGTATTCGATATAGCAAGGTTCTACTGTATTCGATATAGCGAGGTTCTACTGTATTCGATATAGCAAGGTTCTACTGTATTCGATATACCAAGGTTCTACTGTATTCGATATAGCGAGGTTCTACTGTATTCGATATAACAAGGTTCTACTGTATTCGATATAGCGAGGTTCTACTGTATTGGATATACCAAGGTTCTACTGTATTCGATATAGCGAGGATCTACTGTATTCGATATAACAAGGTTCTACTGTATTCGATATAGCGAGGTTCTACTGTATTCGATATACCAAGGTTCTACTGTATTCGATATACCAAGGTTCTACATTATTCGATATAGCGAGGTTCTACTGTATTCGATATAGCGTGGTTCTGCTACATTCAAAATACCGATAAATTAACATATAACCTTTACAACAATACATGTTTTCATAATTTCTTTCTTTGAAAATAAATCTTTTCATAACATTTATTCTTGAGAGCACTTTTGATTGGCTCAATTGATAGGTTAATCGATTCGATTATCCAATCATTGTGAGGTTAACCTGCTTGGAAACGCGACTGGTGGCCAAAATCACCGGGGGATTTCCTTCTTTCAAAACACTAAGTCACCTGGTTAATTTGTCAACATTTTTCGGCAATACAACTTCAAAAGTAACGAAAAGATCTAAAATTCCAAGTAGGTCTACTATGGAAAAAGTTAGAAACGGTCATTGCATCAACCGAAAGAGCTCTTCTAACGAAAATGGAAGTCTTTCTGACAGTACTTTGAATGACAGAGATGCAAAGCGAACAGGCTTTGACGCAAATAATTCAACCAAGGGAAAAATGTCATATGACGAAGACGAAATATGTCAAAATCAAGCAAGCTGTTGTAACGGAAAATATACTTATCTAAAGCAACGATCTAGCAGTGAAAAAGGCGTTTCTTCGAATGGAAAAGCCTTTTACAATGATGATGATTTGTGTGAAGACAGGCAAGGGAAATGCGAAGACGGCAACGTACTCTGTCGTGCTCTTCGATGGGACGAGGTTCCAAGCCAGTTCCGCGAACAGTTCATCATTCGAGGTTATCGAAAACCTTACACTACAGCTCTCCAATGCATAAAGAGCGCTTTCATGGCGCGTAACGAAACGGCGAATTTTTGGACTCATTTCATCCCGTTCGTTCTATTCGTTGTGCGGTTCAAAGTCCTGTTCACGCGCGAGCCGTTTGACCCATACTCTTATCCTCTTTTGTGCTTCGCTGTTGGGATCTGTGGGTTCTTACTTATGAGTGCTGGCGCTCATCTCTTCAACTCAATGTCACCACGAACTCGGCATGTTTGCTTTTTCTGTGATTACTGCGCTATAAGTGTATACAGCGTTGGTGCTGGTATAGCATTTTACTCCTACGGCCGGCCAGTGGATGATTACCTTGGACGTAGCTTTTTCTCACCGGGGATCTATCTCGCCGGCTCAATAGTCATATCCTTTATATCTACGTACTTCTGCTGTGCTTCAAGACATCAATGGCCGAAGTATAAGTACGTTATTCGAACGGGCTGCTTCGTGCTCGCGTTCTTCTTCAACTGTTCTCCATATCTATATCGCGCCTTTGTGGAAGGAATCGCTTCTATTGACCCGCTCGCATGGTCGTATTTCAAGAGGCACAGTATATTTTACCTTATAGCTGCTATAGCAAACACAACCCGAATGCCTGAGAGACTTATGCCAGGGGTTTTTGACATTGCTGGCCATAGCCATAATTTTTTACATGTTTTTACGGCGCTAGGTGTTTCTGATCAATTTACCGCGATGGCTATGGAAATGCACCATCGACGGCCAACTCTAGAGCCTTTGGGAGGAATGTTCTTGTCAAGCAAATGTCTTGTAATGATGATAGTTGTGTCTGTGACTAATATATTGATAGTAATTTGGTTTGGGGCGCATCTGCGATCAAACAAAGAAGAGGAAAACAAAGAATTGTGAAGTTTGCATAAAGAAAACAGTCTGAAAACGTACTGAAAAGAGCCGGTTGTACGAATGGCGAATAGCGCTATCCACCGGATAAATCCTTATCCAGCGGATAAAATCTATAAAAAACCAATGCAGTAGATATAACTTTTATCCGCGGATAACTTTATCCACCCTTCGTACAATTGGCCCCAGTCGATTAAGATCGAATCTTCAGGCTGCATGAAAATGTGTCAATAATGCGCCCAATATCTGATACAAATTTACTCGCTATAGTTACCGGCATTTATACAAAGCACCCAATATATATAAGAACTGACATGCATCAACTGAACCACTTCATCCTGTCATGGATAATCACTGTTTCTTAGATGCGGGTTTTTACTCATTTTTGTATATTTATTTTAATACCGAAGAATAAAATATAATAGATGAATGAAACAAGTCATTTTTTTTTTAACTCCACTGTGTCGCTTGCTATCTGATGTAACAAATTATGCCTGGTAACTCGCCGTAAAATGAGTGTTACTTACTGACGTTTTGGACGTTAATCCTCCATCGGAGTAAAAATGGTAACTTATACACCGTATAAAAGAGATTGTTACTTACTGACGTTTTGGACGTTAATCCTCCATCGGAGTAAAAATGGTAACTTATACACTGTATAAAAGAGAGTGTTACTGACTTTTTGGGACGCCTTTATCCTTCAAAGTTAATCCGAAAAGTTGGTAAATCTTTTTACACGGTGCAAAGTTGCCTTTTTTTACGTCTTTTTCATCAAAAGTTAAATGTTTTATTTTCAAATCACAATTCAGTGCTTTGAGGTCTGCAAAAAGAATAAATTATTTGAAATATCACACGATTGTGGGTTTTGTAAAATCATAAATCATTTATATTGAAAGAAATTAATACAAATTGCTAAAATTTTTACTCCAATTGTTTCCTCAGAAACACTGACGCAGTCCACTCTAGTATAATCGCTAGTTATCGTACTATGATTTTAACGTTAAATTGTTTCCTCAGTATCAATAGATTATTAAAAAAAGCCAATGAAATAATAACAATAATAAAACATTAAACTATCATTTATGGTAAAATGCGTCCGTTTTTCCCCGTCATTTTTACTCCGACGAATGATTACACAGGCCGGGTAGCCATATTCCATTTCAACAGGTGCTTGTTTAGAGTACCGCTAATTTAATGAGGTGTCAACAACTCCAAGCGTTTATTGTAAGAAGCACGTGTTCATTATCCTTCTGGTACCAGGTGGCGGTGAACAAAATGACCCTCCCCTCCCCTCCCCTCCCTCCTCTTGACTAAACGAGGCTAGCGTTTCTAAGGATCCATAAAAGAGAGTGTTACTTACTGACATTTAGGACGTTAATCCTTCTTCGGAGTAAAAATGATAACTTATACACCGTATAAAAGAGAGTGTTACTTACTGACATTTAGGACGTTAATCCTTCGTCGGAGCAAAAATGGTAACTTATGTACCGTATAAAAAAGAGTGTTACTTACTGACGTTTGGGACGTTATCATTATTGTCTTGATTGAAAGTTTTCTATTTATAATATTATTAAAATATCATTAAATTAAAATTTACAACAATGCAACAGGGTCATTTTATTAGGAGCAAAGTACACGTCACGCACGTGAGTGAAATATTGCGTGATGTCAACAACAAGGCGCGGTTACCTATGCAATCTCCACACTTCCTACAAAATGGATGCTGCAAAGAGCTGGGATTTCGCTCTCAGTTTCTCCGAAAAATGTACTTCCAAAGAAACAAAAGGCTATATCATTGATTGTATGAAGAGAAACAATCTTGAAATACACGAAGAAGAATTTGAAGGGCAAACGCTGTTGAGTGTTTCTGCCTCTTTTGAAGTTCTTGCTCATAAGGTGAGCTGTGGTTCAGTTATGGGATGTTTATAGAACTTTGCGAGCTTTAATCTTCAATCTTTCTATATTATGTTTTAAATTGTTATTATATCTTTATATTTTAAGGCAGAAGAGTTGGGTTTTGAGAAGGAGAAGGCTGATAACTCAGGGGTAAGAAGAATTTAGAAAAATAAAAATGTATAATTGAATTGAGCACATTTAAAGATTTGCAGATTCTTTAATATTAATAAATTGTTTTGTAAATAATTTAAGAAAGAACGCTCTGTTTAATACTTAAAAGTGATAGTGTTTATTGAGAATAAATACTGTACTAAATGGATAGTACAAAAAATAAATAAGCTTAGTATAAAGAATTCATTTGAAAAAAGTTTTATTATAAGCACAATTTCTCATGAATTTCTCATGAATTTTCTCACAAGCAAACTTCGACATTTAAAATATATTTTTCGATTAAAAGAAAATGATAAAACTTCAAAACTTTGGTAAATAGAAAAACAAAGCTTTAATAGTTGATAACACCATATAAAAAACTCCAAAAAAGCATTTTGTCATTAGAGCATTTTATAATGCTTAATGAAATATTGATAAAACACTTTTTTCAATATGCTCTAAACATTATTACATTACGTTTGATAACAGGGATTATAATTTGCATAAAAGCCAATTACAGTAAGCTGTTTCTATGCCAAGTAGTGTTTACGCAGCAGGTCTCAACTTGTTTGCTGTAGACAGTTTCTGTATTCAAGCATGTACATGCCAACTCCCCCAGCAGGGGCTATCTTTAAAACGGGGAACGGGGAACGGGGAACGGGGAACGGGGAACGGGGAACGGGGAACGGGGAATAATAATAATATAAAAAGATAGAAAAATAAATAAAAGTCTAGCTTATTCGGGCAATAGCGTTTTTATTATAATAATAATAATAATAATAATAATAATAATAATAATAATAATAATAATAATGATGTTTATTCTTTGCTTTAATTATTTTATTATATACATATTATACATCGTTACTGTTTGATACCAAAGATTATCTTCAATCACACAATTTGATTATGTGCCGCGAAGCAAGGTTTATTTATCCTTGTAAATTACCATTAGGAGAACTTTTATACATATCAGCTTAATAACAGAAAAACTGTACCGAGAGAATGTAAGATCAAGTATATCAAGTCTATTAACAAACGTTTTCAAAATAGGGAAATAAAAGCTACGTATACAGTAGGTTGTCTATAGTTTATTGGGTCGGTTTGAACTGCAATTAAAAGTAAAGCAGGTACAACTGAGCAAACTATAATCAGTTTTAAATATAATAGTAATTGATCAATTATTCAATAAACTTTTAACATACCTGGAGTTTAAAATCGCGTTATATTATTATTGTTATGGATTATTATTTTGCATTCCCCGTTCCGGCCCGTTCCCCGTTCCCTATTTTAACAATTTCGAGGTGGGGCGCCATAAGTATCATCATATCATTCAACAAGAAAACTAAACCTATTACTTGATTAAATGGTATTAAAAGAGATGACTCTATTCTAGAACAGCTTATTCAAAAGTATGTAGAAGTTGGGCCATGTGAATTATAAATTTCGTTTATTCTTTGCTTTAATTGTTTTATTATATACATGACCGCAAAATACCCTTAAAATTCCGGATATAATAAATTAGCATAAATTACGATTCATATACTCCAAGATACGCCTGAGCCAGAGATTATATAACTATTTAGGCAAGTCAAATTTAATTGATATTAAACATTGTTGCCTTCTTTAGATTTAAACTGCTTCAAAGTTACTTTCTGTTGTAAATTTAGAATCATTTATCAAATATCAACAACGTCTGGAAACAGAGCGATCTGGCCGGTCTGAACTATGTCATTTATCACTTGTGGCTTCTCATGGCAGTTTATGTGTCACGCAATAAATTAAATACATTGTCAGGTAGATTGCAAAATAGTCTTTACTTTTACGTGAAATTTCGTACAAACAGATATAGACTTTCATCATTATGAGAGATATGAAAATTAGAGACTTTCATCTCCCAATAACGAAAATCTCTACCAGCTACTTGTCAAAACATATTACTCACTCTTCTGGACAAAAGGTCAACTGTCTTTCAAAACCACATATACACATACGGCCTATTTCTACATAAAACTATTTTGTGGACTATTTTTCTATCTCTTGTAACCAAAGAACCTTTGTAATATTGATTCAATTTGTTTTAACTCTTATTTTGCAGCCATAGCTCTCTGAAAAATGTCATTTTATAGTTTTGATCAGTTTTAGTCTGTTGCTCGTCAAAATTTCCCATGACAGTTGACAAACATTATGGATATTTCACTGAAGTATATATAATAATCGTGTTTATTTATTATTATTATTATCATCATTATTATTTTCCGTTCCCCGTTCCCCGTTCCCCGTTCCCCATTCCCCGTTCCCCGTTCCCTGTTTTAAAGATAGCCCCCAGCAGGAGTCCCAAGATTTTGAGCTTTTACATTTTGTAAAATCTCCTGGTTATAATTAGGGTATGGAATAACATTGTTTTTGAGACAAAAACAATCTAAAATCTCTCCTATTTGTATAGGAAATTGCACAGTCTTGAGTACAATTCGTAATTAAGAGATGTGAGTGATGTTTTGAAAGTTTTCAAAATTGGACGAGCCTTTTTAGGTCAGTCCAATTTGATAACTTTCAAAACATCACAAATATCTATTAATCACAAATTTTATAAGAAGATTTTGCAACTCTTATTTGAAATTCTTTAAATCCCTTGGTGGGGTGTAACACCATAAAACATTGTATCTTGACCAGCAAATTGTGAATAAATTTTATTTTCGTTTTGGGATTTTCTGATCCATTTAGAGGAGGAGCTTACATCAAATTAACCAGACTAGTTACAAACACATCAGACTAGTAAGCCGAAAGTGTGGAGTTCAATTCCCACCAAGGGCATACGATATTTTTCTCATGTATCCCTATATCCTTTATACACCAAACGCATTTCAATTCATTAGTGACTTAACTAGTTAATGTACAAACTCTGCCTCCGAACTGATTGAGGGTATCAAAAAAACACACAAAAAAACAGAAATTCACAGATTGCTAGTCTCAATGCAATGATTTTGCTGTAATAAATGATTCATTAATTTTCCATTTTGATTACAGGCGTGGGAATTCTCATTAGAACAGCTGGATAAATTTGCAGGATCTGATAACAAGGACACATTCTTTACTCAGTCGGAAAGAGGATTTCTTGTGCATAGCTGTCTTAACTCCCTAGACTATGACAAGGTGGTTAGAGAAATGATTACTTTATAGATGATGTTGTTGGTAATGTGATGGTGTGATGGTGTGATGGTGATTGTAATGATGGTGGTGATGGTAGTGATTGTAGTGATGGTGTTGGTAATGATGATGATGGTAGTGATGTTGATGATAAAGGTGATGGTGATGATTGTGGTGAAGATGATAATGATGATGAAGGTGATGAAGATGGTGTTGGTGGTGAAGATGGTAATGATGGTGATGATAATGGTGATGAAGGTGATGTTAATCTGTAAAGGATTCCCATCACTATACAAGTGTTAGCCCTGTCAACGCCACCGGGAACTCTGTGCCACACTGGTGGTAGTGATGATGATGATGAAAGTGATGATAATAAATGATGGTGGTTATGATGATGATGATAATCAACAATGCGTCATAAGGCCTAATCGTCTTTTCAATAAAGAAGTAAACTAAAATTAACTTGTTTTAAAATTAATGTTCACTAATCATCATAATGATTTTCATTTCAGAGTAAATTTGTATCAATGAATGTCCAGCTGGGTTCAGATGCGTTCCTAACTGGTCTACTGCATTCCAAACCAGCCATACTTGAATCAGCATATCCACTGCATAATCCTGAGTCTCAAGCGCAACTATGGAAGCGAATCAAGAGCAACATCTTTGCTTGTCCTCTGCAGGAAATAAGAGACTATTTTGGTAATAGTTTGTTTGTGGACTGAAAAAAAAAGAATAAATTATTTAACATATGCATCATCATCATCATCTCTCAACACTTCCAGTCAGTGAATCATAATAAGTCCTTTTCACAGTTCCACCTTGCGTTGCTACGCATGATAAATTATAGTTTTGCTATGCGCATCAACTCAAACCTTGTCTTGAAACTATCATTCGTGGTCACTGAATGGAACAGTGAAAAGGTCTATTGTAGTGAATTGTTTCTACTAGCATTGCTTTCATGTCACTTGGGATTTATGTCATCATCATCATAAGTCTATCATTGTAGCATGGTTGTCATCATTATCATAATAAGCATCATCATATTTATCATCATCATATTCAACATCATGATTATCATGATTATCAGACCATTAACAACACTGTTACAGTCATAAGCACCACCACCACTATTATCATCATCATCACCATCATGATCATTATCATCATCATCATAATCATCATCATCATAATCAACATCATCTCCATTAACATTAATACTGTCACCATCATAAGCACTATCACCACCTTCACCATCATTCTTTTTATCATTATCAGCATTACTATCACTACTATCATCATCATCATCATCATCACTATTAACATGACTGTCATGATCACTATCATCATCATCATCATCATCATCATCATCACAGAGCGGTTTTCGTATAACTGTGAAAAAGGCATGGTCACCGCACGGCACGGATGCGGCAGAAAATTCGAACGTTTTTATAGAAACCACGGCAGTGACGCAGTCACGGCTCTGCACGTCCGTTTCACAGTCATACGAAAACCGCTCTAATCATAAGCACCATCACCACCTTGTCATCTTTCTTTTTATCATTATCAGCATTACTATCATCATCATCATCATCATCATTTCTATCATCATACTCATCATCATCATCATCAATATTGTCTTCTCTATCATTATTATCATAGTCTTACATAGTTCCATTCTATGTTCAGGTGAGGGTGTAGCGTTCTATTTTGGCTGGATGACATGTTTTACATGGAGTGTTCTTCCTGTAGCTGTCATGGGTGTAATGCTGTATTTCTTTAAACCCAAGGGTGTCACAGTCGATGACAACCCTTTGCTACCATTCTATGAGGTTTTCATGGCATTTTGGGCTATTTCATTCCTTGCAGTAAGTTTAATTCATATTAAATAACTTCCAAACGATATTAACTGGTTCAGTGTTTCTATAAGGAAACAATTGGAATAAAAATGTACGATAACTAGCAGTTAAACTAGTGTAGACTGCATCAGTGTTTCTAAGGAAACAATTAGAGTAAAAATGTATGATAACTAGCGGTTAAACTAGTGTGGACTGCGTCAGTGTTTCTAAGGAAACAATTAGAGTACAAATGTACGATAACTAGTGGTTAAACTAGTGTGGACTGCGTCAGTGTTTCTAAGGAAACAATTGGAGTAAAAATGTACAATAATTAGCGGTTAAACAACTGTATCAGTGTTTATGCTTATGATAACCTTCTTCAATATTGTTTCATTGTAGTACTGGAAGAGACAAGAATCTGAACTATCGTACAAATGGAATACCGTCAATGTAGACCTTCTAGAGGAAATCAGGCCAGAGTTCCACGGTACTGTCATCAAAAGCCCCATCACAGGAAAACCAATCAAGCACTTCCCACGATGGAAAAGATGGTTACGATATGGGCTTAGTTTTATCCTTACCCTACCCATACTGAGTATTGCCGTGGGGGCAATGTTGTGCTCCCTCAATCTTAATGGTTATATCAGAGACAAAGAGAGCCCTGTTTATTTTGAATGTTTATCACGGTTTGCACAGCCAGTAAGTGAATGTTTTAAGATATTTCCATCATTAGAGTGATGGTCTAATCTTGGCAAAAAAACAGTTAACAATTTTTCATAATTATTCGCATCAAACTACAGAGGGGTGCCTTCATGGCTTTTCATAGGCTTTTCATATAGCCTTTTCATGGCTTTTCATAGGCTTTTCATGGGCTTTTCATATAGCCTTTTCATGGCTTTTCATAGGCTTTTCATGGGCTTTTCATAGGCTTTTCATATAGCCTTTTCATGGCTTTTCATAGGCTTTTCATGGGCTTTTCATAGGCTTTTCATAGGCGTTTCATAGGCTTTTCATATAGGCTTTTCATAGGCTTTTCATATAGGCTTTTCATAGGCTTTTCACATGCTTTTCATATAGGCTTTTCATATGTTTTTCATAGGCTTTTCATAGGCTTTTCACATGCTTTTCATATAGGCTTTTCATATGTTTTTCATAGACTTTTCATAGGCTTTTCATAGGCTTTATATAGGCTTTTCATAGGCTTTTCACATGCTTTTCATATAGGCTTTTCATATGTTTTTCATAGGCTTTTCATAGGCTTTTCACATGCTTTTCATATAGGCTTTTCATATGTTTTTCATAGGCTTTTCATAGGCTTTATATAGGCAAGAATAATGATTGTTAACAACTGCAATCATGTTGTTATAGGGTCAGATATTCGCTGCTGACAATGAGTACTATGGCTGGATGATACCGACTGTTGGTCACTCTGTGGTCATCAATCTACTAAACACACTGTACCGTACAGTTGCCCATTTCTGTACTGATCTAGAGAACCATAGGTAAGGTAGTCTAAAAACAAACAAAATAATTTAAAACAATTACAATCTTGTAGCCCTTCACAAGTGACACACCACACCACATGCAAAGTTTATGCTTTTGTTACACCACCTGTGCCTGTGCCTGTGCCTGTGCCTGTGCCTGTGCCTGTGCCTGCGCCTGCGCCTGCGCCTGCGCCTGCGCCTGCGCCTGCGCCTGCGCCTGCGCCTGCGCCTGCGCCTGCGCCTGCGCCTGCGCCTGCGCCTGCGCCTGCGCCTGCGCCTGCGCCTGCGCCTGCGCCTGCGCCTGCGCCTGCGCCTGCGCCTGCGCCTGCGCCTGCGCCTGCGCCTGCGCCTGCGCCTGCGCCTGCGCCTGCACCTGCACCTGCGCCAACGCTTAATAATTGATGTTGTATGATTTTATTGATGTCCAGGACCGAGAGGGAGTGGAATAATTCTCTAATAACCAAACGAGTCATGTTTGAGGTTTTCGACTGCTTCATACCGTTATTCTATATCGCCTTCTATCAACTGAATGTAGTCGCTTTACGAAGAGAACTGGTTGGGTTATTCTGGGGTAGGCAAACAATTTTAATTGATTAATTTATTCATCCATTCATTAATCTATTAATCCATTTATCCATTCATGCATCCAATCATCCATTCATTCATTCATTCATTCATCCATCTATCCATTCATCCATCTATCCATTCCTTCATATGTTTTCTATTCTATTTTTCCTATACTTTGTTTTCTATAATATTGGTTTTCATTCCCAAGGTGATGAGATCCGTCGCCTAGTTACCGAATCACTGATTCCATTTACCAAAGAGAAAACCATTATGTGGAAAGCAAAGCGAGCTTATGCTAAGAATAAGAAGGAAGGTGACAAAGAAGCTCCCCTGCCTACCCAGGTACGGCTTGTTTTTGTAATACAATACCCATACAATTTAGTCCAATGTGGTGAAAAAAATATGCTTTGTGCTATGTCACCGTGTGAAATACGATGAGATTTTTTATATTCCCAGGCCCAACACGACAAAGTACTTGAAGAGTATGACCAGTTTGATGACTATCTTGAGATGGTGGTACAGTTTGGTGTAAGTATCATTGTCATCTGACATCATTATCAACATATAACGGCATTTGTTTTTTCTTCTTGTTACTGCGATTAACGTCGTAAATGACAATCTTTTACACGGTGTATAAGTTACAATTTTTACTTCCACATAGGATTGACTTCCCAAACGTGTTTAACACTCCTTTATAATGGGATTTTTTTACGTTTTCTTTTTCAGTATGTGACATTGTTTGCGTCTGCCTTCCCGCTAGCTGCTGCCGTCAGTATAGTGTTCTTGTTCTTGGAAGCAAGATCAGATCTATTTAAGATTGTCTACATATATCAAAAACCTCTGGTGAAACGGTAATTATAATTAAAAACGATATTTTATTCATAACTACCTTTGGGGGCTCTTCCGTGAGGTTCACTCCACAAACACTACAACTACACTCAGTATTTACAACCATCACTCCCCATCAGGCTGTGAGGTTCACTCCTCACACACATACCACTAGTATTTATAACCATCTATTAATGATTTTTTCAGCGTGTCCAGTATTGGAGTATGGTATAATGTCTTGTATCTGATGATGATACTATCCATGCTGACCAACAGTCTCATCGTTGGTTTTTCCTCTGAACAACTCGCCTCATGGTGTCCCTGGATGTACGAAACTATTGATGGTGACCAGTTCATTAAACCAGGATATGGAAGGTTAGATATAGTGTCGGTGTTGGTGTTGTGTTGTGTTGTGTTGTGTTGTGTTGTGTTGTGTTGTGTTGTGTTGTGTTGTGTTGTGTTGTGTTGTGTTGTGTTGTGTTGTGTTGTGTTGTGTTGTGTTGTGTTGTGTTGTGTTGTGTTGTGTTGTGTTGTGTTGTGTTGTGTTGTGTTGTGTTGTGTTGTGTTGTGTTGTGTTGTGTTGTGTTGTGTTGTGTTGTGTTGTGTTGTGTTGTGTTGTGTTGTGTTGTTTTTCTTTTTTCGTGGTGTCCCTGGATGTACGAAACTATTGATGGTGATCAGTTCATTAAACCTGGATAGGGATATGGAAGGTTAGATATAGTGTTGGTGTAGTTGTAGTTGTGTTGTGTTGTGTGTTTCTTTTCTCTTGGCGTATTCGGATATTTTTATATATTTTATGTATGAACTGAAACTATTGATGGTGTTTATTAACCAGCATATGGAAGGTTAAATAAAGTGACCCACGGTCACTTACCAGCATGCTTTGCGTTGTTTATTTTGATTTGAGTTTTATAATTCATTTGCAGTCATATTACTAGAAAACAAATAAAACAAAACACTAAATGGTTTAGTAAGAGCGTAAATACCCACTCACATATCGTAAAAGATATCAAAATGATTTGATTTGAGTGTTATAATTCATTCGCAGTCAGTCGTATTACGAGATTACAAATAAATCAAAACGCTGAACGATTTAGTGAGAGCGTAAATACCCACTTACATCTCATCTCTGAATGTGCGATTTTCATGGTCCACGAAATTTAGTCTTTCGCGCAGTGCATGCCGGTAAGTGACCATGGGTGATGTTCGTTATGTATGGGATTTAGCTCTACATTTTATACAGAACGGACGCCGATATTTCACCTATAACATACACCTCGGGGGCTGATTTAGGAATTTAGGAAATGGGTGGCCGGAAAATTTCGCAGAGACAAAGCACCATTCTTCAGACTTTTTTCTTGTTTTCTCGTACCGTGGTATTTCTTAATTTTTTTGTGGCACAACAAAAGGGGGGGCCGCGGCACCTTCGCCCGCCCCCCCCCCCCCCCTAAATCCCCCCTGCACCTATTTTAAAAATCGCTCATGTTGATTATTATCTCTATTTCAGATATGTAGTCACAGTGGTGTTTAGCTGTGAACATTTCCTGATCCTATGTGCTGTCTTGGCTAAAGTACTCATATCTGACCGACCAAAGTGGGTTCGTGTGGCAATTGAAAAGAAGAACTATCTTCTAGAAGAGGAGAGAAAGACATTGGAGAAGTTACAGAAGTTACAACTAGGTAAAGACGCCTTGAAGCTGGACATGGTCGAGGATATGGAATTTTAGCTTGCTATGTCAAATTGTTCTTGGGATTTTTGTCCATACATGCATGCATGCACACTTCGTAATTTTAGTATTTATTGCAATTTATCAAAGCGAATGGTTTAGCCTAGTTGTAAGTGATGATGGTGAATTGTGATCGTCTGGGTGTGTGTAGTGTTAAGAAAGACTGTTGTTGTTAGTGTCTGATGTTTGAATGGTTTGAACTGCGATCAGTCCTATCTACAAACTCCCTGACGATTATAATCACCATCAGCTAAGATTGTTTTACCTTCATAATTTATTATCTTTCATTGGGTCGTTGTAGTGTTATATTGTCTTTATAATAAATTATTGCAATGCTTTATGTTATAACAATATTTATTACATAGACACTTTTTTCTAGATCTATAGATTTATCTAATATAACTGTAACACAATTTGGTAACTAACTGGGGAGAACTTGAATCCGTGAAACACTGAATTACAGTCTAGAGCCTGATAGTATTTAGTATGAGAAAACTAAAGAATGATGACTGTTAATTAGTTTATAACAAAAGAAAGCAATGCGTTTAGAGTCCAATACTAACTATAACATTGACGCTGTTCTGGTGCAGTGTTAAGGCCCGTTTACACTAGCAATTTTGTCGCGCGACAAGAGCTGCGATTTCAATGGCGATTTTATCGCAGATTTGTCAATGCTACTTTGAACATGCTCGAAATTTAGTGCAATTTGCTGCGACTTTCTGTCTCCTAAATTCGAGCGTATTCGAAATTGCGGCGACAAAGCTGCGATACAATCGCCATTGAAATCGAAGCTCTTGTCGTGCAAAAAAATTGCTAGTGTAAACGGGCCATTAGAGCTATTTTCATTAACCCGTGAAACAAAGTGTATTAGTTAAAATGTGATAGTCATATAACAACAAAAGAATTGAGGTGCATTAGAAGGTGATGCAGTAAAGAGTGTTTTACGGGTTAATGAGAACCGCTCTATCAACTAGTTTGTACAAAATGTATTGTCAAATACATAGTTAGCTAGTTTTTTTTTTTTTCACGGATAAACACCTTTTTCTACAATCATTGTCGCAGTCGAAGCTAGATAGTCCAAACTATGAAGCCTGCAAAGGATGTCGGTAATATTAACTTTGTGATTTATTACACGTTTTTTAAAGAAATATGTGTTTCATCATCTACTACTGCAACAACTTGTTATGGTCATATAACACAATCGCGTACAACCAAAATATATGCTATGAATAAATCGATAACAAGAGAAGAAATACCGACATCCTTTGAAGGCTTCGAGAATGACGTTCTCTGACAACTAGTCCCCTTCACAGTTCCCTGCGCCATCTTTAAAGGTAACCGGGCCTTTGAATTGAAATGAGACGAACGTTGAGCTTACAATGATTGAGGCCTGAATAATTGTCCCGCCAGGTGTTAAAAGGTCTCTGTCATTGCAAACTCAATGTTCGTCCCGGTTCGATGCAAAGGCCCGGCTACCTTTCAAGATGGCGCAGGGAACTGTAGGGGACTATTGTTATAAAAATAGTAATTTGTTAGTATTGACTTTACATTAAGCAAAGATGTCTTCCCCTGCAAACAGACTAATCTGTTGTGAGGGATGTTGTTCTTTTACATCGTCATTGTCCGTTAATTTATTATTATGATCTTCATGGTTATTTCGTTTTGGGTTGAGGATGGTCACTTGGGGCGAACAGCTAGGCACAATTTGCTCTGAAAATAAAAATTCAAATAAAAATAAGTTGTCGGCTGTTGATTAGTTTCTGTGAGATAAAACCCATGTAATGATCCCGAGCACCTTTGCAGAACTTAATAATAACAATAATTTTAATAATAATATGCCTCATTTATATATAGTGCCATTACAAAAGTCATAGCGCTTCTTTACAAATCTACATTTATTAATATGTGGAGGACTTATCGGACAGCTGTAAACCAGCAGTTTACCGAATCGTTAGTGAATGTGTCGTTAGTGAATGCCTCCGAGGCCTGACTCGGAAGAGAGGACCCATGCAGACCGAAACGCAATTCTGCATTGTCTCATTGTCTTATTTCTCGTGTGTAAGTTTTACTTTACCTCTCTTTGGAGTCTCAATGTTCTTATTCTTGTCTTTAATAGTGGGGGTTGTATTGGTTCTTGTTGGACGGCTGTCTCTAGGTTGATGTGCTGATGATGGCACAGTCATCCCTGGTGTATTAGGTGCTGATTTAGGTGTACGTCCTGCACAGAAATGTTATAAATGCGATCAATGGGAAACTGGGTTGTTTGAATGAATTTGCTGGTTGGTTGTTTGTTTGTTTATTTATTAGTGTGTTTATAGTTTTGTCTATTTGTATGTTTGTTTGTCTGCCTGTTTGCCTGTCTGCCTTATTTGCGTTTATGTCTGTGTGTTTGCTTGCCGTCTGTCTGTCTGTTTGCTTGCCGTCTGTCTGTCTGTTTGCTTGCCGTCTGTCTGTCTATCCGTCTGTGTCTGTCAGGCTGTCTGTCTGTCTGTCTGTCTGTAAGCTTATTTGTTTGTTCGTGTGTTTGAGAGACGAACCACGCCCCTCTACCACCCCCCTCAGTCAGACATAAAACTTACTTCCATAAAGTAGACGAAATGTTCCGCTGTGATCATCAATATCCGGGACATTACAATTCGGTGAGCTGATTGATGACGATGATGGGACATCCAAGAAAGGAGTGCCTGGTACTTGTTGAGGACAGAGGAAAGGAGAATAGAGGCTCATCTTGGACGAATAACAACTGTGAAAGACAATATATAACGGTTAATGATGATGATGGTGGTGGTAATGATGATGGTAATCAGGAGCGGATCCAGGGGAGGGGAATTGGGAGACTTCCCCCCCCCCCCCCCCCCCCCCCCCTTTTCTAAGCAGTTATATCTCACTTTTTTTTGTTGAAGTTATTTTTTGTTTGTATTATTGGGGTTTTTATATATCCGAAACCAAAATCCCCCCACCCCCCCTTGAAAATCGTGGATCCGCCCCTGTCATGGTGATGGTAAAGATGATGATGGTGGTGTTGGTAGTGGTGATGATGATAATGGTAAATATGATCATGCGACGATAATATGATGATGATGATTATAATGGTGATGATAGTGATGATAATTACGGTAATATAAGATTAAATGGTTATGACTGATGGTGATGTAAATGATGATGATGGTTTTGGTGATAATGATAATACTAATGATGATAATAATGGTAATAAATAAAAATAAGGTTGTGTGATAATAGAAATGAAGGTAAGTGATGGAGATGATAATGAAGAATTAAAAAATGATGATATGATAACAACAGTGAAAATAAAAATCAAATTTTACTGTTAATTATATTACACAGCTTATACATTTATCGTTGTCGTTCAAAACCATCCGAAATAAAATGCTCGCTAGTAAAACTCTCACTCGCTTTAGACGTTTTCAACGACAACGTTAATTGAATAAGCTATATAAGACTTAAATGAAACAATTTTATCAATGTTTTTCTATGTTTTATATAGCTTCTGTGAAATTTTAAAGTGGTATAGTGGTTTGAAACTAGAAGGAAAATAAAATTTACCTTATTGCCTTTGAACTTGAAGTTTTTCGTAGCAGTGTACAATAAAATTACTTGAAAACTCACTTTCTATCTAGTCTGGTTATTACCGTAATGATCAAAAAGTTCTGAACATAAAGAAGCAACCATTTAAATGAAATATTTGTGCTTTAAAATGAAGAAAGTTTAGGTTTTTTGTCCCTTTTTGTACTTCGACTTTTCATCAAACTTTCCCGCCAAAATGAGATGTTGAACGCGCGCGCGTCAAAATGTGCTCGGAAGATCGGGAGTGCTTGCTTTTTGCTCGGCAAAACATTTTCGACCAATTGGACAACAGAAAGGAAAGTCGTTCAATTCTCGGAGATTCGGAAAGTCATCGAGTTGCCTGGCGCGGGATTTCGGAAAGTTCAAAAATGAAAACAAATATGGCGGATGTGGTTGAGTGTGTGTGAGTTTTGATTTTTTTGCTAAAACTTGTTCTAAAAGGGTTTTAAAACTTTGTTTCTGAACTAGAAAGAGAGAATGAATCCAAATTCATAGTATTGTGAAGTTTTTCCCTAAGTTTTTAGTCTAAAAGGTTAGTATTTCACACAGAAAAGTTGGTTTTTCAAACGTTTGAAAAGTTGATGAAATTAGTTGAAATGTTTTTGTTGCAGGGAACCATGAAAACGCGAACAAAGAAGGCTTTTTTGCCCAACCTCACTAAGCTATCAACCAGCAGAACATCTAATAGAACGTCTTTGTTAAGCAGTTCTACAAATGCATCCAACAGTTTGTTTGGGCCAAGGAAAAATATGTTGGTGACATATTCAAAATCAAGGCCTTTGAACTTTGTGAAAAAAAAACATTTTCTCAGTCCTGATACTCCACAGGTTTCTACTCCTGACAGTCTACAAACAACAGGGAAGGAAGAAGGTATGGAAGTGATTTAGCTTGGTTTATATATCTCATTCATTAAATACATCATTCATTTAGTTTTTCATTTTGTTATTCATTTACTCATTTGTTTGTTTGTTCATTCATTCATCAAGTCATTCCCATATATATCAATCAATCATTCATCCATCCATCATTTCTTCTTTTCATCCATTTGATTCATTCATTTATTCACTTATTCTTTATTCATCAATCAATCCGTTTACTCATTCATTCATTCACCCATCCATTCATTTGCCCAACCATTCATTCATCCACACATCCAGCTGTTTCTTGTTCAATCCCTTTATTCATAAAATGTCCTTCAGTTATCCATCTATTCCGGGCACTCACTTATCCATTCATTCATTCAGTCATCCACCCATCTATTTGATCTTCAATCCTTCCATCCATCCATCCATCCATGCATTTATTTCTTCCTTCATCAATTCATTCATTCAGTTAGTCAGTCTTCTATATATTTCCATATACTAACATTGTCTCATTAACTGTTTGTAGAAACAAAAGTAGATGATAAAAGTAAAACCTTCACCTCTCAGGGAGGATCCTATACCACTGGCAAAACACCATTGAGGTATGATTGTTTATTTGCAATGTCAAAGCTAGGTGTGCACATGCATGCCATTGCATAAATTGCAGCAACAAATTACTTCAGCTGTCATTACATTGAGTGTAGTTGCAGAGTTCAGGTGGGTAGCGTTGGTGGCCTTTCACCACTGTGTCCTGGGTTCGATTCCTGGTTCGGGCCACAAGTGAATAGAGTTTGTTTGATGTGTTGTTCTCTCTTATATATACCACAAGGGTTTTTCTCCCTGGAGGTTATATGGTTTTCCTCCCTCTGCAAAAACCAACATGTGAGCAGAGTTGTGTGTTGTAAATATTATATGTAATAGTAGTGAGTGTGAGCGAACCTAATGGAAGAGCCCTAACAGGGAGTGATGGTTATAAAATATACATATAGTTCAAATGGTTTTCTGGATCATAGATACATGTATCAATGTGATTGTTTTTGAATTTAGCTTGGAAGGGAGCCATTTCAACCCACCAAGTACTGTAGACAGTACAGTAAGACCAACTCTTGCACTAAGAAACATTAGTAACATACCAATTGACAAGACGTTAAGCAGAACACAATGTACTCCAAGACGACTGGATACAGAAGCTACTCACCAAACAAGTAAGATATTGCTTGTGCATTCATTGAACCATCCATCCTTCCATTCATTCATCCATCCATTTATCTATCTATTCATTCATTTATGCATTCATTCATCTGTCCATTCATTCATCTATTTCCATATAAATTCATTTCTCTATTCATACAACTATTTATTTATGCATTCATTCACCCATCCATTCATTCATCTTTCTATCCATATAAATTCATTTCTCTATTCATACAACTATTTATTTGTGCATTCATCCATCCATTCATTCATATATCCACTCATTCATTTATTCATCTATACATTCACATATCCTTCCATTCATTTATCCATCCTTATAAATTCATCATCTAATCATTCATTCAGCAATCCATTTATCAATAAGTAATCATTTTATTCATTCATCAAACTACTGGAAACACACATGCATCATTATCCATACTGTAAGTACTAGTTTTGGTTTATGAATGAATGAATGAGTTTATTTCGCTCTTTGAAGAAAAATTAACATTAATTAAGTTAATTAAGTGACAACTATTTACAATATACTAGAATATTTTTAAGAATAATAATTATTACAATAAATATGGATATATAGTATGAATGAAATGGTTTGTTTGTATTCAGGAAATATCAAACTGTCAAAGGCTAAGAGAAAGCTGACACCATTTAGTGGGTATGTAATGATATGGATGATGATGTTGGTGATTGCACTTGACGATGATGATGTCCATGTTGATTAAGTGATGATGATGATGATGATGGATTGTGGTAGTGATGATTATAATGGTGATGGTGGTGGTAATAATGATGGTGGCGGTGGTGATAATAATGATGCTGATTATGGTGGTGGTAGTGATAATGATGATTGTCAGGTGGTAATAATGATGGTGATGGTGGCGGTGGTAGTGATAATGATGATTGTCAGGTGGTAACAATGATGGTGGCGGTGGTGATAATAATGATGGTGAAGATGATAATTATGATCATAATGGCAAAGGTGATAATCATGGTGATTTGCATGTAGTGACCATGATAATAATGGTGTACATATCAATATTTTATTGCAGCAAAATGAAAAACAGACTCAGCAATAACAACATAAGAGAACATCATGCCATTACATCATTACAGCTGAATGAAGAAGAGGAAGAAACAAGAAGTCCTTGTTCAACTATCAAAAGACAATCAGGAGTGGTCAAGATAAAAAGCAAAGGAAATGATGAAGAGGGACAAGAAATACAAAATCACAGTCTTGAATCAGGAAGTCCTTCAAAACGACAAAAAACACATACTACAAGTTCTTCAAAACACCAAAAACCACCAACTTCAATGAGCAAAGAAACCAAACCAAGTCACAGTACTACAAGTTCTTCAAAACACCAAAGACCACCAACTTCAATGAGCACAGAAACCAAACCAAGGCACAATACTACAAATTCTTCAAACCAACTACAGCATTATAATACGAAGAGCTCCATTACTCATGAGTCTACTAACTATAGCCTAAAGTCTATGTCAACAGACTCTCATTTCAAGACCAAGAGTATAAGTGGCCAAGTACATACATTGACAGCTCAGTCCATGTTGTTGTGTACTATAATAGAAGGGAATGATGGTAGTAAAGAGATTGTTGGTGATAGCTTACAGCATAGGAATTCTACCTTCAATGAAGACATTGGCAAGATAAACGTAGAGGATTACTTTGCAGAGCAGCTGTCACCAATAAAAGGTACTGAAATAATTATGATAATTATTTTATGAAATGAAATAGTGGTTTATGCAGCACCAACCCAGGGAGATGGAAGGGGAGGGGAGGGGAGCTCAACCTGGTTTTGGATAGGGATGTGATCCGCCAGAGGACTATAATTTGCTTAGTAAATAGGCTCATATTTCTTTAGACACTGACAATAACAAGTCACATTCAAATCTTAGAGAGTACTGCCTTCTGCTGGGGGTACTTGACTTGGTTTTGGATAGAGATGTCCCTCCAGAGGTCTAAAATTTGCTTAGTAAATAGGCTTATATTTCTTTAGACACAATAACAAACACTTAGTGACAATCAGATCTCAGAGAATACTCCCTTCTCCTGGGGAGGGGAAGGGTACTCCACTTGGTTTTGGACAGGGAAGGGGTCTACAAACCCAAGCCTATTTAAGACATATGAGAGTTATCTGTACCTAAGTACATTGTGCATCATTACTATTATGCATAATTATATTTTATCATTTTTAGAAGATATCGACAATGAGAATTGTGAAAAGAACAATGCAGATGGATCACAATCAGTAACACTATGTGAACAAGACCATACTATGAAGAACCCAAGCAATGAAGCACCCAAAACAAGTACACCAGTTGACCAGGGCAAAAATACTGCACCACATATGGATGAGGTAGATATGATTATGATGATGGTGATGATAATAGATAATGATGGTGATGGGGGCTCATGATTATAAGTATGATCATGGTGATGATAATAATAGAAAATGATGATGATTGTGGTGAAAATGATGATGGTGATGATGGTGATGATTGTGGTGATGGGGGTGATCATGATGATGAAAATGATCTATAATAATGGTGTTGATAACAGATAATGATGAGGATTGAAGTGGTGGTGGTGATAATGATGATGGTGATGATAATAGTGGTGATCAGATAATGTTCTGATGATGTTCTGATGATGATTTTAATGGTAATGTAAATGATGACTGATGTTATATTGTGTTCATGTGCTCATTGGTGATAATAACAATGATGATGGTGCTTGTGAATGATGATGATAATGATGACAGTAACAATGATGGTAAGCAGCATGATGATGTCACTATGCTCATAACTATGCAAATATTTAATCTATTTTAGCCAGGAATTTCACCCATTACTAAAGACAATGGAATGCCAGAATTACTGCCCGAACCTGAAGGAATTAAAGAGGTGATTGGCTATGTAGAGTGATCAGTTTTATGGTGGTGATGTTAATAAAAGATGATAATGATAATAATGATATTGAAGCTTGTGATCATGACATCATCTTGAAGCTCATAGCTATTTATCAACTTAATTATTATTATTATTAACAAGTGCAAGATACATTGTATCAATAAACCTTTTCACAGTTATCATCAAACAACCTCTGCCTCGATCTATAGCATGTGAATTTATTCTTGACAATTTGACTACAGCCTGTAGAATTTTGAAGTGTTTCATTTAGCTTCAATTGTTTGACAAGGTGTACATTCCTTATACCACAAGCTGTAGTCAAATTGTAAAGAATATATTACTGA
The DNA here is from genome assembly GCA_949775045.1 of Metridium senile. Taxonomy (NCBI): domain Eukaryota; kingdom Metazoa; phylum Cnidaria; class Anthozoa; order Actiniaria; family Metridiidae; genus Metridium; species Metridium senile. The sequence continues at coordinate 872,040 of OX459098.1, read as the reverse complement.
CACTTTAATCAAGGCTGAAGTTGTGGACGTAGACGTGGACGTGGACCATGAAAAGGTCTATTGGAATTATATTCTTATCTGCAAATTTATTTGTTTTAGCCTGGAATTTCTCCCATTCCAAAAGATAATGAGATGCCACAATCAATCCCAAACACTGAAGAATATAAAGAGGTAGGCTTAAGAGAGTGTTTGCAATAATTATGGCATCAATTTCTCCTGCAATAATTTTCTTATAACTAATCAATTGTAAATAAATGTTATACTCTTTGAGTGCACATAACAGGATATTTTTACAGTAATTATTTTACTGCTAGTCTGAGAAAACAAACGTTTTTTTACTCAAGCCTTTTCACCCTGCGACTGGTTAGTTTAGCGGGGTAAGAGGAGCGAAAGAACGTCTGTTTTCTCAGGCTATGTTACTGCTTATTTTGTACAAATAACAGCATAAACTTAAAATGAATGCAGGTTGAGCAGACAAAGAAAAAGTCTACAAAAGATAGAGATAAAAGTATTACGAAGGATAAAATTATTGAGCAAAACAACAAGAACATTAAAGAAAATTCCAAAACTGTAAGTCTATGTACTGTCAGAATGATTCATTGATAGAGTGATTGATAGAATGATTGATGGAATGATTGACTGATAAAATGAATGATTGAATGATTGACTGATAGAATGAATGAGTGATAGTATGATTATTTGATTGGTAGAATGATTGATTGATTGATAGAATGATTGGTTTATAAAATGATTGATTGATTGGTAGAATGATTGATGGATTGATTGGTTGATTGATTGGTAGGTTGATTGATTGATTGGTAGAATGATGGAATGGTTGATTGATTGGTAGAATGATTGACTGATAGAATGATTAATTGATTGACTGCATAATTGATTGGTAGTACAATTGGTTTAGAAATTGCTTATTCATTGTTGGATTGACTGCTCAATATTATTGGTTGATTAATTATGTCATCTAGCTATCTAGTAAGAAATTCATCGGATGGTAAGTGTGATTTACTGACGAGTGTCAAATATAATTCTAGACTTCACTGCCACTACAAGCCAGTATGTGTATAGAAGATGACAGTGATGACGAAAATGAACCAGATAATATTACAGCAGAGATTCTACCAAATATCAAGGTACAATGTACAAACATATTTACATGAATGTATTAGACATGTGTCTAATTGTATTTGGTTATTCTAGACGTTACTGCCACTACAAGCCAGTATGTGTATAGAAGATGACAGTGATGATGATAATATCACACCAGAGATTCTACCAAATATCAAGGTACAAACATATTTACATGAATGTATTAGACACATGTCTAATTGTATTTGTGTATTTGGTTATTCTAGACGTCACTGCCACTACAAGCCAGTATGTGTATTGAAGATGACAGTGATGATGATAATATCACACCAGAGATTCTACCAAATATCAAGGTACAATGTACAAAAACATGCATCTACATGAATATATTTAGTAGTGGATTAACATGAATCATCATTGCAATCACCAATTTGAATAACTATTGTTCTTGACTGGCTAGCATCTTATACATGTGAAAACTATATTATGTTCCAGCATGAGCACAAGCATGAGGCTGGGCGGCCAGTCAAGAACAATAGCAGGTCACCATATTTTGATTAAATCTTGAGTTAATTGCAATATAAAAATTATTATTATTATCATTATTACGACTACAATAATCATCTTCCTTATCACCATCATGATGATGATCATAACCATCATTACCACCACCACCACCATTATCATCATTACCACCACCACCATCATTACCACCACCACCATTACCACCACCATCACCATTATCATAATTACCACCACCACCATCATCACCAAGAAAGTGTCCACAAGGTTCCACTGTACCTGCCACATTTCTCAATAACATCCTGTGTTCTAATTCTAGTCTCAATGCTCATCAAGTAAACGAAAACTTCAATACATTGACATGCCCTTCAAGCCAAACACTGACCACTGTTTCCTATTGGATTTCCCATGCACAGTCAATAAGAAACCATGTAAAATATGGATGAAAAAGACAGACAAACATCAAAGAGAATCATTTGCCCTGATGAAAAATCATACTTTTCCAATGGACATTCTGAGCAAGGCTTATCATTGAAAATATGGATGAAAAAGACAGACAAACATCAAAGATAATCATTTGCCCTGATTAAAAATCATACTTTTCCAATGGACATTCTGAGCAAAGTTTATCATTGACAAAATGGATGAAAAAGCCAGACAATGGCCAAGGAAAATCATTTGCAGTAATGAAAAATCATACTTTTCCATTGGACATTCTGAGCAAGGTTTATTATTGAAAATATGGATGAAAAAAGCCAGACAATGGCCAAGAAAAGTCATTTGCTGTGACGAAAAATCATACATTTTGCTTGGACATTTTTAGCAAGGCTTATCCTTGAAAATAAAATACATGAGCAGGTACATACACCGTTCCCGAGAAACTTTGTCACCCGTAAAGTGAAAAGCCTACAAGCTAGTAGCGCAGGGGATCATGGGTTACCTATGTATATTTTATTAGAACACAGGGATTTCATGACCACATTGCTACACTTGTCAATATGTTATTGAGAAAGTTATCAAACAACAAGAAATGCTTTCCGAATGCACATTTAGTTTCTGAACTGATCCATGATCCTTTGCGCCACTAGCTTGTGTGCTTTGCATGGGTGACAAACTTTCTCAGAAAGGTTGTATAATAGCACAGGAAGCTCATCACATTAAACATTTTCTTGGTATTTCATAACATCAAATCAAAATACTACAATTTAAAGCAAGTGTCCATTTATACACAAAGTATCATAATACATTTATTTCCTTTAAATTATGTTCATTCATAAGAAGGTGACATATTAATTGTATATGAATTTAAATCTATTAATGTTCCATGTTAACATGAAAGTTTCAAAAAGTTAGCATTATGGTTAAAGTAACTGTATTATTATATCGAGTACTGAAAATAATATATTTATTAAAATATACTACAAAATGTTGATTGTCATTAGAATACATTAAAAGTGAGTTGCATTAATCTGCCTGATTCAAGTTATACAATTAGCCTCCTCCGCAGGTAGCCCTTTTGGGATTCCTTTGGATTAGGGCCGGGGAAGATTGGGCCCCATTCAAGAAGAAACTTTTCCTTCTTCTCCAGTCTTTCTCGTTTGTTTTTATTCCAAAGGAAGCCCAAGCGAGCTGCACATAAACATTTACATTAAAATCCAACTCCTATTAGTACTATATATTATATCAGAATGTGAAGTGAACACTCTAATATAAGATGTATAAGTAAGTTATTTTTACTTCAACCAAGGTTAAATTGCAACAGTGTATTGTAAGTCATTATTTATACAACAGCTGTTCATGGAAACATTCATACAGTTTAACTTACACAATCCTATGCAAAGAATAATTATATGTAAAGTGGTCATACTTTAGCTCTTTGTGCTGTAAAAACATCTCTCAAGCTTTGCTTTACTTTTTCTTTGGCTTCTTTTTCCCTTTGCTTGGTTTAGCAAACAGTGAAGGATCCAGTTCGTCTAGAGATTTCCCCTTTGTTGTAAATAACCTTGCTGCCCTTTCTTGTAGTGTACCACCACACTTTAAACCCAAGGATATCAGTTGTTGTTTCAAAGCATCTAAACCAATGGCTTCTAACTCTTCTGCTGTGCTGTAGACATCAATGCTGAAGGGCTGGAAAAATAAAGAAATTATAGAGTTTTTGTTAAGCCTGGTTTCCATATGATCACTACAATCGCTGGATTGCCGAAAATCATGTTTGGCCAGCAGAATATAGCTCAGAGTTCTTTGTGATTAAACAAATTTGACACTGATTTTTTATGTTTAGGTTTATTTTGTCAGATTTAAGCTTCAACCATTAGTCAGCAGTGATATTTTTATTATTTCACAAAACCAAAGAGCCATCACAGCGATCCTGGCAATCCTGGCGATTATATGGGACCAGGCTTTAGTCTCCTCCGCAGGCATTCCTTATGTCTCTTCATCAGGATTCCTGTGGTGAGGAAAAAAAACGAGGGGGAAGGCCCAAATTTTCCTTCTCTCAGAAATCCCACAGGAATCCCAAAGGAGAAAAATGAGTAGCCTGGGGAGGAGGCTAAGTTTTTGTGTATCATAATCAACATGTTGAAGATGATGGTGATGGTTATAATGATGGTGGTGACAATCATAATCATGATGATAATGGGATGATATTCCGACATGTTTCATCAACATGTATTGATTTTATCAAAAACAAAGTTTTCAGGCTACTCGCCCATCATTTCGATAAACAATATGAATATTTTGTTGTTACAACTGCGTTAGACGTATTTAAAGAACACAATCATGCAAATGCAACACTGTGCGCTCCTATAGAACTTTTATTTGTTTAGAAGACTTAAGTAATTTATCGGTAGAATTCTACCACACTATCCTTATTGAAAAGAGTGTTCTTCAACCTACAAACATCTACTGGAGATGATGTTGATGATTATTATTATGATATTGATGGTGGTGGCAATGATTTAAGGATAATGGTTGTGATGATCTTGATGATTTTTTTATGATGGTCCTGATGATGTTCATAATGATGGATTTCATTTCAAACACAGTTTCCTTATTACCTTCTTTTCTTCAGTTTGTACTCCATCATTTTTACTCTTTGTACCATTTGCACTTTCTTCAACAACATTTGACGATATCCTGTTAGTATCTTCTGAGTCATTCAAAGAGTCCTCCTTCACTGTTGCCTTTGGAAGTCCATATACCTGATTCTCAGAACTGTCTTCGCTTGCTCTGGAATCTATACAACTACTGGTAATAGTTTCTGCCTGAGTACTAGTTGAAGGACCAGCATCTTGATTTGTATATTCTGTATAAGAACTTGTCGTAGGTTCAGCATCTATTGATTCTATTTTTGTAGATGTTGATGTGCTAGTACTAGTAGAAGGCCCTTCGGTAGGACTGGTGTGCAGTTCATCATCACTGTCATCAAACTCTTCAGAGGAAAGGTCTAGCCTGAAAAAAATAAACAATTTTAACAAGGTGGGAAATGCAGCTTTTCTGGCATAATTTTTTTAATGTATGATAAGTGGCGATTAATCTAGTGTGGACTGTGTTGGTATTTCTAAGGAAACGAGAGGAGTAAAAATGTACAATAACTAGCGGTTCAACTAGTGTGGACTGCGTTAGTGTTTCTAAGGAAACAATTGGAGTAAAAATGTATGATGACTATCGGTTAAACTAGTGTGGACTGCGTCTGTGTTTCTAAGGAAACAATTGGAGTAAAAATGTATGATAACTAGTGGTTCAACTAGTGTGGACTGCGTTAGTGTTTCTAAGGAAACAATTGGAGTAAAAACGTACGATAACTAGCGGTTAAACTAGCGTGGACTGCGTCAGTGTTTCTAAGGAAACAATTGGAGTAAAAATGTATCATAACTAGTGGTTCAACTAGTGTGGACTGCGTTAGTGTTTCTAAGGAAACAATTGGAGTAAAAATGTACGATAACTATCGGTTAAACTAGTGTGGACTGCGTCTGTGTTTCTTAGGAATCAATTCGAGTAAAAATGTACGATATCTAGCGCCGGCTAAACCAGTGTGGATTGCATAAATGTTTCTAAGGAAACAATTACAATAAAAATGTACAATAACTAGCGGTTAAACTAGTGTGGACTATGTCCTTCTGTGTTTTAGGTACTGAAAAAAACTTTTAACATACCACATTTTACGTTTTTTAGGGGCATCATCTCCATTTCTGCCAGCTTTTCTTTTACTAGATGATGCTGCTGTTGATGTTGAGGATGATGTTTTCAATCCTGAACATTACAAAAACATATGTCAAAACTTTAAATCAATTCTACAAGCAATTTAAAAGCATTTAAACATTGCCATTCAACAAAATCAAACGGATGTTGAAGCAAATGTTGAAACCTTTTTGTCCGGGCCTTTACTTACATGTACTTACTTGTGTACTTACTTACTTACTTGCTTGCTTACTAATTTACTTGCCTACATATTTACTTACCTTGCTTTAGAGCATCATCAATTCTCTCCAGGTTGTTCTGGATTTCTTTAGTGTAAGTTTGATCATCAAAGTTATGTTTGGGCGCTGCTCGTCTTCTTTCAAGTCTTTCTTGCTTCTGTTTGGCTAGTTCACGCTCCTTTTCTGCCTGTTTGGCTACCCATTCTGTTATCCTAAAATAGAATGATGATGGCAATGAGGGGGATGGTGATGATGATGAGTAGGAGGAAGTCTGTGAAGATGGCAATGATTACTGCAAATTATGAAGATAGTAATGATGATAATGATGATGAAGACGAGGAGGATGACTTTGATGATGATAGATTATGATGATGATTATGGTGATTGTGATGGTGGTAATGGTTATATTATGATGACAATTATTATGATAATGATGATCAGTGGTTTACATGCAAAATACTGATTACAACAACACCATTGGTGATAATAATAAAGCTATTAATGATGATGATGATGATGACGATAGTCAATGATGGTGATGACTATAATGATGTTGATGATAATGAAATTATGGTGATGATGATCATACTAATGATGATTATGATAAGATAATAATAATGATTAATAATAACAATTAATAATTTATATAGTGTTAATTAAAAAAAATCGGTGATGATAGAAATAATGATAATCTTGATTATCAAAATAACAATACCATCAATTATTTTTGTTAATTTCTTACTTTTTCTCATTATTCACATCTCTCATTCGTCTACCACTGAGATCACGACATGCCTCTCTACTTGTTGTTTTCTCAATCTGAGCGCCGATAGCTCTTAACATGGAACCAAACCCTCCTTTGCCTCCAGGAAGCCGATAGTGGACACGAAGGACATCATTCTCAGAGATAGGCATGCTCTCCTGTTGGTTGAGGTGAACTAGACGTCCATTCAACGACAAGTACACACTGCTTGGACACAGGGGTTCCTGAAATTATAGATATTCAATGATGAACAAGAGATGAGTTTAAAAATGTAAGTAAGTAAGTAGATAAATAAGCAAGCAAGTAAGTAAGTAGGTCAATAAGATGCAAGCAAGTAAGTCAATGGAAACTAGCGAGTAAACTAGTATAGGCTGTGTCGGTGTTTGATATAAACGATAGGTAATAGAATGAACTTTGTATAAGTAGATAAATTAGCAAGCAAGTCAGTAAGTAGGTAAATAAGCATGCAAGTAAGTAAACAACTAAACAAGTTAGTAAGTAAGTAAATAGAGCAGATAGTTCAGTGCCGTGTGCGTGCCTTGCATTGACTGTGTTTGTGCTGTGAGCTTTTGAGTCATACGAAAATCTGCTCTAAGTAAGTAGTAAGTAAGCAAGTAAGTAAGTAGTAAGTAAGCAAGTAGGTAAGTAAACAAGTAGGTAAGTAAGAAGGCAAGTAAGTAAGTAAGTTAACAAGTAAGTAGGTAAGTAAGCAGGTTAGTTAGCAAGGACCAGCAAGTAGGTAACTTTATTTAACTAGTAGATTTCTAGATATTAATACTAGAAAGGACGGTCTGGATGCCAAAAATGTCTTCATACACAGAAAATGTGAAGAAAACAACTCTCGCTTTCACGGAATCCTTCTACGTAGACACACATATTGTAGAGTGTCTGCTATAACGAAACGTAACTAAAACAATTTCATAAAACAACAACAGCAACAACAACAACTAAGGTATGAAATTTCGTGTCAGATCAACATTTGTAAATATCAAATTAAAGCCGCAAAAAATGTTGAATTTTCGACATACCGTGTCCAAAGACAGTAATTGTAGTACTTCATCCTTTCTCCATCCCTCTGAGGATGAAATAAGACGTAGAGATCCTGACGGAGAGTACAAGAAAACCGACATTTTGAACCATTCGTGAGGAAAATGAACTACGTTTTTGAAGAGTTTGTTAGATTTGGTTCCCAGTCTCTTTTGCGCTGTTGTCTACACAGGGAACCCAGGCATAAGCTCTAAGTTGATAATAAATGTGATGTCATAGTCTATATGTAGTGCTTACAACATGAGCAGCTCTGTTTTATTCAAAAGCCAAAAGAAAGTGATTATATAGCCCTGAAACTAGGAGTAACTCTTTCTACATGTTAAACTGGGGCGGATCCAGGCATTTGTCAGGGGGTGTCACAATTGCAAATAAGGGCGTAATTGCGGCGCTAGGGGGTTTATCTATTGCCACTTCCTGGATCAAAACAAATTAAAATTGGCAGAAAGCATAAAACTCATGTTTTTTTTTGTCCAAAAAAAAACGGTACACGAAGCAATGGCCGAAAAATATAAGATTCTTGATATTGTTATCTGTTACCAAGGTATTTTTTTTTTCCATTTTAATCCTGATTTATAAACATTATGGTTGGTTGGGCAAAAAGAAGTGGTATTAGAAGTGAGCAAGGCCTTGACTGATAAACAAACAAAAATTATCCAAAGTTTTCTTGATTTGCTGTTTATATTGCCAAGTCTAAATGAAATTGACCAGTTGAATAACATGCAATTACAGTTATTTTTATACTTACAAGTTTCAAGGGGCTACAAGTGTATATCGAAGGGGGACTTGGACCAAAATCAATGAAAATTTAAAATGAATTGAAACTTATATACTCAAACCTATCTATATGGACACAATGATTATCATGAAACAATATTTTACTTACATCCAAAAATGATATACATAAAAACATAAAAGTTGTTAGCGTTTAAATTTGAAGTAACTGACGTCAGTAATTACTTCACTCTATTGTTTTTTGAGATTTCGAAACAAAATTTCTTTAGGTTAATAAGTTTAAAAAGCACAATTTTTGATGGATTTTAGTTGGCTTTATATATTACAAATATTTTCATGTATACAATATCGCTTTCCAATTTATTTTCAATTTCAATTGTTGTTGGTCCAAGTGCCCTTTTAATACTCTGTTCAGTGAACTAATTCTTTAATCAAAACCTTTTTAGATTAGTCTGTTAATATAAACCATTATAGAGGATTTAATCCTGTTTTTTAAATCTATAGAGATTGTGTTTTTCAGCACATCACACTTACACTGAGAAAAATAGTTATTTTGTTAGTTATTTTGCTCCTTTGATCTTCGGCTTTTTCTAAAGTTATTCTACAAACAGTACCGACCCTACCAATTGATAATAATCGATCATCGTAAACTAATTGAATAAGTCACTATTATTCGATAATAATCATTTGATTAATATAATAAATTCCCTGCTTGCGAAGGCAAGAATTTTTCTCACCAGTAAGATTTATGGATTGTCATTGGAATCAAATCGATACTCGCAAACCATGCAAGCGATGATTATCATCATATAATCAAAACTATCGATGAAAATCAATAGAAGTCAATGATTATTGATACTCAGAGGAGGTTGTGCAAGCTACACGTGGTTTATTTCGGCCAATCAGAACGCGCTAAATTTCGCGGTGATGGAGCACTTATTTCGAGAAAGTATTTTTCAAGTATACAAGAAGAACGACTCATAAATCGGTTCAAAATTTAAAATTTTTTAAAAATTAAAAGATCAAACATGTAATCAGAAACCAAACTCTTAGTCTATGGAGGCTGAAACCAGATAAGTAATCAATTCATGTTTAATTCGCCAATCTAACTCAGTGTTATGCAAATTGAAGAGACACAAACGAACAACAAAACATACAGACAAAAGAACTGTTCGTGTGCACTTCAGTAACAAAGTTATTAAATCAAACACACATCAAATTAAAGATGATAAATAATTGAAGAAAAAACGTCGATCGAACCCGATCGAATCTTCTACCGTTTTCAAGATATACGCTTTCAAAGAAGGAATAAACAATTTTTGTTATGGCGCTGCACACATTGCGTTACGCGATCTCTTCGCCTATCTAAATATTCAAACATGTATTATTTTGGGCTAGACTTTTTTCACTAAGGCTTCAAAGAATATATTTATCTAATTGGAAGATTTTAAGAGCATACATTAAAGTTTTCGGATTCCCTGAAGGTCCTGAAGATATTCAGTCATGTCACGGCGCTTTCTAGAAATCTGTGGTTTTGGGCTTCCTGTGTTATTTAACGGCGGCTCGTTCGAAGTTCAACTGATGGATAACGTTCAAAGTTGTCCTGTTTGAAATCTTTTCTTTAGTTAGTAATAAATTACTTTTTCGAAAATAAGAGATTATGAGTTTAGGAAGGTTTATGTGTGGTTTTCTTAGGTTTTTGGGGCCATTCAAGGAGGTCTTGAGAATGGTGAATTTTAGCAGTTATCGCCGTGTCACAAAGTACATCAATTCAGTGACCTAAAAAGCTCACAGCTTGTTAAATGAAGGAATTAAATCAACCTATGTAATATAAGGATAGTTCTTAGATTTGGAAGCACAATGCAACTACTCTCTCTCATCGCAAAAATATCGTTTTATTTTGACTTGGAAAGTTTAATCGGAGCTCTTCTCATCACGACGGTTGGACCTCGACTGAATAAATTTAAATTTTGACCCATGATGCACTGCGATGATTGCTCAACCTCCTCTGATTGATACTTAAACATTTTTAGAATATCGATTCAGATATTAATCAATCAATTAATATCGATTATTGATTATCGATTGGTACAGTCAGTTTAATACAGTGGGAATTAATGTTTTTATTTAAACTATCTCATTCAGTTCTAAATGTCGTCTTGAAAAGGCCCAAAATATCCAAGGAATGAAAGTTTTATCGAAAGTTTATAAATTCATATACTCAAGTTCTATGTTCATAGGCGTACGGCGTTTACAGTTGCTTTCTTTCATACTTCATCTTTAAATGACATCTGCCTTTACTTCTTCCTCTGTTTGATGTCTTCCCTCGGATTGCATATTTCTGTATCTCTTAAAGTGAAGAAAAGCTTCGCAAGCGAACAGGCCAAGGCAAACGAAGCCAAAAATCGAGGCAGCGACAGCAGCACCGCTATTGAATACGTAGGCAGAGCTACTGCACGAGGCAACTAGAGCTGAGCTCAGCAGATACCCAAAAATTGCCAAACCACAGAGAGCTAAATGGACCAAAGGATGGCGAAAAATCCACAGCAGTCGCTCCCAAAGACCCAATATTTTAATAATCATATCGATAAGGATGTTAAGAAAGGCCGTCCACGTTACGGTGCCGAGAAAGGCGATCTTCCCAGCACAACCTGAACCATACCAAGTGGACAGAGAAGCTTCGCAACAACCACAAAGGAACGACATCACGAGCTCTCCAATAAGCAACATTCCAAGAGGAGTACGAATCCAATCAAAGGTTATTTTGATGAATCTGTTTTCGTGTTGTTCGTTTTCGTTAAGAGGAGCCATCTTAATAACAGTTTCCTACAGCAACGACGATATACCGTATAAACCTTCCTATTAAAATGGCGCGCGGTCAAAACTTTCCAGAGGGTGGGGGTGATGGGAGTTAATAGGGTGGGGTCAATGAGGTAATTTGGTCTTTTGTGACGTCAAAAGTGTTATTTCATTCATTCATTCATTCATTTATTGTAAAAGTTGCATCTTTTAACTTTTTTCATTCCTAAGTCATATTGATAAAATACCAAAATTTATTCTGATTTATTAATTTCTCTTTTCATTTATGTATGTAATAAACTTATTAACTTATTAACTTCTATTAACTAGAAATGGTAGTATTTCTCAATATACTTTTGGACTTTTCAACATAGATTCAACTTGGTGTAAATAACTTTTTCTTGGTTATTCAATAAAGATTATTTTTATTATAAAATATACCAAAATAGTGAGGATTATAATAACAAGACGAAGCAGAGGAACAATGTAATGAATTGCAAGACTTTGAACTTTGTGGTGAAGAGCAAGTTGCAGCAACCGCAACGGATGCTGGGGGGACTCCCTATTGAAAGAGGGTGGGGATGCTCGCAGAAAATTCTGAAAATGACACCTAAAAGGGGCCTGTATTTTGAAATGATGGGCGTGGCAGTGATGAAATTTCACCCCTAACAGGGACCAGAAAGGGGATTAAAATAAAAATCAACATCTGAAAAGAAGCATTTTTGTTGATCTTATATCCTAAAAGGGATCACAAAACTCAGCTGGTGGGCATTCTTGTTCATCAACACCCTAAGCGGGACCCCTCATAAACACGGCTTTCAACTTCCCAATGAACTTCCTCTTTAGCAGTGGTTTTGACCTTTGTCTCAACTCTCTTTAATGAGTTCTCATCCATCAACCTCGATAGCGTGTAATCAGTATTCTTTAGAATTCAACTACACTCACAGCAATTTACAATGCTTCAATTTTGTGTTCATTCGTAAGTTCAAGAATATATTACATGCTATTGAGGCTGTGATCTGCTACGCAGCTGTAAGTGTCATCGCAAAAAGATTCTCTCTTCTTCTCTGTGTTGAGGAAAGAAGCATTGCCTGACAAGAAAAGCGGCTAAGTGGGGAGATTATTGTGGCTAAGATTCAATAAGAAGGGCATTATCATAAAACATTTCTTTTCTGATGTAAATAGACAACAAAGTTTCTTTTAAAACTTTCTTTTTATTATTTAATCATATAAACAAACTGATTTTTAGAATAATATTTTCATTACAACTATAAAATTAATCAATGGTCAAAATGCCACTATTTCACAGTAAATTAAATTATAATATTTATAATAAAAAGGTTTTATTTCATGAGTAATTCGTTAAGTCACAATCTTTAACAGCATTAATTTGACTTAAAGAATTATTGTGTAAATCAATAAAAGTTAGATAATTAAAATTGTTTTTTGATCAATTTGAATAACTATTGTTCTTGACTGACTAGCCTCTCGTACATGTACACTGAACCAAAATATGGCGACCAATTTGAATAACATGTACACTGAACCAAAATAAGGTGACCAATTTGAATAACTATTGTTCTTGACTGACTAGCCTCTCATTCATGTACACTGAATTGAAATATGGTGACCAATTTGAATAACTATTGTTCTTGACTGACTAGCCTCTCGTACATGTACACTGAACCAAAATATAGCAACCAATTTGAATAACATGTACACTGAACCAAAATAAGGTGACCAATTTGAATAACTATTGTTCTTGACTGACTAGCCTCTCATTCATGTACACTGAATTGAAATATGGTGACCAATTTGAATAACTATTGTTCTTGACTGACTTGCCTCTCATTCATGTACACTGAATTGAAATATGGTGACCAATTTGAATAACTATTGTTCTGGACTGACTAGCCTCTGATACATGTGGTCAATGGCTGTTTTTACAGTTAAATAGAAATGTTTTCAAATGGATTCAAGTCACACTTTTGAGGGCTCTTTTGCCGTTTACTGGAAATCTATTGTATTCTTTGTTAGCTTTGTTAGCTTTGTTTAACTTGGAGCCTTTTGTTGTTTCTATTGAATTACTTTGTATGTGTTCTGTACATAGAGGAGCAGCCTTCTAGAGCAGGAACTTGACCAGGAAGCCTCAACATGAATCCATTGTTAAAAATCATTTGCATACATCTGTAATGACAGCTATTTGACAAAGCATTAACATCCAAAACATCAGTAAGTAACACTCTCTTTTATACAGTGTATAAGTTACCATTTTTACTCCAGCAAAGGATTAACGTCCTAAACGTCACTCCCTTTTATATGGTGTATTGGTGGGCGTACAGTGACATAGATGGTTTTGCCAACCAACCATTGTTATCAGAAAAAAGAAAATTAAAAGCATCACAATATCAACACTTGTAAACACTACGCTCACCTATAAGTTACCATTTCACTACGACGAAGGATTAACATCAAAAATATCTTTAATATGAGGTATACGTTTCTATTTTACTCTGATGAGGGATGAATGCCCACAACATCAGTAAGTAACACTACCTTTTATGAGAAAGGTTTGAACTCATGAGTAAACATTGTGGTTGAGTGGAGATCATCTGAGATTTTTATTACTTGACAAAAAGTATTGACGTTTTGGCCGGCTTACACAGCGACCATCATCATTATTCTATGATTTACAATCATTATTCAGTCTGATGATGGTCGCTGTGTAAGACAGCCGAAACGTCAATACTTTTTGTCAAGTAATAAAAATCGCAGATGACCTCCACTCAACCACTACCTTTTATTTTAAGTGATCATGACACAGTTCACACTAGTTTAGCCAGGAGTTATCATACAAATTTACTCTAACTATCCACTCAGAACCACTGAAAAAGTTTGCAGCTATTAATTATAGGAAATAGCTGTCTCAAGTTGGAGTTTTTAATATGCAAACTCCTCCGTTCTGACATTTTCAGTTCTGATCGTTTGTCTAGTCGTAGTTGTGCCTCGTCTGTAAAGTAAGAACCTCCATATCAGCTCACCAACAAATAAAAACATTGTTATATAGCCGCAAGCAGCAGAAGCCAGGATGATTCCCCTACTATAAGCGTAGCCGAGAGCCACGGAGGAAGCAATCAAAAACGAGAGAATCCCAACGCCAAGCAGAACAAAAGTGACTAATGGTTGAATCAGCACATATGGCAGCTTCTCGTAGATGTGAGTCATCTTCAAAACTATGTGCAATATGACGAAAATCCATGCAGTTGTGCCGACAAATATCAAGAACTCGAAAAAAGGGCGGCCGCTTTCATGGTAGCTCGACAGCAGGACGAAGCAGAGGAACGATGTAATGAATTGCAAGACTTTGAACCAGCCTTCAATTGTGGTGAAGGGCCAGAGCAAGTCGCAGCAACCACAACGGACCTCGTAAACACGGCTTTCAACTTCCCGATGAACTTCCTCTTTAGCAGTGGTTTTGACCTTTGTTTCGACTCTCTTTTCGACTACTTCTCTGGTCGTCATAATTGGCGAGTAGTGGTGGAATGTTTAGTTTAATGCAGCAGAATATGATGGCAATTATTTTTGATGGATCGATACTTCCTCTCTTGGAGTAGTGCCAAGCTCACCCACTTCCAATTACACAGGAAGACCATACCTAACATAATTTCATGCTTATCACTAGTTTTATTTCTGTATTTATTTTTAACACTATGATGATGATCATTACTATCATCATCATTATGTATATAATATATATCATACGAACCATAAACCACTAATTTGAACCGCTAGTTATCGTACATTTTTACTCCAATTGTGGGAAACTGACGCAGTCCACATGGTTTAAATCTCTAAAGGCGGGCTTGCTGTGGCGGGCTTCCTGTGATGGGAGAGGAACACGGGGGGAGGGGGAGGGGAGCACCTCTATCCATTTTCTAAGGGAGTGCCCCCCCCCCCTCCCCCCGGGATGTTTCGACAACCTGGGCGGAAGTCGTCCTCAGAGTATAGAAACGAAAAGAAAAATAGTCATATACATAACTCCGCTGTTTCTTTACTCTGAAGATGACTTCCGCTCAGGTTGTCGAAACGTCAGACATCAACACCACCAGTCTTTCTCAAGTCTACACCATCCCGGTCGATCATGCCTTAGCCTGCGTGGCCGGCTCTTGGGGAATTGGGGACGGGGAGGGGAGGGGGTGGAGGAGGTGGAGGAGCTCATATCACAAATCACCTACAAACACACAGAATATATCCCTCTACCCTAACAATAGAGTCCGATTACCCTCTATTATTTAAACAAACGATTGATTGTTACTAGAAGCTTCAAGATGAATCTTAAATGTAAAGCAATGTGTATAACGAATATTATACTTTATTGTGATCTATTTCTAATCCAAAAAAAAAACGCTTGTTGTAGTTGTTCAGTATTGTATTTATTAGGTGGGAATGTCTTACTGTGTTGATCAAGAAGTCAACTCTATTTAAAAAAACGCTTATTGCACGAATTTTATCATTTGAATTTCCTCGAAAATCATATATTTGCCTTTGTGTGACACTCTCGCATCACTTGAGGTCAATGTGTGACAAGCCGAACGATTATATTTTTATAAATATTTTTGTCAAATATTATTAATTAATTTTGTTACCGTGAGCGGTAGTTTTAACCTGTAATCCTTGCGTTACGTTGCGTTATGTGTACGTGACTCTATCATGTTACTAATCTGATAATGTTATTTATGTGTCAGTCCGTGTTTTACAAATCGTTGTAAAACACGGACTGAGTCCGTGTTTTACAACGATTTGTAAAACACGGACTCAGTAGTTCATATTACTAATCTGATAATCTGATAATCAGTCCGTGTTTTACAAATCGTTGTAAAACACGGACTCAGTCCGTGTTTTACAACGATTTGTAAAACACGGACTCAGTCCAGTCCGTGTTTTCTGGGTCCAGTCCAGTCCGTGGTTTACAGGATGCCTAAAACTACATATATATAAATAATAAAAGGAAAACATGTATATTTGTATAACATTATTTTGCTTCCTTAGTAAACAAATTAGAAATATTAGCCTAAACGTATAGGGTGTCGGGAAAACACGGATACGGACCGTCCGTCTGCGGACCAACGGACCAACGGACCGACGGACCATTTGGGAAAACGCGGACCAAAAAATAAATAAAACGCGGACCAAAAAATAAATAAAACGCGGACCAAAAAAAAAAAAAACGCGGACCAAAAAAAAAAAAACGCGGACCAAAAAAATAAATAAACGCGGACCAAAAAAAAAAAGATAATAATAATAATAATAAAAAAAAAAGATAAAAAAAAAATAAAAAAAAAGATAGAAAAAAATGAAAACAAAAATACAAATGAAAACAAAAATGAAAATGAAAAAGTAGATAAAACGGTAAAAAAACTTGCAAATACTTATAAAATGTTTCTTTACCCGAAAAAAACCCTCAACAATTCAGAAGATTTAACCTATTAGTGAGTGTCCTATTAGTGTGTTTCTCGATGCGACTCGAGGAATCGGGATACTCGAATTATACTGAGAAACTTTTTCTGAGATTTTGTTTTCTTAAACTGCAACAATCGAAACGACAAGAACAGAGTACGAATCAACTCGTGATGTCGAATGTCAGTCATCACTTGATAAGACACGCACGTCATTCTCTCAGTACCGATCAATACAATTTCTAACACACCAAATACGTAATAATAAGTCTTAAAATAAGAATGTTGATCGATTGAATATTGATTACTCAACGAATTTGATAACACATTCATAATGCTGAGATCAATGGATTTTAACAAGCGAACATTATAGTAGCCCATTTATTGCCCAAAGTGAAGCTGGCCTGAGATTCGTAGCCTGAGATTCAAAGCCATTTCAAGGTGGGAGGTCAACAAGTTCTGTTTATAAAAGCTTTTGATGACACAACTGATAAATGTAAAGTAACTGCAAACAGATAAGTCAAACTATTTATACATTGGGTTTTAATAAATACTTTTTATCAAAGTCAAACAAAGTATGTAAATATTTGATGGTAACTTAACTTTAGTAGTAAATGCCACACTTTTTATATAAAATATATATGTAACTCTTAAGTGCTTATGTTTCCTCTAGGAAATGTATGTGTAAGTATATATAAATATGTTTAAAAGTTTTCGATACTTAATATAAAAAAAAATAAAAATAAAATAAAATAAAAAAAATAAAAAATATGTTTGTATGTTTGTATGTTTACATGTTGTAATTGTTTGTTCTTTTCTATAAAAGTGTGTGTGTGTGTGTTCTTGTCGTTTCGATTGTTGCAGTTTAAGAAAACAAAATCTCAGAAAAAGTTTCTCAGTATAATTTGAGTATCCCGATTCCTCGAGTCGCATCGAGAAACACACTAATAGGACACTCACTAATAGGTTAAATCTTCTGAATTGTTGAGGGTTTTTTTCGGGTAAAGAAACATTTTATAAGTATTTGCAAGTTTTTTTACCGTTTTATCTACTTTTTCATTTTCATTTTTGTTTTCATTTTTATTTTGTTTTTATTTTTTTCTATCTTTTTTTTTTATTTTTTTTATCTTTTTTTATTATTATTATTATTATTATTTTTTTTTTTTTGGTCCGCGTTTTATTTATTTTTTGGTCCGCGTTTTATTTTTTTTTGGTCCGCGTTTTATTTTTTTTTGGTCCGCGTTTTATTTATTTTTTGGTCCGCGTTTTCCCAAATGGTCCGTCGGTCCGTTGGTCCGTTGGTCCGTTGGTCCGCAGACGGACGGTCCGTATCCGTGTTTTCCCGACACCCTAAACGTATAGCGTATATTTTATAACCCTGAATTGTTCTGAGAATAATTAACTAATTTGGCTAATTAAACCGCTAGTTATCGTACATTTGTACTCTCTATTAAATTAGTTTTTGGTTTCATAATCATATCATATTACTCATCGACCTCAGACTTAGTAAGATTGTCCGGTGGCTGAGTTCTTTCACCTGGTGTATTAAGATGGGCGCCACATTGTTTATAAAATGTCATTCTCTGTTTTATCTTCTTCAGTTTGGAAATTCATGGGTGACTATCTCTCGCTCTTTTGTTTCTTCGGGTATTTGAACCATTTCTTTCGGTTCACTTCGTTCGACCCTTTCAACTGTCCGGCTCGTTGCAGTCGTTTCGCTACTTGCTGCACTTCTTCGTCCTCGGCAGAAAATATAAAGGGCTTCGAAGATGAACAGGAACATGGCTATATAACCGCAGGCTGCTGATGCTTTAAGGAAATCCTGTCTGCGAGCATAAGCGAGTACAACAGACGAAGCGATGAGAAACGACAGTGCTCCGAGAAGACAGCACGCAACTCCGACTATCGGGTGGAGAAGAATAGCAGGCAGTCGTTCAAAAAGGTGCGGCAGCTTTAGCATAATGTGAACAGTGACAAAGGCCCATGAGGTTATGCCAACGAAAATCATGAAGTTATATTCGGGAAGGTGGCTGTAAAACTCGATAGGACGGTCTATCTTTGCCATGATGATCACGAACGTAAGGAAGGTAGAAATCCATTGCAGTAGCTTTAACCAACCTTCTATTGTAGCTACAAGCCAAAACCAATCGCAGCAGCCACAATAAGCTCGATATTCTCTCCTTTCATGAACGACTGTTGTAGTTGTTTTAGTCGTTTTGGACGCCATCCTCGACTCCTCTTTTAATCTAACTCAACAACATACACGGTAATGGTCGCCGATGTGATCTAGTATGGCTCAAAGTCATTCATAAATATTCAAAAATCAAGCATGGCCATCGAGGCGGAAGAGATATAGTCTGGCCAATCAAAAGAAGAGGGTTGAGAAAAGGTCACGACATATGCTTTAATTGATTATCGAAATTCGAAATGACGTCAAACGTGCAAACATATTAGATTTTTTCCGGTTTGAATCGTCGCTTTTGAATACAATTCGAAAGACAAAGACAAAGTCCCTCAAATTCTGAACGAGAAACTATACACATAATGACTAGTAGTTCAGTAGAGTGACTTTGTAGCGGGGAGAAGAGGAGCGATATAACGTCTGTTTTCTCAGGCTAACTTTGATTCGATTGAAGGAAACAACGGCAATATGTACAATAACTAGCGGTTAAACTAGTGTGGACTGCGTCAGTGTTTCTATGGAAACAATTGGAGTAAACTGTACGATAACTAGCGGTTAAACTAGTGTGGACTGCATGCGTCATCTCACGTTTTGAAAGTTAATTTTCAGTTATCACGCTGTGTCGGTTATAAGTTTCCCAGCTGGAAACAGTACATGATCGACGTCAATTGTATTCTTTTCAGCCAGTGTTTCCAATATCTCTACCAACTTCCTGTTTTTTTGTTTCAATTCTGCTGGGTCTCCGGGATGGTCAGGAAATTCTATACATCAGAAGCAGCAATGAGGAAATCGATATACACACGCGCGTGTCCTCAATATTTAATTTGACGCAAACAATTTTTAGGGACAGACTATCAGTAGATATTTTAGAGGGAAAGCATATTTTAAGTTGAAAGCATAATGATGAAAAAAAAAAAAAGTATTGCTTTGTACAAGGATAGCAAGAAGAAAAGCAAAAGTTCCGCCACACATAAATTTATGAACACTATAAGAAAATGAAGTTATGAACAAATACAGCAATTAAGTCATATAACTTAAAAGGAAATAAAAACATACCAATAAGATACATAATTATAGTATCAACAAAATCTTTTTTCTTTTAAATTCTAAGTCAAATTAAAATTCCTTGATTCAAACGAAATAAAAACTGAACTGGTATGAAGTTTGCTATAATTGTAAGTATTGTACATGTATTGTTTAACAGTTTGTGTTGCAGCCATAGTTTTTCTTGTTTCTTTAACTTTTTCAATTAATTCTTTCTTATAGTTGCACTACTCTTGAACGTTATGTTCAGTTCTCGTAAAACTTCCTTGAGTAGTACAACTGTCATACTTTCAGCTGGTCCATCTTTCCTGCTCACGATTTTGTTTTCCTTCTCCTTGATTTCAGCAATTTCTCTTTCTTTCTCAATTTCTTTCAGCTTTGGCGTAAGTCATTCTATTGTTTTTACAACATCCTCTTCTAGCAACACCACTCCATTGGAGGAGGTTGTATCAACATTTACTGATCAATGTCCTCCTCGGACACCAAAGAAATCGTTGTTTTATAGGGCCAAAGACCATTTTTTTCGTTTTTGCTTGTCACTTCAGCTACATTAATTAGCGCAGTAACTTTGTGTCTTTTGAATTTCTGTCCCACTCAAATATTGGGAAAGCAGACTTAACGGTAGGATTGTCGTACATGCGCACAATTTGACCTATTTGAAGCCCATCATTTTCCAACCAAAAAGCAGCATATTGGTCTAAGTACACACCAGTGCTTTTATGTTTCGGCATTACTGACTGTTCTATTTTTTCATAAAAATCATCTCTTGGACAAGAGATCCATCGTGCTGTTCTTGAGCATGATGGCCGGTAGACCTTCCCTTGTTCAAGAGATAGGAATTCTGCAATGTGATAAAAAGTCCCCATGTGCTCTATATAGATTGGGTGAGTTGAGTATTTTGTAGTTAAATCGGTATCATAAGTGGCTTGAGGAACATGTAGTACAAATGAACCCTTACTAATATACTGATAGGTAACTGCCCAAATTAAAAACATGACCCGCCATCGTTACACATATTTGAATAGTGGAAGTTATGTTATTCCCCTAGCTCTAACTTATTTCAATTAATTGTCTAGTTTTTACAAAACAAAAATTAGATCTCGTTCTTGAAAATAGGCGTAAAAAACGATGATAAAAATAAACTTTATGTATTTATATGATTTTATCGATTTTTAACGGAAGTCGATACAAATCGATAATGAAAATCAGTGTGATATCGATTTTTACCGATTGATCGATAGCAATCGATAGCAATCAAATCAAGTATATCGATTGTTACCGATTTATCGATTGGCAAATCGGTATCGATTTTTACCGCTTTTTACTGCATCTCTCAAGTCACATACGTACATGTAATTATAATGTCACTCCCTGACCCCCCATAATTCCTGTTGGTCTCAGCTTCTTCAAGCTCTGAAACAGATCTAGAGGTCCTAGCTCTGAATACAAACTTGACATGATTATTCATTGACTGCATACATATAATTATAACTTCCCATAATCGCTCTTGGTCTCAGCTTCTCAGATGATATATATATGATTCATATAGGTTTTAAAAAAATCCTCCCCTCCCCCCACATGAATGTTGGTGTGAAATGATAGCGCATTGACAAGTCAACCACATTAGCACCAAACAATGACTCCCTCCTCAACATTGCGAAGGGAGGGTGGGGGAAGTAGTAGAAGTAGCTGAAATGACTATCACATTCGTGCACTGCAAAAACGGCTGAGTAGATACAACACAGTATATTGCGTTAATCATGCATAAACACTTTATAGTAAGTAAACACAACTCTATAGTGAGTAAACCCAACTCATTATTGAGTAAAAGTGAGCTTAAACTCAATATATTGAGTACATTGTACTCAATGGTGCGTCTTCATCTATGTTTACTCTTAATAATGAGTTGGGTTTACTCACTATAAAGTGTTATCCTGAGTCATGCATGTTAACGCAATATACTGTGTTGTATCTACTCAGCCGTTTTTGCAGTGTGCCAACACTTTTGTCAATGATTGTAGCTTAATTCTCATCTTCTATATATCTATATATCTAATATCTATTATAGATGATCCCTAAGCTACATGAGTGTACTATATATGCCTTATTTATTATTGCCATGGCCACAATCTGTGATGCGTCTGTGATCTAGCTAAGGTCCATGATTTATGATCTATAATTTATGATCTATGACAACCAATTTTCAATTTCAATTAGGTATATTTTAAAACAATTTTGGCAGCTTTTGAAAGAGCAACATCTTTTCTAAATTGTGATGCAATTGTAAGCTCTTCACTCTTTTTGAAAACTGAGTCCCTAAAGCTTTCCTTATTGCAGTTAAACACAGAACCTCCAAGCGATGTGGCAAACTTTTGCGCGTCATTTCCAAAAACATGCGCATTTTTTTTGATCTGGAATTCTTCCAAAAATAATTACATTTCTCGCTGCGGTTTTCTTCTGCGTTGAATACTTCTGCTCCTGCAGACATCAACAAATGTGCACAGTTCAAATCAGTACAATGAAGCAATACATTTTGTAGTGGAGCTTTCCGGTGTAGATTCCGCGCATTTGGAGAGGAACCGTAGCGAAGAAGCAACGAAATAGCCGTCGAATGAAGCCCAAGTCTTTCTCTTATTTCGCGACTTGATTTCCTCGATCTGGTAGCTGCGAGCAACGGTGTTTCTAGGTTGGAATTCACGTAGTTTACATCGGCGCCGTGCTCACAGAGAAGTAATATCAGATCAGGAAAGATGTGAAAGGCAGCTAAGTGAAGTGGAGTAACATTACTTTGAAGTTTCGAGTTCACATCAGCTCCATTGTCAAGCAACAAGTGTGCGGAGGTCACATTACCGAACTCAACAGCATAGTGCAATGGCGCAAAACCGTAAACATCTCTCTCATCGATTGCTTTTTTACCCATAAACTTTAGCAAGACTTGCAGCGAATCGTTGTTGCTCCAGATAACTGCAAAATGAACGAGATTCATTCCTTTGCAGCGAGTAATGACCAAATCAAATTCCGTGTCATTATTTACCCACTTTTTCATAAGCAGTTCAAGTTTTGCCCCTTTGTTCATAAAAACACTGCGCAAAATCTCAACTTCCAATTTTAAATCTTCTTTGTTTGAGAGCGTCTTTGCAAGTCCAAGGACGCAAACAGTTGGTCTGCTAAAATTCCGGTTCCGTCTTGCACAGGTCACGCTGTTTTCGTATCGACAAATGAAGTAACGTAGCTTTTGAAGGATTTTTAAACCAATCTTTTTACTGTATGTTTCCTGGAAAAAAAGAATGTATATAAGTGAATTTTGAAATGATTGCCTAGTCTGGAATATGGTTTATAGGCTTTTTCAACGACAACGTTAATTGAATCAGCTATATATATGTACATTAGGATGGTATAATTTCTTGGTTTTAAAATTAACGGCTGAAGAAGTCACTTTTGGTCTGAAGGAATAGGCTTGAGGCTTTTTCAACGACAACGTTAATTGAATTAGCTATATACATGTACATTAGGATGGCATAATTTCTTGGTTTTAAAGCTGAAGAAGTCGCTTTTGGTCTGAAGGAATAGGCTTTAATCTTTTTCAACGACAACGTTAATTGAGTTAGCTATATACATGTACATTAGGATGGTACAATTTCTTGGTTTTAAAGCTGAAGAAGTCGCTCTTGGTCTGAAGAAATATCCTGCTTTAGGCTTGATTATTATTATTTATTTTTTTGCGGCTTAGAAGGTGTCCATTTATCGAATTCTCCGAAGGATTTATGCTTTTTGATTCTTTAGAAACACCGACTCAGTCCACACTAGTTTAACCGCTAGTTATCGAACATTTGTACTCGATCCAATTGTTTCCTTAGAAACACGACGCAGTCCACACTAGTTTAACAAATAGTTATCGTTCATTTTTACTCCAATTAGTTCCTACCGGGTTTCCTAGGAAACACCGCTGCGGTCTAGCTATTTTTATCACAATTTTCTGAATTAGCAATACTGATATCATTACCTTTCCAAAAATATCCACAACGATATCTGCAGCGCTTTGGTAATTCTCAGTCGTAACAAGAGAATCATAAAGATCTTCCCAGACATTTTGTCGTTCTTTAATGGGCTGTAATGTTCTAGATTTGGGCTCTTTACCGGCCAAGATGATTTCCAATAAATAAATGAATGACTCGAATGCTTGCTCCTATAAAGTTGTGAAGAAAAAGATTACAACGATAAATTATAGACATAATAAGACATCAGTTAGTGACACTCTCTTTTATACGGTGTACAAGTTACCATTTTTACTCCGACGAAGGATATACGTCCTAAACGTCAGTAAGTAACACTCTCTTTTATACGGTGTAAGTATAAGTTACCATTTTTAATCCGACGAAGGCCGTAACGTCCTAAACGTCAGTAAGTATACGGTGCATATAAAGCTATCATCGCTAAACCATATGTAAATGAAAACTAACTTTACGGCTGACGTTTCGAGGTTTAGCCGGCCCTTCGTCGGAGTATAATATAATGTAAACACAAAAGCTAGCGAACATTTTCAGACCATACTTCAGAAATAAACACTCAAGCCCATATGCAAAACTGAAAGACGCGATTAATAGTTTATTGATAGCTTAAAAATAAAATCTTGTTTACATCTGAGAAACTGGAATTATCAACAAAAATTTTCTTAAAAACAAAACAGCCGAGTTATACGTATGAATGAATCGTGACTATCGATTCTACCGGCTAATTATCAAAATTTTGCGACCTTGTTGCAAGCTGCGAGTTGCTTCAGCATATGTCAAATTTGTATTTACTATAAACGATATAATCCGAATCTTAGTCCGGTCAAAAGTAGAACTAGCAACTAAGTTTCTTTATATTATGGCAGAGAACTTGAAAATAAAATATTGAACAAGTCGCTGCATGTATAAATGTTTTGGTTCGCTGAAAATTGAGCAGAATAGCTTGGATAAGATTTCACATATAATCAGTGCAAAAAAATTAATGACTACTATGTTGAAACAAAACAAAAATTATATATTAAACTGATTAAAATACAAAAGTATAATATTGCAGTCATGCATGTGTTCAATTGTATACAATATGTTTTGTCTCTGACTCTGTCAGCGGAAGAGAAGATTTCAGTTGAAAGATCTTGAATAAGATCGTAAGGTCGGAGAGAAATTTGTATAGTTAAACTTCACTTATGGAAAATAATAATGAACTTACCATCAAAATAAATCCACTTTCAAATCTACCTAATCAATCAGAATATAACTTTGAATATGTATTTTATCAGGGAATTTTGAGACTGGACAATCACCGGCAAAAAATCAAATATTATTGAAAGCGAATATTGTTTTCAAATATTGCGCTAATATGCGCGCGCATTCATCGTCACCGCCTACGCTTGAGCTACCCCATAGTGCAACTCGGCCTGCAGTCCAAATAGACGCCATGTTTCACCCAAGGCAAAAACACTTCTTTCTTGAACAAGGCCGACGAAATGTTCAAAAAAATGCGAAATTATCGGCCTTTGTGTTACCAAAATTTAATTCCTATCCAAAAGTGAAGTTAGGAGAACGAAATACTCCTTGTTTGGGATGGGAATTTCAAGTTGGAAAAGGCATTTCGAATTTAAAGTAAAATAGTTTTTTTTGGAATTGGACATTTTTGATATTGAATCAAGCATGAAATATGACGTAAAAAAATTGTAGTTTTTTTCTGCGTCATGTAGTGGCTGTTTGACTAGTCAACTACCGGTTTAGCTGACCGCTTCTATTAACATTTTATATGATTTGTTCTCGTTTCAGGTCAGACTTCGCTAGTAAAATGACAGAAATATGGGATGGCTGGATTTGTTCCATGTATTCATGGTCTAAAGGCACTGTATTGAGATGAAAGCCGTTATAAATCGTTATCGCGAAGAATCTGAGTTGAAAATAACTGGCGGACATCTAAACCCCGTCACTTCAAAAACATGGCAAAAAGATTTTTGAATCTTTATTTGCAAAAGGTATTGTATATTTTCTGATAATATTTTAATGATTATCAGAAAAAATGCGAAAATGCTTTTGAATTTTTGTTATTTTTTTCTTTTCAAAGGCTACCAGCTGTCACCAGAGAGCAACAACCAGAAAAAAACCTTGGCATTCTTCGATTAACTAAAGGTATTTTCCATTTTTACTAATAATATTCCAATATTTATTAGAAAAATTGCGAAAATGCTAATTTTTGTTTATTTTGCTTTATAGGATGTCAGCGGTTTCACGAGATAGTACATGCGTGGAATTTAAATAGTGGCGCACGCGCCGTTCGTACTCGGCCTAGCGTGCACCATTCATAATAATATAAAAGGTTTTTTCTTCGTGTTGTCTATTTTGAAGACGAATTTCTCATGTTGGAAAGTTAGAATGAAAGAAAGTGACTACACAACTTGTCACGAAGCTGATAAGGGAGAGAAAGACAAGGTTTTCGACGGCTCAGACGAGTTAGAAATGAAGCAAGAGGCTTCACAAGAACTAGACCTTGAAAACAATTGTTTGACGGGCATAAAATGGCCGCCCGAAAACCAACCTCAAAACGATGGCAAAAAACGAACTGTTCTCAATGGATTTCGTAAGATTAAAGCTGGCATTGTGACTCACGGAGGAAGAACTTCAAAACTACCAGCCCGTTATTTGGAAACGGATTCGGAGAGCGAGGGAACTTTGAAGCAAAAACGAATTCGGTCGAGAAAGGACGACCTCGAGACATCTGGTGAAAGAAGCATTATTTGTAAATCGACAAGTAAGCGAAAAATATGCAAAAATGGACGCACCGAACCACTCCAGAAGAAAACACAGAAGGTAATTAAGCGAAGGAGAAGTAGCAAATCATGTTGTGAAGCTGATGGGGACGTTGGAATACACGAGAATGGCGACTCGAATTTCGACGCGACGCAGTCAACGGAGCCTTTATCGAATCTTTCGAAGACGCTACCAAATACTTTGAAAAGAAACTTTTACTCTTCTCGCTCGGATACGGAAAGCTCCGGTGGAGAGACTCCTCGGAAAAGAGGTAGAACTCCTAAAAATTCTGGATATTCTACGAAGAAAGCGCGAGGAAAGACGACGAACGGTAAGATGGACGTTAACGACTCGCCACATGGCGACTGTTGTGTGAGTGCCACGAATGCAAACTTAACGTCACCTAACTTGAAACCAAAGAAGAAGAAAAGAAAGCTGCTAAATGGTTTACGCTCTGCGAGTTTTCTGCAAGGCGTTAGTAGCGACGATAGTAGCAGTGAGTATTCGCCGAAGAAACGAGGTCGTCCCCCAAAACACTCGTACTCAACGAAGAACAACGACACTTTCACTCGCGACCACTCTTCAAAGAATGGCGTAAGAAAACCCTGGGTGCGGCCGTTGTTGAAATCTCTACATAAACGAGCTTTGTATCAATCACACGAGGAACATTTAGGGAATTTTCTGAGCTCATCGGAACAGAAACTTACAAAAGCACAACTTGGAAAGTTGGTAGCTCGTAAATGCACAAACGGTGAAGTTATTAAACCGAAACGCGGGCGTCCTTCGCAACTAGATTTACTCCGAAGGGAGCAAGCTAAAGAGCTGTACTCGTTTACTGACGAGGATGACTGTGTAGACCTTAGGAAATATAATGGACATGTAAAGAAGATGAAGAAGTTGAAAAAGTCAAAGAAATTTGGTAAACGACCTCTCGCAGCTTCAAAGGTAAACAAAGCTGAAAAACTCCTTGCGAATAAGCTCAAGAAAAAAGCCATCAAGCGAGCTGCACAAAAATTGAGTGAAAAGCAAACAGAAACTTTAGATTCTAGTGATAATGTCTGCAATAATAGTTCTGAGAGTTTGCAATCTAGAAGAAGGCAGAGGAATAAAATTGACAGGGTTTTAGGAATGAGATTGAATACTACAGGTAGTTATGAGTATCTTGTGCAATGGAAAGATGGTACAAGTTGTTGGACTTCGTCTGATCAGGCTGCCGATTATGAACTCGACTTGAAGGAATTTCTCGGCCATGAATATCAGGATATATGTAGTGTAAATAGACTGGTTTTTAAAGCTTATTATGAAGATAACTTGGATAAAGTTCACAGTAATTTGTTTAAGTCGGATGTGGAAGCACCTTGTACTTCAGATTACGACACCATCAGTGAGGTCGAGGAAGAAGAAGATGATGATGATGATGATGAACTGTTTTCGGATGCAGATGATATCTTTGACAAAGACCGTGTTATTTCTGAAATCCCTGTTGTTAAGCCCAAAAAGCGTGGACGCAAACCTCAGGAGTGTAACATTGACCGTGAATTTGTATGTAAGGAAGTTTCAGTACAGAAGTTGAAAGACTGCACACATATTACTGTTAGTCGTTCGTCAGGTAAACAGATGCGAGTTAATTTACGGATTATTGATTCATTGACACTTGCATTAGAGGAAGCTGCGGTTGACCCCTCAGATACTGTTGTTATTAGTGGACTTGGTGACAATGTGTTTTGCGGTGTTGACTTAGAGACTATTGTAACAGTACCATTGGAAGGAGAAGTGAAGAATTACAGGAAAGATGTCGACAAAATAAGGTATTTATACTATAACATGATGGTGGTTGTGGTGATATAGGTAACGGAAATGAGGGTAGTTATGACGATGGTGGTGATGATGATAATGATGGTGGTTGTGGTGATATAGGTAATGAAAATGAGGGTAGTTATGACGATGGTGATGATGATAATGATGGGGGTGTAGGTAACGAAAATGAGGGTAGTTATGACGATGATGGTGGTTGTGGTGATGTGATGATGCTGGTAATAATGCTGGTTTCTGTAGGTAACAAAAATGATGGTAGTCATGACGAGGGTTCTGGTGATTATAGAATGATGATAATAATGATTAGGATAATAAGAATACATAAGGATGAAAATAGTAATGGTTTGTTAGTGACACTAACAATTATGTAAACCATTATTATGATGAATAACAAGTTAGTAAGAATATGTTTACTTGGGCATACAGTTTGATAATGAATAGGAAAGTGAAAAGGCTTGTCATTTTTTATTTCTTTGTATATTTTGGCCTTTATCCAAAGGCCATCTACAGCAAAGGCCATCTACAGTTAGTAAGAACTTCCACACGTGCAAATAAGCTAAAAAAAAATACTCCTGAAATTACTATTTCTTATTTTGTTATCATTGGTTATTGTGACTGGTGAATTATCTCCTGTTGTTTCTGCATATTAATGACTCACTGTGACTCACTATGAATCATCACAGTTTGTATTGGAGAAAGATAAACTGTTTATTATATATGCAGAAGTACCAAGTAGCTTTGTAATATTTCTGTTTGAATAATTATAACCATCATGGTTGTTGTCATATTTTCCTTTTTATTATCATCATTATTTAAAGTGTGTTTTATGATTTTCATCACATTATTATTATTCCACAGTATATATTTTATCATGGCTATGTCATTATTGTTGTCACCATTATTATCATTATCACCACCACCATTGTCATCATCATCATTATTATTATCACCACCATTGTCATCATCATCATTATTATTATCACCACCATTGTCATCATCATCATTATTATTATCACCACCATTGTCATCATCATCATCATCATTGTCATAATCATTATCCATTTCTCTTCTGTAAATATTTTGACACCGATCCTATTTTGTAAGCGCATTGAAATGCGCATAGTAAGCACCTACTATAAATAAATAAATCCTTGCCATTATCATCATCATTACCACAATACCATCAACATCATCTTCATATCCTTTATCATTGTCGTCAACATAATCGTTATCATCACCACAATCATTACCATCGTTGTCATTCAACATAATTGTTATCATCACCACAATCATTACCATCGTTGTCATTCAACATAATCGTTATCATCACTTGAATCATAACCATCATCATTACCATCACTGTCATTCAACATAATCGTTATTATCACCACAATCATCATCATTGTTTCCATCACTGTCATTCTCAGATCTCATATACATATGTTCTATCTATATATAGGTACATGATCCAAACTATCCAATATTACCCTAAGCCTATTATAGCAACCATTAACAAACCTGCAGAGGGTGTTGGTGCACAGCTGATTGCTCTTTGTGATATGGTCTGTGATAAGGTATGTAGATGTAGATTCTTATAATGCACCTATCAATGTCTTGCCACAACAGGGGGAGTGCGGGCAAAGTTGGACTATTGAACATAAACTTTGCCCGTACCTGGGGCTGCTCGATGTTTTTTGACAATTTCATCACAAAGTTCTGCGTCCACAACAGTAAATATATGAGTAAGTGTATGAATTTGACGTCCCCAGGATATGGACTATTGACAAAAAGATAATAAAAATGTCAATAGCCCCTGGGTATGCCCGCACTTCCTCCGTTGAAGCAAGACATTGATAGGTGCATAACCAATGATGACTAAATATCCCTCAATCCTGTGCCATGATCATTCTCATTAGCTGCTAAATTATTTATATTATTATAATTTTCATCTTCATTAATGTCATTATTATGATCATACTCATCGCTATCACTACTATCAACATCATTATTATCATCATCACCACCACCCTTATCATCATCATCACCACCACCACCTCAACAACCATCATCATCATTTTCATAATCATCATCATCACTACCACCATTCCTGTTTGAAATTCCATCTTGTTTATTAACTATGTGATCATTTACTCAGCGATTGCTCGCTTCTGGCAATAACTATTGTTCTTGACTTGCTAGCATCGCATACTACATGCGAACACAAGGCTATCCAGTCAAGAACAATAGTTATTCAGGTTGGACTTCATATTTCAATTCCATCTATAGTAATTATAAAACAACTACTGTAGCAATTCCCATAGTATCATCATCATAAAACTTCTCTTATGTTGATGTTACATAAAATAACTTTGCTAGCGAGTAACCTGATCATTTCCATTCCTACAGGCTGCTCTTGGTGATCCTGTTAATCTTGCTGTTGCTAAGGCCAATGGTACTATACCTTACTGTTTCCCTCGTCTAATGGGCCATTCAACAGTCAGTGAGCATTTACTAATGGGACAGCCACTGTCTCCAACGGTAACAGACTGGAAGAACACTTTATCTGAAGTATTCAAGACTACAAAGTTTACATCAGAACTCTTATCATCGGTGGAGGCAATGTCGAGTCTTCCGACAACCCAGTTAAAATGTGTTGGTAAAGATTCTGCTGATTCATACTCATCAGAATTAGAACGTAAACTTTCCCGGGAAGTTGAAATGGAGAAAAGCAAAGTGGAAGAGTCGATGAAAGAGCTGATGGCATTTTGGGAGGATGTCACATCAACAATGTCATAGTGATTGTTTTTTGTGTAGGGTTTGTATTCTCAAAGATAAACATATCATCCTTGGGAACCCAGGGGTAATCTTCCTTGCTTGTTTCTCGCTCCCAGAATAAATACCCCTGGGAACGTAGTCTGTTGGAGCTTGTTCCGGAAGTCAAAATCCAAACTTATTTAACGACTTTCTTTGAATGGTTATCTTGATTTTCATTGGTCCTGAATTTTGACTTCCGGAACAAGCTCATCAAAATAGTCCAGTTTTGAGTTTTTTTTGTGTATATTTTTTCCATATTTCTGGCAATAAGAATCTTTGTCTCAACATTTTTAAATCAAAAATAGAAATGTTAGACAAAGAACCTTATTCCTAGGGATAGTGGATTACTGTCTTTGAGAATATGAATCTTACCATGGCACAGTTATACAAATTTGACTTGCTAATGCTTCAATATTCAAATATTTTGGTAATAAGATTATTTCTTATGTATTTTGAATGTTGTGGAAAATTTTGAAACAAGTTTTTATTTCCAGAAAGTTTGAATTTGGTTGAAACGTAATGTATAAAACATGTTAGCAGATTCAGTCTATTACATCTATGGTAGTCAAATTTGTATAACTGTATCTTAAATAATTGAAAAGTTATATCAGTTAAAGTTTAAGGTTTATCATAACGTGAATTCTTCATAAGTTAGTCGTATACATTGTTAATCATCATCGTTCGTTCTTACTAAAGTTATAATGGTTACATACATCATATGAAAAATATCTTAATAGTGAAGACTGCATTGTCATTAATCCATGAAATAGAGTCACTTTTCATCCACCCATAAAATAAAGTGCTTTGATTAATAGTTGGATTAGAGTGTAAGGGAATTAAAAAATTCTGAAGTGTGTTTCAAAGTGGAAATAATATTATACCCATGAATTACAAATTACTAAATTGTACAAAATAGTGCTAATTAAACAGCAGAATCGGCATAAAATTGCACAATTTTGTTTGTTCAGAGTGATTTTCATTTTTGATTTGATTTTCAAAAAATTGTCAAACTAATAGTTGTTACTACACTGTGAATCTATTGTTTTCTTTTGTTCTTTACCAACAAGTACAAACTAAATAGTCGTTTTTCTTTCACAGTCAAATGAAAATCACTCTAGTTTTTCATGGATATATTATTGCATCACCCTACTACAAATTTGTACAAAATAGAACAATATTAGACAATACATATTTAGTTTATTTCATGGACACATGGCGCAGACTCGTTCACAACAAAATCATCTTACAAGGTCATCCATACTAATTCTGTTGTATAAACTGGTGCATTCAACTGCAAATATCAATAATCAAACCTCTGATCATGAACTGTTATTTATTTTTACTCCAATGGAGTCAAGACTGTAAATGAATAGATAAACAGTTAGAGATAAAATGATGTATTTAAATAACAATATATTTTTTGTAAAAGCTTTTGTACTCTGATCCAACGTCGTGTTATAATGTACATAATGATATAATTTGTAAACAAACATGTATAAATACAAACAATAAAAAGATGGTTGAATACAAGTGTGTCTTGATATTTATACTTTTATATCATATTTATTGATAATAGTGTCTTTTTCAATGTGATAGATCATTTTAATAGTGAGAGATTATGGGCATAAACCTTTTTCAGAAAAGGTTGTCAAACACATCTTGTAGGAGGGAATAAACCAAAGTATTTAGTTTTTACACACCTACCCTGTTGTACGAAGGGTGAATAGCGCTATCCACCGGATAAATCCTTATCCAGCGGATAAAATCTATAAAAAACCTATGCAGTGGATAACTTTTATCTGCGGATAACTTTATCTACCCTTCGTACAACCGGCCCCTGATGCCAAGTTTTTTTATTTATCTATAAGGAAATGAATAAATAAAAAACTTGGCTTCAATTGGAGTGTGTAAAAAGACTAAATACTTGGGTTTATTCCCTCCTACAAGATTAGTTTTACGAAGTTTTTTCAAATCCAAAGAGTTGTCAAAGTCAATAGGCCATTTCAAGAAAAGGAATTATAGGCATACACCTATTCCAAAAAGGTTGTCCAAGGCATTCCAAAACAGAAAGGAATTATAGGCATACACCTATTTCAAAAAGGTTGTCCAATGTGGAATGTTATTCCAAGATGGTAAGTAATTCCAAAAAGGTTGTCCAAGGTGATGGGTCTTTCAAGACTTCAAGGAATTGATAGGAGTACACATTTCAAAAAGGTTGTCTAAAAGAGTAGGTGAGTCAAAACACGGTATTTTGGTTCTCTATTCCCCTCCGTAACACTTGACATTTGTTATTGTGACCAAGATACAGATGTTTGTATATGATACCTACCAGTACTACAGGCACATAAGAGTAAACAAATATACAAACATCTGTATCTTGGTCACAATAACAAATATCAAGTGTTACGGAGGGGAACAGAGAACCAAAATACCGTGTTTTGACCCACGTCCAAGATGGAAAACTAAAATATGGGTATTCATCCTATTATTATAAAAAAAAATATTATTAACTATTATAACTATCAAGCAACGAAAGAAAACAAATACTACTTTATTACAAACAATTTAACATATTCGACAATATTTAAATAGTATATTTATTAAATAGTGTACAAAAACAAATACAGGTTAAAATGAAGAGTAAAATAATGAATTTTCCTTACAGCAGACATATTCAGAGCCATGTATTTTCAATACAGATAACTTTACTCATAATTTGGCGAACAACCTTACATCTACTATACAAATACAATACAAAAATAGATATGTATGTATGTGTGGGTTCATGCCAATTGAGCTTCAAATGGCAGTTTTTATGAATACTAATATTTATATTACGTTCATGTCCAAACTTTTACCAACAATTGCAAGTACGCTGTGATTGTCCATGTGTATGAAGTATTCAGAAAAACTGTGATATCTGACATTTCAACATCTTCACTCTGAAGATAACTTCCTTTGAAGTTGTTGAAAAGCCAGACACCAACAGTCTTTCTCAAGACTACACACATGGAAGATCACAAGACATCATTTACACCTGGGTTCAAAACATTTCACTCAAGTATGCAAGGAATTTAAAATATGTGAATGATGTGTGATCACAAACTTAATTCTTCAAGTTTAAAGCTTGTAAAATCACTAAAGAATTCTCCCATGTTATCGCCACCTCCAAATATAGCTATTTCTTCCTTGTTGTTGTTGTTGTGTAGTAATATTGCAGAATGGCCTGCCCTTGCGTAAAGTCCTTCAGGTGCTTTAATTCCAGTCCATGTTAGAGAACCTGAACAAGTAAAATTAAATACATTACTATTTACTTATTAATTTATTGCTTTGCTTTATGTCAGCTGTCATTCATCAATTCATTTATTTATTCATTCATCCATGCATGCATGCATCCATTCATCTAAGCATTCATCTAAGCATTCATTCATTTATCCAAACATTCATTCATTCATCCAAGCATTCATTCATTTATCCAAACATTCATTCATTCATCTAAGCATTCATTCATCCAAGTACTCATTCATTCATCCAAGCATTCATCTATTCATCCAAGCATTCATTCATTTATTCAAACATTCATTCATTCATCCAAGCATTCATTCATTTATCCAAACATTCATTCATTCATCCAAGCATTCATTCATTTATTCAAACATTCATTCATTCATCCAAGCATTCATTCATCCAAGTACTCATTCATTCATCCAAGCATTCATCTATTCATCCAAGCATTCATTCATCCAAGTACTCATTCATTCATCCAAGCATTCATCTATTCATCCAAGCATTCATTCATTCATTCATGTCCTTGTCTGTCTGTCAAGTTTCTGAAGAATTACACAGTGTAACAGTGCCCAAAGATCCAACACAAAACCTTGTTGTTCCTTACCTATATCAAAGATAAAACCATCGGATAATGTCTTAATGCCGTTATATCCACCATGTATAAGTATTCTTTTTCCAGGTAAAGTTACGGCAGTGTGCCAGCTACGAGGTGAAGGTGGTGTTCCTGCGATGGTGGGTTGTGTGTACTCCATGATTGCTGTGTGATAAATAGCGGATTAATACATGGGCGCACAGAGATATGATACTTATATTAGAGTGTTCCACTTGAGATTGAACACAAAAAGATTAATTTCATAATTTCATATCATCAAGTGACAGTGTGCTGTAGAAATCTGTTTATTGTACAACATACAGTGTTTTAAATCAATAAATTATTTCAAAACATTGAAAACAGACACGTGTGATAAATAGAATTATTATTATTTATATTATTATCTATCTATTTATTTAATATCTAAATAACTGTTAGTTTACTCACTGAGGTCAAAGAAGAACAGATCATTGTAGCATGTAGGAGCGTCCCATCCACCAAACATGACTAGTTTGTCATCTACAAGACTGGCTGAATGTCTGGTGATAGAACAAACAATCATTATCATCACTATCATCATAATCATCACCACCATTATCATCATCCTAATCATCACCATCATCATAATAATCATTGCCATCATCATAATAATCATCAACATAATGGCCATCATCATAATGATCATCGCCATCATCATCATCACCATTGTCATGATCATCACCACCATCATTATTATCACTTCCACCACCAACATCATCAAGATCATCACTGCCACTACCACCAACATCATCACATC
This sequence comes from Metridium senile, assembly GCA_949775045.1. NCBI lineage: Eukaryota > Metazoa > Cnidaria > Anthozoa > Actiniaria > Metridiidae > Metridium > Metridium senile. The sequence continues at coordinate 835,895 of OX459098.1, read as the reverse complement.
AAGATCATTATCATCTGATCACCACCATCATCATTATCACTTCAATTCCACCACAATTATAATTATCATCATCTTGTCTATCAACATTACCACCAACATCATCATCATCATCATCATATCTATCAACACTACCACCAACATCATCATCATCACCATCATCATCATTATATCTATAAACACTACCACTACCACCAACATCATCACCACCAACATCATCATCATGCCTACCTACCCAGATCGCGGTAACGGTTTCAAGGAGCTAATAATAGGTTTGTACCAATTCTTTGCTTCAAGACTCATGACAAACATATCGTTACCACACCCGTCAGGCTGAGGGTCAGGGTTAGGGTAGACGCCGCCAAACACCCACAGCTCACCACGGAACAAATTACAGCTGTGGTAAGCTCTTGTTGGTGCTTTGCCAACAGTCTGAAATGACATAAACACATACATATGGTGATGATGCTGATAGTAATAATGGTGATGCCAAATGATAGTACTTATGATGATGGTGATAATGATTATGATCCCTTTGACAGCCATGATGATGACAATCACAATGATGTTGGCGTTATTGGTGATGATGATGATGAGAATGATGATGATGATGGAATGATGATAAGAATAATGATTGAGATTTAACAGTGTTGATGATAATGATGATTATACCAATGATGATGATACTGATCAAGATGATACTGATCATGATAAAGATGATGATACTAAATTGATGATGGAGATAATATCAATGATAATGATGACACCAATGATGATGATAGTACCAGTAGTGAGTGATGCAGTGTTAGTTACCTGTATTGCTGTCCAAGTCCATGTTGTTGTATCTAGTTTGTGTACGTCACTAAACCATCGTTTGTTCTTTGATCCACCATACACAAATATCACCTTAGACTGTGGGTCAAAGCAGACAGAATGACCCATCCTCCTATCAGCACCCGTACCACCAGTAGATGTTGGCTGACTCCAACTTACATCACCTGGGGACATGGATGAAGTTAAAACAAATGAGAACAATGGACATGATAATGATGGTGATGATTGTGGTGGTGAGGGTGATGATGATTGTGATGGTGATGATTGTGGTGGTGAGGGTGATGATGATTGTGATGGTGATGATTGTGGTGGTGAGGGTGATGATGATTGTGGTGGTGATGATTGTGGTGGTGAGGGTGATGATGATTGTGGTGGTGATGATTGTGGTGGTGAGGGTGGTGATGATTGTGGTGGTGAGGGTGATGATGATTGTGGTGGTGAGGGTGATGATGATTGTGGTGGTGAGGGTGATGATGATTGTGGTGGTGATGATTGTGGTGGTGAGGGTGATGATGATTGTGGTGGTGATGATTGTGGTGATGATGATTGTGGTGGTGATGATTGTGGTGGTGAGGGTGATGATGATTGTGGTGGTGATGATTGTGGTGGTGATGATTGTGGTGGTGATGATTGTGGTGGTGAGGGTGGTGATGATTGTGGTGGTGAGGGTGGTGATGATTGTGGTGGTGAGGGTGGTGATGATTGTGGTGGTGAGGGTGGTGATGATTGTGGTGGTGAGGGTGATGATGATTGTGGTGGTGAGGGTGATGATGATTGTGGTGGTGAGGGTGATGATGATTGTGGTGGTGATGATTGTGGTGGTGAGGGTGATGATGATTGTGGTGGTGAGGGTGATGATGATTGTGGTGGTGATGATTGTGGTGGTGAGGGTGATGATGATTGTGGTGGTGATGATTGTGGTGGTGATGATTGTGGTGGTGATGATTATGATTGTGGTGTTGATAATAGTGATGATTGTGGTGGTGGTGATGATGGTGATGATTGTGGTGTTGATGATAGTGATGATTGTGGTGGTGATGATGATGATGATGGTTGTGATCCAAATATAATTCACAAGACCCCATATTGGATTTGTGACAACTGTCATAATACGCCTTCAACAACAGTGTTGAGAATCAGTGCTCTGCTTAATGTAAGAAATGCAAAGGGCAATTATCCACAAGCATTTATCATGTATCCCAAGACAGACATACCTGAGTTAGTTGAAACAATCCACAAAGAATCTTTCACCATCTGTTGCTTAGCGCCCTGTCCACCAATCATAACTGTCTGTTTATCATCAATAGTACACATGGCATGCCCCCAGCGACCTGATGGACCTTTAACATTACAATGATATGCAGTTTCTATAACTTTGATTAATAAATTATAATAATATCTCACTTTATGGGCTTTTATCACACGGTGGCTAATTTATTCCCATGAGAACTAAAAACTTTGTTTAGAACGTTCTGAATGCATGAAAGCTAGGGCAATGGGACCCAAGGGATTAAATTATTGACTACCAATATGGCCGCCGGTAATAATAGCAAATAGACAAAATGCTAATATGGCTGCCATTGACTTTCAAGAATAAAAAACTAATCTTAAAAAATAAGCAGCACCATTGGCATCAGAAAAAGAAAACAGAAATATGTGCTTTTGGAAAGTTTGTTACAAATATAATTTAATATAATAATATTTAGAATCAAAATTTCTAACCTACCTTCTCTTTTGATGGATGGAGAATACGGTGTAGAAGGAGTGGTTGGCAGTGATGATACTCTAGGACTTGCCATGCTATTACTGTTTCTTGGGCTGCTGACCGGTGATGTGTCATTGGAAAACTCTGAACTGTGCAGCGCTTTTCTTCTTTTTCCAGATGGACTAGAAGGAAATGATGAATAGAATCCTATCATCATTATCATTATGGAAACCACCACCATTATCACTACTGTGTCCACCATCATCATCATGCCATCATCATTATTTATCATAATCATCAATATCATCATCATCACCACGACCACCATCATTACTATCACCATCATTAACACCACTACCATCATCACCATTTCATCACCAGTATTTATCTACATCATAGTGACCACCATCATCATCGCCACCACCATAACCATCATCATCACCATCCTCTTCCTAACGCCATCACCACTTTTTATCATCATCATCAACACCATCATCATCAACATCGTCATCATCGCCACCAACACCATCACTACTATTTATCATCATCAACACCATCATCATCAACACCATTATAATCACCACCAACACCATCATCATCACCATCATCACTACTATTTATCATCATCAACACCATTATTATCATCAGCAGCAGCAGCAGCAGCAGCAGCATCATGCAATACTTACACAGTTGCAGATCGAGGAGTTCTCTTCCTCCTGCTGTCACTGAGGGGCGGTGGAGCTACAGGAGTACCTTGGGTAAACTGTGGACTATCCTCTAGATTATCAACATTCCAAAAATCCTCCAACTTGATGGGCTTGTTTTGTGGTGTAAGAACGTCTTTAGCAGCTTTACTCTTTGACTGTTTTGATGTAGATGATTTTGGTGTCTGTTGTATGTCTTTTGTCTTGCTTTGAGTAGTGGAGAATGGAGATCTTTTGATTTTGATATTCTCCTTGTCATCTTTGCTATTTGTGTCGACTGTGAGGACAAGTTTAGCCATTCTGTCCTGTAAAAGGAGAAGAATGACTCTTGATATCAAAAACATTTTTTGTTTAATTTGTATAAGGTGAATACTGTCATTTGAAAAGAAAAACATTTGATGTCAAGCACAGGGTGTCATGGGTGTTTGTTTGATGTGTTGTTCTAGCTTTCTCATGCTCTCCCTGTGCGAAAATCAATATGTGAGAAGTGCTTTGTGCTAAAAATTTAATGTAAAGGTAGTGAGTGTTAGTGTGTCAAATACTTAAACATTAGCCACTTGCTAGGGTGATTCGGTAACGACTCCCCTTATTTCAATAATTAATGGTCTATAGCCAATGCCTTTGACAGACAATCTTACCTCATCTTCTAGCTTGATACTTCTTTCAATAAATGTTTTCCCCCAGGCACTCTCCCAGCAAAGTGCTCTAGTCTCCTTGGTTAGGCTACCAATCTTCTTAGGGGGGTGCTCTGAGTCTAAGGATATCTCAACATTGATGACACTAGATTCTACACTATCCCACTCCCCCACAGCAAAGACTATGACTTGCTTGGGGAGGGGTAGGGCAAAATGACAGTAGAAATTCTTCTTGTTGTCTTTGCTGGATGTAAAGGAAGCATTTAAAATTAGTTATTATGTTGTTCCGTAAAACATGTCGATATAAATGCAAGTATAATATTAAATAAAATAATAAATAACAATAATGATGACGATTATGACAATGATGATGATGACATTGATGATGACGTTTTAATCATAGTGATGTTGATTGTGATGGTGTTGATGATGACATTGATGATGATAATAGTGATGTTGATTATGATGATGTTGATGATGACATTGATGATGATAATGATGTTACAACCATAGTGATGTTGATTGTGATGATGATAATCTTATAAAGGTGTTGATAATCCCAATAAACTTATAAATATTATGATAAAAATACACACAAAAAATCTTCTAACATGTTTACATAATCATAAACAAAACATTCTGGTTTTTATTTAATTTCGAAGAATTATTACGAAAATCCAAAACATGTTTAACTAGATTAAAGCTTCTACAAATAATCGATGAAATCAACAAGTGAGTGATCAAACATTCGATCGACCTATTGGTGTCAAAATTAATCATAAATTTAGCGGTTTCCGGCATTTTTGCAAGGCAGCTATAATGCTAAATTAAAGCAAGCTTTAACATTGGATTCATTTTTGATCACCGAAAATTGTTGTAGATTTCTTTTCATTGAAAAGGCGCGCAAATTTCGCTTCGATCGGTTCACAAAAACATTATTATAAATAGCTTTTTTCGCTTCTCACCTTAATAGTTTTCGCGGATTCTCATGTAGATTTAGAACTGCGTATATCTGCAATCCATTGCCTTTCACGGGGCTTTCGTAATTGAAGGAATTCATGTCGTAAATTCGACAAGAAAGCATGAAGATCAAAAAAGATATTTTACGAGTTTGTAATTATAAAAAGCGCGCGCAAATTTGCACTGCTTCTTGGGATACGCATACGGGTACTTGCCTACTTCCTACCCTAAAATCATACGCTAGGGAGGGGAGGGTTAAAATGCTCAGAATAAAAATAGTATTATAACCTTGCATTTAAAAAAAAAGCTTTTTTCGTAGAAGATTGAGTCTCGTTTTAAAAGGTTTAGCTGTGATTTTGCATTTTTTTTATTTCGAGTTCTTATTATTAGTTTTATGTTAAGTTGCAAAATCTCCCTACCCTACCCCTATTGGTATAAACAGTTGTTTTTGGCCATAATTAAGTGTGTGACTCCCTTTCAAGTTGAGGGTTGCAAATTGCGTTCTGAAATTGTTCTTAAATTTGCTAGAAATAAGCTCATTTAGAAGCCAATTAACCTACAACCATGACAGTCAAAGTTCACGTTGTCTACTGGTAAGTATTTGTGTAATTTTAGTCGAAAATACCTGTGTTTTTTAAAACAGAATTTATCCTCGTGTTAAGCTTATATTGGCAAGCATTCTGCTTACAATGCATCTTTGGTGGGCGGCCAACGTTCGTCAAACATGTTTTTAATTCCAAAAGCTTTGAATAAGGAATTGTTTTAGCTGATGCTTTGTCTAAAGAATTGTAATTCTCGTTTCATTTTTTGATGCCTGACTACGTAAGTTTTTATCTTCAAATATATTTTATGAATTTAATATAGAAACCGTGTGCAAATATGGAAACATTAATTGACCGAATGCCAATTAACTTAAAAAATAAAACCCTTATCTTAAAAATAAGCTCCACCATCAGAAAGAGCAAGCAGAAATATGTAGTTTTGGAAATGTATTTGTTTCCTTGCTAGCCTTGTTGTGGTGTTTTTCACACTTTTGAAATTCTCATAACTTTTCAAGAATTGAATATTTTTTTGTCTCAAACTTTTTGCCTTTGTTGATGTAATTCTAATCTGTAATGTTGATGTAGTAATCAACTAAAATATGAGTTTTAAAAATGTTATGATAATTAATGAAGTGGCAGCCATGTTGGCATTCAGTCTTTCTTCATGCAATGGAAATTTATACCATGGTTGTAAATACTGAGTGTAGTGGTAATGTGTGGAGTGAACCTTACAGAAGAGCTCCAATGGGGAGTGATGGTTGTAAATACTGATTGTAGTGGTAGTCAGGGGCGGACGGAGGGGGGGTGAACTGGGTGACTTTTCACCCCCCTCTTTTGCAGTAAAGTCCCGTTTTAGCAAAGAAAAGCGGGCACATTACGATCTTTGCGCTCTTGTGTCTGCCGTTATCCGCCAAAAGGATATCAAAGTTCACCCCCCTTGTCAAATTTCTGGATCCGCCCCTGGTAGTGTGTGGAGTGAACCTCATAGAAGAAGAGCCCTGATGGGGAGTGATGGTTGTAAATACTGAGTGTAGTGGTAGTGTGTGTGGAGTGAACCTCATAGAAGAAGAGCCCTAATGGGGAGCGATGGTTGTAAATACTGAGTGTAGTGGTAGTGTGTGTGGAGTGAACCTCATAGAAGAAGAGCCCTAATGGGGAGCGATGGTTGTAAATACTGAGTGTAGTGGTAGTGTGTGTGGAGTGAACCTCACTGAAGAGCTTCATTGGGGAGTGATGGTCATATACTAAATGTAGTGAAAAAGAACTTCTGTATATGGACTGGTAGTGTGTGAAACAAACCCCAAAAGAAGCATTTTCCTGGTTGCAGCTTACTAACAATAATTATTATTGTTTCTTATTGCAGAGGAGGGTGAGGGTACGGATCAAAGGTAACATTATTATGATTGACCTTGTAATAGCCCACCTACATGCTCTTAGGGGAGGAGGGGGTGGGGGAGGTGTAAAAGACATTGTGCTTTCATCTGGATAGAAATAAACCAGATATGAGTATTTCAGTTGTTTTCATGGTCATGTAACTGGACCTTCCTTCTCCTCCCCTCCCTCTCTCTCTCCTCCCTCTTTCCCTTCCCCTCCCTCTTTCACCTCCTCCTGCTTTGAGAGCCTGTAGCAGGCTAAAGTTTTCATGGCCCTAGAAAAGGGCTTACATGAACCAGACAATTAGCACAGTAATTTCAATTACAAATAATAAGCCTCAAAATATTTCAGGGCTTTAACAGCATTTGAACCCATGACCTTTGCAGTGCCGGTGCAATACTCTACCAACTGAGCTATGAGCCACATATGTTGGTAGTTGATGTTGTTGGGTTCATATGTATCACTATTAGTAGACCTATAGAGCGTAGTTATAATAACCCATGCACTGTTGGCTTTTCCTGTAGCCTATTAACTAATAGACCTCTATACCTCTGTATGCAAATTGCCCATTTCAGACCATGCATGTATCATTCCCTTGAGAATTGTTGTTTTATGATGAACGTGTTATATCATTTACATGCGAAAGAAACAATTCCCAAGGGTAGCATTACATGATCTGAAATGGGACAACAAACAAGGAAGGTAAAGAGGTCTATTTCCTCCATTTCGGCAGGAATTTAATATAATGCAACCATTCTCTCTTGTTTTCAGTACGAGTACCTTAAAGAGGAACTTGTAGAGGAATTTGGTGATAGTATCGAAATGGTTAGTATAGCTTTCTCAAGGCAGCACACACACCCAGATGATCACAATTCACCATCATCACTTACACCAGGGTTGAAACCATTCAAACATCAGTCAATAACAACAACAGTCTTTCTCAAGACTACACACACCCAAATGATCACAGTTGACCATCATCAGATCACTTACACCTGGGTCCAAACCATTCAAACATCAGACACTAAAAACAACATTCTTTCTTAAGACAACACACACCCATATGATCACAGGTGATCATCATCACTTACACCTGGGTCCAAACCATTCAAACATCAGACACTGCCAACAACAGTCTTTTTCAAGACTACACACACCCAGATGATCACAATTCACCATCATTACTTACACCATTCTATATTGATTTCTAGTCAAAAGAATCTACTCCTGGAATCACTGGATGGTTTGAGGTGGAAGTCAATGGCACACTTGTTCACTCCAAGAAGGTAAGATGAAGAAACATCAATGAAGTCCACACTAGTTTAACCGCTAGTTATCGTACATTTTTACTCCAATTGTTTCCTTAAAAACACTGATGCAGTCCACACTAGTTGAACCGCTAGTTATCGTACATTTTTACTCCAATAGTTTCCTTAGAAACACTAATGCAGTCCACACTAGTTGAACCGCTAGTTGTCTTACATTTTTACTCCAATTGTTTCCTTACAAACACCGAATGGATGCAGTCCACACTAGTTGAACCGCTAGTTGTCATACATTTTTACTCCAATTATTTCCTTAGAAACACTGATGCAGTCCACACAAGTTTAACCGCTAGTTATCATACATATTTACTCCGATTGTTTCTTTAGAAACAATGACACAGTTCACACTAGTTTAACCGCTAGTTATCGCACATTTGTATTCCAATTGTTTCCTTAGAAACACTGAATATACAGTCTACACTAGTTTAACCTCTAGTTATCATATTTTTTTACTCCAATTATTTTTAATGTTAGTTACCGTCATAAGAATTTCATAGCTAATGTTATTATTTGTTTATTTTTTAGAATGGCGATGGTTATGTAAACCCTACAAAACTGAAGAAGATCAAGGAGGCCATTAAAAAAGCCCTGTGAGAGATCAGGGATGGGTGAATGTCTGTTCAGGTAGGAAAGCTCCAGACTCAGTGAGTTACCATTAAAGCCAACAAAGTGATATCAGTCACATGACTGGGCAGAGTTCTTGTCAATCAACTTCAGCCTTAATACACTATGTAAAAAGAGCAAGGGACTGGGAACGAGCAACATGAAACACATGCATGAACAAAAAAATATTTCAATAATATATTTCCCTTACAAGAAAGAGCATGTCTAAATTAGTAATCACTCCAGAGTTCATTTATGTCAATCTCGATTGTCACAGATTACATTTTATCTCACTGGTTTAGAGCCTTTACTCAAATATTTATGTTTTCCTTTTTCTTTTCATAGCTTGTTGGAGGGGCCTGAGTGAGTTGATGTGAAACTATGATAGACTTGGCATAAACACGAACAGTGCAGCTAAATCTTGATGATCTGTCATGTCACCTGACGAAGACTTTCTGTACTTGCTGACAGACTTATTTTTTATTGTTATATTATGCACTGCACTAGGTATGGATGCACCAAACCCATGATGATGATGGTGGTGGTGGTGACGATGATGAAGATGGTGGTGGTAGTGGTAGTGGTGGTGATGATGATGGTGATGATGATGATGATGGTGGTGGTGATGGTGGTGGTGGTAGTGGTGATGATGGAGATGCTGGCATTAGTGGTGATGGTGGTGGTGGTAGCGATGATGATGATGATTATGGTAGCGGTGATGAACTATAATAGTGATGCTGATGATGCTGATGACAATGTATCTCATGGGTTTGGTGCAAACTCTCTACTAATAATATGTGATAATCAAAAAGTGACTCAGAAAAGAGTCTTATATGCCCAACTAACTCCTCTGCTAGTTGGCAGCTTAATCGCTAAGCATTCAAGATTTGTTCTAAGTTTTTTTATTTAATTATGCACAAAATGTTATTTCTAAATCATTTTCAAACAGAGGTTTTGGGCTTTTGTTTCATATTGCATATTACACAGCTGAAAAATATTGTATGCCTAATAAAATTACATGTCTTTGAAGAGCAAGGTTGTTTGAAAAAAGGCCTCTGTTTGTATTACGCTTGACACTTTTTTCTTTGGATTTACACAACCTATTTTGTGATTTGCAATATGCAACAAAACCAAGAAAAATCTTTTTGGAAAAGGGAGTAAATTTTATTACAGCTATATATGCAAATGATTTTGAATAATGAATTCAAGTTAGCTTTCAGGTCAATAAGTACTTGTTTTTGTTTGCGAGGATTGTGGCATGAATCCATTGTTTGAAAACATTTCCATATAACTGTAGTTACAGCTATTTTATATATAACCATAAAATTGATGTAAACATTTCATAATCTCTGCTATTCAATAAAGGACTTATTTCCATGTGTAGGCTTCAGTAGCTTTAAATACCTGTAAAACAGCATTGATGGAGAGAGGGGGAAACAGGCCACCATCCGGGGGGGGACTCCCTTATAAAAGGGGGGTGGGGGGTCCTCGTCGTCCCTTTTATGGTTTAAAATCAGTGTTTTGGTACCACTTAGCATGATAATGACGAGAATGCCCACCAGCTGAGTTTTGTGGTCCTTTTAGGGCATAAGATCAACAAGAATGCCTTTTTGGTCCCTCTTAGGGGTGAAATTTCTTTTGGTCCCTCCTAGGGGTGAAATTTCTTCACTGCCACACCCATCATCTCAAAATTTCCGATGAAAACCCCTGCCCCACCTTATAAGGGAGTCCCCCCCCCCTCCCCCCAAGGACACCATCATTTCAAAGAAACTACTGAAACTAGCATAGGTATGCAAATTTTCCTGGCAATACTGTGAGTTGATTGGCCAATTTTGGTCAAAATTTGGCGTCAAGTCAAAATATTTATAGTTTTTATTTTAACTAAAGTCTAAACTTGGCAATTGAATTTAGCTGATTTTCATTTTTTTTTGCTCAAAGAATTTCATACAACTCTGAATGATGAATGAGTATGCAGATTTTATTATCCCAGTACCGCGCGAGAACGCGAAGAACGCCTGTCGCCAATATACTGTAGCTTCGAAGTTGGAAGGTCAACTATGTACCTAAAGTTGAACTTGATTTCCTCCAATCCCTACGAATAGTGGTTCAAACATCCCTAACATGTTAACTAGAAGTCGTTTCGTTACTCGAGCTACAACTGCAAGCTTAAATGGGTTTCTAAGCCATTTGAATCCTGGTTTGAAAGTAGACAAGCTCTCGAGGTAAGACATCAAACTTTGTGGGAACGACTTTCTATTTTATTAGCCTTATCATGCTTTGAAACAGATTTTACTTATACTAGAAACTAAGTGCAAAACGTCTAAATAATGTACTATGCGTGTCAAGTATTTTAGGATCTTTGTAGCTCTTCGAAAATGAATATTTTCATTTCCGTTTTGTTTCCCAGAACTCACATTTTATATTGCAACAACTCAGAGCTATAGGGCTGTGTATCCTCTGTAGACTAAAACTGATAAGCCATCTTTTTATTTGAAAATGGTAGAATGAGGAATTGTGTGAGTGTTTTAAATCGACTTTGCTGTGGTGATCAATGGGCAACTATATATATATACCAGACGTGATGATCGAGTCACGAGACCATATATTGAATGTTGACGATAATGGTGATTGTGGTGATATAACGATGTTGATGATGGTGACAATAATAATGATGATTATGATGATGATAATATACTAATGATATTTATAAACTTTTAAACCACCAATATCAATTTACATTTTTCATTGGTGATGATGATGATGATTATAATGATAATAATAATGATGATGATAATGACTAATGATGAAGATGATGGTGATGATAAGGATGACGAATAATGATAATGAACTTTGATGTGGTGATGATAATGATGGTGATCAGCTGTTGATAATGATGATGACGATTGTGATAATATAATTCTATCAAGAACATGCAATAACTAAAGGTATAAATCTGTTGACAACTGTACTAAATCTCAAATTATCATCTCATCTCATCCATTTAATTCCTGAAGAGGGAGTCGGACGAGAGTCCAATATCATCAATGTTATAAAATATTTATTCCTTTCACAGGTCAATAAGCACTAATCAAACATATGACATTGCTATTGTTGGTGGTGGTATAATTGGACTTGCAACAGCACGGAAGCTGATAACACTCTATCCTAACTTGAAGTTTTGTGTTTTAGAAAAAGAGAAACAGCTATGTAAGTGGAAATCTTTAGGAACAGTTTGAAGTTGAAGTTGATACATGTTAATTTATTCCCCAAAATTCTTGACGAGCTTGAGCAGCTCTGTGCCAAGGGTTCTTTTCCTTCCCTTCTAGAGAGGAAAATAAGGAAAACTCTGCCAAGCATGTAGAGCTCAAACTGAATATCCTATTTCATAAAAGTACTATTTTTCTATCATATTTGATAGAACTCTTAATTGTTGTATTGTTCTGAAACAAAATGTATATCATTCACTTCTTGTTTTATGATTGCTATAGCAACTCATCAGACTGGTCATAACAGTGGAGTGGTGCATTGTGGGATATACTACAAGCCAGGAACACTAAAAGCAAAACTGTGCGTCGAAGGATTGGACTTGACTTACAAGTACTGTGATGAAAATAATATACCATACAAGAAATGTGGCAAGGTAAATAGTACTAGTAATTATCATCATATATCATTGCTATCATCATCTTTTTATCACCATAATCACCATCATTATCACCATAACCACCATCATCATCATGACCACCATAACCATCATCATTATCATCATCATCATATCCACCATCATCATCATCATCATCATCATTATCATCATAACCACCATCATCATCATTATCATCATCATCATATCCACCATCATCATTATCATCATCATTATCATCATCATCATAACCACCATCATCATCATCATCATCATCATTATCATCATAACCACCATCATCATCATTATCATCATCATCATATCCACCATCATCATTATCATCATCATTATCATCATCATCATAACCACCATCATCATCACCATCATCATTATCAACATCATCATCATTATCATCATCACCATAACCATCACCATCACCATCATCATCACCATCACCATCACCACCATCATCACCACCTTCATCATCACCATCACCATAACCACCATCATCACCACCATCATCATCACCATCACCAAACCACCATCATCACCACCATCATCATTACCATCACCATAACCATAACCACCATCATCACCACCATCATCATCACCTTCATCATCACCATCACCATCATTACTACTACTTACCATCATCATCATTACCAACATCACCATTTGCATTAGAGCATTATAGGCCATTTGCATTAGAGCATCATTTCACTACCAGTACCAGAATGCTTCACAACTTTCCTTTATCATTCACATTTTAAATTCCTCTTGTAAATAGATGAACAAATAATAATTGGCACCAATTATAACACAAAAGAAAGTTGGCAAAGCATTCTGGTCATGGTAGTATATGACACCATAATGTTCTATTGATTTGTTTAGTTGATAGTTGCTGTAGAGGACAAAGAGATTCCATTATTAAACAATCTGTTTGAAAGAGGCAAGATGAACGGTGTTAGGGATTTAACAATGGTTGATAGGAAAGGCATCAAAGAGATTGAACCAAACTGTGAGGTAAAGCTATCTTCTCTCACTCTCTCCTTCCTTCCTTCCCTCCTTCCCTTCCTCCCTCCCTCCCTATCTATTCATTCAATCATTCATTTCATTCACTGAGAAGTTTTGATGAAGTTTTTTCGGTATGTTTTTTGTTTTCAGGGCATGTTTGCTATTGTCTCTCCCAATACTGGTATAGTGGACTGGGCACAAGTTAGTAACTCATATGGAGAAAACTTTAAGAAAGCTGGAGGAGATGTTTACACTAGTTATCATGTAAGTAGACGGACGGATGGACGGACGGATTGAGAGATAGAGAGACAATACTACTAGAGTGGTTCTCGTATGATGTAGATGAATTAGTGAAAAAAACATGAATGAATGGACGATTGCATAGATGAATAGATGAATAAAGAAATGAATGGAAGGAAGAATAGATGGATGGACAGATGGATGGATAGATGAATGAATGAATGAATGAATGAATGAATGAATGGATGGATAGATGAATGAATGAATGAATGAATGAATGGATGGATAGATGAATGAATGAATGAGACAATAACTGATAGTTTGTTTATTCTCAGGTGACAGACTTCAAATGTGCTCCAGAAAGTAGCAGATCACAAGGCAAAGAACAAGGTCAGACATTCATTTATAAATTGATATAAATAAATATAAATATAACATGCATATATCTTTTATTTGTAGGTTTGACGCATCCTGTAACTATCCATGGAAAGAATGTGGTATGTCACGTGAAAAACAGTTTGTGCTATGATATGATGATGGTGATGATGATGACGATGACGATGATTATAATTGTGATTATATTGATGATGATGATGATGATGGTGATGATGATATGACGATGAACTATGATGATATTGATGATGTTGATGTCGATGATGATGATGATATTTTATATATATTTTATGTCGGGCAAAGATTTATATCACACTTATACATGCAGTCTCACAGCTTCGATGTACGCGTTCCTGTGTCATCCTTCGGAACTTAGGGGTAATCTTCTGTCGCTCGTTTCTCGCTCCCAGAAAAAATACCCCTGGGAACGTAGTCTGTTGGAGCTTGTTTCGGAAGTTAAAATTCAGCTCTTTTCTGATTGGTCGACCCGCTGAGGTCGACCAATGAAAATCAAGATAACCTTTCAAAGGAAGTCGTTAAATAATTTTGAATTTTGACTTCCGGAACAAGCTCGAACAGACTACGTTCCCAGGGGTATTTTTTCTGGGAGCGAGAAATGAGCGACAGAAGATTACCCCTGGGTTCCCGAGGATGTTCCTGTGTTTGATAGATGTTGTTACTATTGTATTCGCAGCCGTCTATCAACTGTCGTTATGTGATTACGTGTGGTGGGTTGTACTCAGATCGACTGGCCGAGAAGTCTGGCTGTAGTAGGGTACCAAGGATCGTCCCTTTTCGTGGTGACTACCTCGTACTGAAAACAGACAAATGTGACCTGGTCAATGGGAATATTTACCCTGTGAGTATTGTATCATTTTATCATCATCATCATCGTTACCATCATCACCATCATTCATCACCATCATCATAGTCATCGTCATCATTATCTATCACCACCACCATCATCACCATCACCACCACCATCATCACCATCACCATCACCATCATCACCATCACCATCACCATCACCAGTATTTATTTTTATTTAGAGGATTTCACCGAGAGCAAATACAAACTGTGTACAAACATTGAATACAAAATAAGAAAGAAAAAAAAACACTACAATTGTAAACGGTGAGGGAACACGCTAACGGACTCGTGGTCCCAACGAGGCGTGGCCCTAGTATCACCATCAACATCTGCATTGTCAACTATCGTCATGATTGTCAATTATCATCACCATCATCATCTTGATCATCGCCATCATTACCTTTAAGAATTATTCACTGTAGGCGAAATGAATATCGGCAAATAATAACCGAGACGGAGTCAAGGTTATTATTCACCGATATTCACTGAGCGGATAATTGTTTTAGTATATATACAAAAGTGTTTTTTTTTTTCTTTCAAAAAGCACATGTAAAGTATATAACCAGCCTTTTTAGGAAGAAAACTGTTCATTCTTATTTCTAAAAGCGCTCAAAACGCTGTAGGTGATTATCGATTTTCTAGAATCACTTGTGTAATTATACTAATCATCACCATCATCATCATTATCATTACCATCATCATCATCATCATCATCACCATCATCATCATTATCATTACCATCATCATCATCATCATTATCATTACCATCATCATCATCATCATTATCATTACTTTGTCTATTAACACCATCAGGTTCCTGATCCAAATTTCCCTTTCCTTGGTGTCCACTTCACGCCTCGTATCGACGGCAGCGTCTGGCTCGGGCCCAATGCTGTACTCGCCTTTGCTCGTGAAGGTTACAAACTTTGGAATGTAAATATCCGTGACCTTGGTGACGCATTGGCCTTTAGGTAAGATGGTGAATAAATGACAAGGCTTTAAATGGAAACTAGCGAGTAAACTAGTGTAGGCTGCGTCGGTGTTTGATATAAACGATAGGTAATAGAATGAAATTTGTAACACCGTAAAAAACAGAAACTAGCGAGTAAACTAGTATAGGCTGCGTCGGTGTTTGATATAAACGATAGATAATGTAATGAAATTTGTAACACCGTAAAAAATGTTAAGTTAACTTTACTGACGTTTCGAACTCTAGCCCCTTCGTCGAGTAAAAAGTTTTAATATAAAATGGTCAAGGTTATTCATCATGTTCATCGTGGATATGAGATAAGTAGAATGTTATATGGGTAGACTGGAATGTGGTTACATTTTTTATAACTGTTGTCAGATTCCTTTGAGCAGAGTCGTTTGTCAAATGAAAGTTAGCCTGCAAAACAGGCGTTTTTTCGGTTTTTTTGGGAAAATCGGGAATCAAAAACCCGAAAGAACGCCTGTTTTGCAGGCTAAATGAAAGTTGAAGGTTTGGACCGTGGTGTTTCGACTGCTACTGCTAGTCTTCAACGGAACTATACGACGACATCAAACGAACAAAGTTTCTTGTCTTGAAGAATGCAGTTAGAATCTTCGTTGTTTCGTTTAAAGAGGCGAAAAGACTGACTCAACTCACTTCTTTTTGACGTTTCTGTTTCAGAGGGTTGCGTAAGTTGATGGCGAAGTACTTTACGTTTGGTGTTGGCGAGTACTACCGTGGGATATACATAGCCGCACAAGTCAAACAACTACAGAAATACGTGCCTAAACTGACCTTACAGGATGTTACCAGGTAAGATGATGATGGTGGTGGTGGTGGTGGTGGTGGTGGTGGTGGTGGTGGTGGTGGTGGTGATGGTAATGATGCTGATGCTAATGATGGTGGTAGTGGATGATGAAGATGACGATGGTGGTTATTTGGATATTTATGATGATGATGGTAATGATGATGATAAAGATGATGATGCTG
The DNA here is from genome assembly GCA_949775045.1 of Metridium senile. NCBI lineage: Eukaryota > Metazoa > Cnidaria > Anthozoa > Actiniaria > Metridiidae > Metridium > Metridium senile. The sequence continues at coordinate 819,099 of OX459098.1, read as the reverse complement.
AGCATAATAATAATAATGATGATGATGATTATTATTTTTATAATGATGATGGAGAAGATAAAGGTGGTGATGATGGTGGTTTGGATAGTGATGATGATGATGACATTCATGATAATGATGATGATGATGACATTCATGATAATGATGATGATGATGATGGTAATTATGATAATGATGATGAAGATAAAGGTGACGATGGTGATTTGGATAATGAGGATGTTGATGTTGATGGTTCTGATGATAATGATTGTGATTATGATAATGAAAATTATAACAACGATGATGATGATGATGATGATTGTGCACATTATATATGAAAATAATCGTGACAATGGTGATTTGGATAATGAGGATGTTGATGGTTGTGATGATGATGATAATGATAATGACAAAGTCACTCAAAACGTCGTATGTACTTACGTAGGGGTCCATCAGGAGTTCGTGCCCAGGCCCTAGACGTCCATGGTAATCTCGTAGATGACTTTGTGTTTGACGGAGGGGTCGGAGATATTGGAAGCCGTGTTCTACACGTCAGAAACGCACCCTCGCCTGCTGCTACGTCATCACTAGCTATAGCTAACATGGTCGCAGAAGAAGCAACCAATAGATTTAACTTAAAGTAACTGTGGATGCATCGATTTACTCAGTTATTTCAGCAACCACTACTCAATCGTTTTTATAGTGAGTAACTGTGGATGCATCGATTTTATTACTTAGTTATTTGAGTAACCACTACTCAATCGTTTTTGCAGTGAGTAACAGTGGATGCATCGATTTACTCAGTTATTTGAGTAACCACTACTCAGTCGTTTTTGCAGTGAGTAACTGTGGATGCATCGATTTACTCAGTTATTTGAGTAACCACTACTCAGTCGTTTTTGCAGTGAGTAACTGTGGATGCATCGATTTACTCAGTTATTTGAGTAACCACTACTCAATCGTTTTTGTATTGAGTAACTGTGGATGCATCGATTTACTCAGTTATTTGAGTATGTAACACGCAGACCTCTGTGCAACCAGAGCATTTTTATCGTTGAAAATCTAGTAAATCGATATTTACAATCTCCAAGACGATATCCAAATAGGCATAACTTTTTTGTCAATTGTTTTAAACAATATTTACATAATAAACAAATTATCCACACAATTAAATTTCAATAAAAGAAAAACAAAGTCAAATGAGTTTCTCAATTTCTATTTAAAAAAATTATATTTCGTCATTTTGCATGGGCTATAGTCTATCAAAAATCATCATTTTTGAGCATTTTTCATGGGCTATAGTCTATCAAAAATCGTCATTTTTGAGCATTTTTCATGGGCTATAGTCTATCAAAAATCGTCATTTTTGAGCATTTTTCATGGGCTGTAGTCCATCCAAATCGTCATTTTTGAGCATTTTTCATGGGCTATAGTCCATCCAAAATCGTCATTTTTGCGCATTTTTCATGGGCTATAGTCCATCCAAATCATCATTTTTGAGCATTTTTCATGGCCAATAGTCTATCAAAAATCGTCATTTTTCATGGACTATAGTTCATCCCAAATCGTCATTTTTGAGCATTTTTGAGCAATTTCATGGGCTATAGTCCATCCAAAATCATCATTTTTGAGCAATTTCATGGGCTATAGTCCATCATAATTCGTAATTTTTGCGCATTTTCATGTGCTTTAGTCCATCAAAAATCGTCATTTCTGGTCGTTTTTGCGCATTTTTCATGGACTATAGTCCATTCAAATCGTCATTTTGAGCATTTTTCATGGCCAATAGTCTATCAAAAATCGTCATTTTTGAGCATTTTTGAGCATTTTGCATGGGCTATAGTCCATCAAAATTCGTCTTTTGGGGGCATTTTTGGGCATTTTCATGGGCTATGGTCCATCCAAAATCGTCATTTTTGAGCATGGGCTCTAGTCCATCAAAATTCGTCTTTTTGGTCGTTTTTGAGCATTTTGCACGGGCTATAGTCCATCAAAAGTCGTCATTTTTGCGCATTTTTCATGGGCTATAGTCCATCGAAATCGTCATTTTTGAGCATTTTTCATGGTCAATAGTCTATCAAAAATCGTCATTTTTGCGCATTTTTCATTGGCTATAGTCCATATCAAAAATCGTCATTTTTGTGCATTTTTCATGGGCTATAGTTCATACAAAATCGTCATTTTTGAGCATTTTGCATATGGGCTATAGTCCATCCAAAATCGTCATTTTTGGTCATTTTTGCGCAGTTTCATGGGCTATAGTCCATCCAAAATCGTCATTTTTGCTCATTTTGCATGGGTTATAGTCCATCAAAAGTCGTCATTTTGTATGGGCTATAGTCCATAAAAATCGTCATTTTTTGCGCATTTTGCATGGGCTATAGTCCATCAAATATTAAACACGTACACTTAAATATTTATTTAAGTCTTTTACTTCATTGTAAAAATATTACAATTTCTTCTGTGCATAAATAATATTCTCAAAGATTATCCTGTGATATATTTTGAAAAGGTATACTTTCTGTTATAAATAATGGATTCTATAATTGCTAAGTTGTTGTATAATCATAAGAATCGCGTGCTATATTCAAACGAATAATTCGTAGAAATTGTGGTGCCAAAGATGTTGATGATCAAATGGTGGTGATTATATGATGGTGATGATAATGATGATGGTGATGGTGATGATAATGATGATGGTGATGATAATGATGATGGTGATGATAATTATGATGGTGATGATGGTGATGATAATTATGATGGTGATGATACTGATGATGATGATAATGATGTAAATGTTGATGATAATGATGATAGTGATGATAATAATGGTGATGATAATTATGATAATGGTGATCATAATTATGATGGTGATGATACTGATGATGGTGATAATGATAGTGATGATGATAATAATGGTGATGGTGATGTAAATGATGATGGTGCATGATGATAATGATGGTGATGACGATAATGATGATGATGTTTATGATAGTGATGATGTTGATTACTATTGTGATGATTATGACGATGATAATAATGATGAATATGATGATATTGTTAAAGTGTTGTCCTATTGTAAATTAAAGTGTACAAACTTAAATTTAAATAATTTCTTCCAAAATTTTTAAAGGCAAAAAATATCACTGCAAAAGTAGAAAAGATACAAGTATTATCACGTACTTTTCAGACGAACCAATCACAGTCCTGCTGTTTTCTAATTGGCTATGAATTAATAGTTTCGACCCAGGCTTCTTGACTCTACCTCGGCCAAAAATCATATGTAAATCTTGTGAATTTTGAATTATTTTAAAAATTGCAATGTATCTGTTAAATATATATATAAGAACAATATGTACAAATAGTCATACTAGGTATACAATGGTTTCGCGTGGCATAAATGCATGGAATATCCCTTGAGTCACTTGTATTTTCTAGTACACACACGAGGCTTTAGGGGAGTGTGATGCAAAGAAAATACAAGAAAATACAAGTGACGAGTGGGATATTCACAGTATGTCACAAGAAAACATTGTATATAGCTTTACTAGTTCTACAATGGTTTCAATTGGCATACCGTGGGTTATCACACGTGTCAATTGTATTTTCTAGTATACACACGAGCCTTTAGGGGAGTGTGATGCAAAGAAAATACAAGTGGGATATTCACGTTATTTCATGAGAAAACATTGTAAATCTATTTTATCCGACATCATATAAAATACAGCAGCGACAACAGCCAAGCCATGTATAAATGACGGTTAAAGTACCGACACCCTATGAAGTCTTAGACTATGAACTGTAGGTTCGGCTGCAGGTTCTCACTGAATACTCCAGTTCTCAAGTTCTTCATTGCACAGCCTTAGCCTCGATAGCATGTGATATGTTCTTTCGTATTTAGTACAGCCTGTGGTACGGCAAGGAATGCACGTATCAACAAGGAACAGATATACAACGGGTTCTCTCTCTTCATACTCTATGACTAATTCAACTACAATCAACACAGAATGGCAAGGAAGGCATGTATCAACAAACTATAGAAATACCACAGGTTTTGTCTCTACTCTTTGACTAATTCAACTACAATATCGATGCTAGGCTGAGCAATGAAGAACTCAAAACTGGAGTATTAGATATCTTCTCCAACTAAAATCAAATTTTTCGTATTTTATAAAAGTTTATTCATTTGCCTACATGACAAGACAGAGCGAACTAGTTGTCTTTTCTTGTCCTGTCTTAACGGCATGTTTCTCTCGTTTCTCTTCTAAACCCTTTGAGCCATTTTTCGACGACAACATTTCCGACATCTTCTCACTCGATTCACCACTGCTCGACGACTTCGCTTTTGAGTACTCAGAATCGCCCGAGTTCGTGAGTGAAAACCGAGGATGCGACGAAGACATATTGATTGGTTCTAAGTGTACTCGGGAGACCCGACTGACGCGTGAATTGCGCATGTCAGTAGCGTTTTTCCGCAAGATTTCTTCGACTGATGTCGAGGGCGTGTCTGAGCCGTAGAATTCAGTGGTTTTTCTTGATAGTTCTAACTGCGATTCTAAGTGTTTGACTTTTTGTAACAGTCGTTTGTTTTCGGAGCCGAGTACATCCATCTGAACAAAAGAATGAAAAAAAGTCGATTTCGAGTTTTATTTTACGATTAAAGTAGTATTGCGATATTGATGATGATACTGATGAAGACGATGCAACTGATGATGATGATCATCATCATGGTGGTGGTGGTGAAGATGGTGAAGTTGATGATAATGATAAAGATAATACAACTGATGATGATCATATACAACTGATGTTGATCGTGAAGTTGATGATGATGATGCCGATGATGTTAATTATATTGATAACTAATGATGATAATAAATAATGATGATAATAAATGAGGATGATAATGTTTATAAAAAAAATGATGACCACGATGATGATGATAATTTTCATGATGATGATGTTGATGATAATAATTTCGATGATAATGATGATGATGATTATAAAAAAATAAATATGATGATGATAGTCTTACGGTTTTTCTCGTGTTGTCCAGTTCCTCGTCTTTTGTCTCCATCGTCCTTTTCAAAGAGAACAGTTCTTCCAGTAATTGTTTATTTTGTTGTTTTAATTCTTCTATTCTAAGGTCGGCACCACGACTAGCGTTACTGACTCGGCTACATCGCCTGCACAAAACAACATGCTGTCAGTCAGAAAACGATAAATGAATGAGCGAAAGGATGGATGGATGAATGAGTAAATAAGTAAATGAAGGAAGGAAGGAACAGAAGAATCAATGAAGGAATGAATGGATGGACAAATGAAAGGAATGGATGAATGAATGAACGAATGGATTAATTAATGAACGAATGGATGAATGGATGGATGACTGAATGAGCGAATGAATGGATGGGTCAATGATCGAGTACATCAATGAATGGATAGACGTTTTTCATATTTAATAACGAATGAATGAATGAATGATTTAGTAAATGAATGGATAAATGAATAGAAAAGGGAATCAACAAACAAATTGATCAATCAACAAGCAAGGAAAAGAAAAGAGTTGACCAGTCAAGTTCAGTCCTACCTCATTTTAATATCGTTAATATGTGATGGTAAGCTATCATTGGTCATGGAATCATCCATCGCATCCAGCTGTTTCTGGTAATTAAGGCTTTTATTGAGAAGACGTTCTTTGTTGACCTCGAGCTCACGAGAAAGAGTCTCCAGCTCCTGAATATAAACACAAATGGAATGAGAATGGGATATTTGAATAGGAAAAGAATAAGAAATGAGAGGGAAATGAAAACATATTACTGGTATTACAAAGTTAAAATATAAGTGGAATTAGAATGGGATAAATGAAAAGGAAAAGAATACAAAGAAATGAGAGGGCGGAAATGAAAACATACTATTGGTATTACACAGTTAAAATATAAGTGGAATTAGATAAATGGATAGGAAAATAACGAGAAATGAGAGTTGAATGAAAACATATTATTGATATTACAATAGGGTAAAAATTGAGCTAGAAATGAAAAGAATTATTAATATAAAATGATTGGCATTTGAGTGGGAAAATGACAATTTGAATAAAATAAAACAAAACATGGGACTCTACTTACATTTTGCATGACGTTAAGATCCTCTTCTTTACCGTTACATACAGTGTGTCGTCGATTAAGATACTCTTCGTATTCTCGTATCTTTAGTAGGATAGTATTGACATATCAATAACAATAACAAATTTATTACCTAAGTCGATAATTCACTGATTGATTCGATCACTGATCAATTAATTCATCCATCCATCCATTTATCAGTTCATCATTCATTCATTGATTCATCTATGCATATCATTTATTATCTCATCCATGTATTCATCTATCCACTAATTTATTTATTCATTCATTTATTCATCCATCCACTAATTCATTTATTCATCCATCCACTAATTTATTTATTCATTCATTTATTCATCCATCCACTAATTCATTTATTCATCTATTCACTAATTCATTTATTCATCCATCCACTAATTTATCCATCCATTAACAAAACACAATAGCAAGAGAGTTTCAGTTTTGTCACCAATACGTACCTCTCGTTCCTGCTCGACTACTTGTGTTTTTCGTCGATCCAATTCCTGTTCTTTCTCACTAATAATAGCCTTGCAAACACATAGACAATTAATAAGATTATTTATAGTGGATATTAGACAGATGGTATTCGCTTGTCTCTCGAAAGTCGATGATTTGTACTGCGACGTTTCAACTGCTTCTGCTAGTCTTCATAAGGCAATGGGTAGACTGGAATGACAAAGACTGGCAGTGAAGTCGAAACGTCGCGGTTTCAAACCTTCAACATTCGGGAGACAAATGAATAACATACTATATATTACAAAGATAGTTTTATTTACAGTACAAAGCTTCAGGTTGCATATGATTGTCCCGTTGAGACTACGTGTACATGACAATATCGAATGCCTACCTCGTGTTCATGGTAACGTTGTCTTCGTTCTTCTAATTTCTTCTCATTTTGAAACTCTTCTAGTTCCTCCTCAAATTTACGCCTGAAAGTGAACATAACAATCCCTTGTAATTACACACAATCAATCTTTAAACATTTAACTAAATGATCCCCAAAGCGAGAGCTTATTAACGTTTTTACTTGAGAAATATGGAGGACTTCTCAAAAAAGGAAAACGAAAAACATATTATTTAGCGTCAGTTGTTCCTTCAGCTAGAAGTAAGCCGATCTACCAGGAAGCCATCAATGCTCAGTTTTACAGGTATTTAAAGCTACTCAAACAAAGCTACACATGTACAGAATGGAAGGAAGTCGAAACAAAAGTGTGAGACCACTGGGGATCGAACTCGTGACCTCTCGCACCAAAAGCCGCGCACTAACCAGCCGAGCTACACTTCATGTTCTATTAATACGTACTTTTGTTCTTGTCGATGTCTAGTTATCTCTTCTATTTCTGTCTTGTACTGATGTCGTCTTGACTCGAGGTCGTTTTGTAGACGTGACATCTAACGACACAAACACAGAGAGATCAATGATGATGATGGTGGTGGTGGGGATGATAACAATGATGATGGTGGTGATGGTGATGATGATGATGGTGGTGGTGATGATGATGAAGGTGGTGGTGGTGATGATGATGATAATGATGATGGTGCTGGGGATGAGGATGGTGGTGATGATGGTGGTGGTGATGATGATGGGTGATGGTAATGATGATGATGATGGGTGATGGTAATGATGATGATGATGATAATGATGATGGTGCTGGGGATGAGGATGGTGGTGATGATGGTGGTGGTGATGATGATGGGTGATGGTAATGATGATGATGATGGGTGATGGTAATGATGATGATGATGATAATGATGATGGTGCTGGGGATGAGGATGGTGGTGATGATGGTGGTGATGATGATGATGGGTGATGGTAATGATGATGATGATGATGGGTGATGGTGATGATGATGATGATGGTAATGATTATGATAATGGTGGTGATGATGATGATGATGATGACAATGGTTGTAACAATGACAATAATGTTGGTATAACGATGATAGCGATGGTGTTGGTGATAGTGACGAAGATATAGATGATGATGATCATAACGATAAATGATGATGATAATGACATCACAATTGCAAAGATGATGATGATTGTTTTTTTACCTCTAAGTGTGTTTCTTCTCGACATTTTATAAGCTGTCTTGTTAAGGCAGAAATCTCTCCCTCGACTGCATCTTTTCTACTTTGAAGCATTCTTTCTAGCTGCTGAAAATAACAAGAACAATGTCATGAAAATACACAAACAGACAGACAAAGAAAGAAACAAACGCACAACATTCAAACAAACCAAAAAAAACCCAGACGTACCGACACAAACAGACTAACAGACAAACACACACAAAAACCGAACGACCAATCATAATGAAAAAAACAAATAAACTAACGAACTAAAAACGAACGAGCAAACAAAGACACTGTCAAACAAACGAACAGCCAATCAATCTGAAATGATTTCGTTTGTACATAACCATTGCGAACTCAATAATACCGTAGCTTATCAACAACACTAGAACTGTTTGCTCACACAAAAACATTGATCAAGATAATGTACAACCAGTGTAAATATTAATATCTATACTAACCTGTGTATCAGTACCACTCATTGTCTTCCCGTCAAACTCTGTACTATCTCCATCGCTTGCCATGCTACCGTTTACATTGCTTGTACTAACACCCGCGCTCTTGTTTTCATTGTTATTAACTTCTTGATCTCTCTCTGAGCTTTTGTCGACTAGATAACCGTATTTCCCCAGCCCATGGTAGCTCCCTTCTTCACTAGTTTCTGTATCGTAATCGTTTTCATCCGATTCTTCTTCGTCTTCGTCGTCATCGTCGTCATAATCATCGCTATCCCCGTTCATGTATTCATAACCTATAAAATTGATGTTGTTGGACAAGCCACGGATTCTCCCGCTCTCGTCGTCTGAGGAATCGTAATTATGCGCGGCGTAGCTGTAGCTGAACTCCTCGTTGTTGTCCATGTTGAAACGGACCTGCTTCTTGGGCTTCTGAGGAGATGGAATAAAGAGAATTAAATGGATGGGAAAGGGATGGGAAAAAAGATAATTAAATGGATGGGAAAGGGATGGGAATAAAGAGAATTAAATTGATGGGAAAGGGATGAGATGGGATAGGTGGAGATATAGATTATAAAAAATATGATAAATGGGAAATGGATGGGAAATGGAATAAACTCGGAATAAACTTGGACTTTTAAGGAGAGATGAGATATAGGATGAGATATAGGTTACAGAATAAATAATTGAAAAGATGGAAAGTGGGATATAGAAGAAACGGGATAGGATGAGATATCAATTATAGGATACTTTAGATACTAAATGGACAACATTATCATTATCCCTACCATCATCATTATTATTATCATCAACATCATTACTATTGTCACAATCATGATCATTATCAAAATCATTATAATCATCATGACAATCACCATCATAATCATTATCAACATCATTATCATCCTCATCTATCATCATCATCATTATCACCATCTTTATCCTGATCAACACATAAATGTCAAATTAGAGTGCTGAACTACTCCATTGTTCGATCTGATCATAGATTAATTAAGTAATTAATGTTATACAAACCTTGTAAAGTCCATTTTTTCCAGTCTTTATATTATCAGCAACTTCTAACAGACTGTCAAGATCATGGGAGTCAATAGAACACTAGAACATAGACAGGAAGAAAGGACAATGTTAAATGAATTGACTATTATGTATATATATATAGCTAAATCAATTAACGTTGTCGTTGAAAAAGCCTATTCCTTCGGACCAAAAGTGACTTCTTTTAAGAAGTCACTTTTAAGAAGTCGCTTTAGGTCCGAAGGAATAAGCTTTTTCAAAATATTATATTAAAAGCTTTAAATCGTTGAAAAAGACTAAAGTTTATTCCTTAATTCACACCAAAAGCGACTTTTTCAAGCTTCTTTGCTTTTGGTCTAAAGGAAAAGGCTTTAGTCTTTTCAACAACAATGTTAATTAGCAATATACATGTATTCATTGAAACTGTTTGATCCCCCTGCAATCAACAATATTTGCCTTGGCCTTTAATCAGTGCAGGTGATAAGCATTTCAAATAGAAAGTCTACAGCAAACAAGCTACTTACATCAGAGTTAGACCTCTCTTTTCCATAATAACCTCCATCTCCATTCAGATATCGGCTGGAGTCTTTTGTCATAATTTTCCCTGCAGAGTTTGGATCCTGCAAAGGCTGTTAACACAAGACATCATTTACATAATATTATATTGAAAATATATCCTTGAATACAATCACCCAGGATAGAAAGGATTAAAAAACAATAACAAAATATTAAAATAGTGTAAATTCCAATTTTTTATATTGAATGAACTGTGAAATCTGATATTGTAAAAAATGTTACAAAAAATATTGAACATGATCAATAAATTCATTTATTATATGGCTTAAATATTTCTCGAATTCTGATTGGTTGGCGCACCCAGTCCATCCAAAGACGTATTGGACTGTTTCTATGACAACAGTCCAATTTTCATTTTTTTTTTCAGACCGGAAAATCAAAAACAACTTGTAAAGCATTGCAATAAATATTTTGTTAAAGTTTTGCCTTGTCATACATGCAAAGTGTTTTTTAGCCAGTTTATAGTGAGTGTTTTAATGTGTTTTTATTCATTCAATAATGACAGATTTGGCGATAAAATATTTGTGATTTCATACATTGCTAAGAAAAAAAGCCATATAATAAACTATTTAAATTATTAACCTCGCTTGTTTGGTCTATACCAACAAGCGAGGTTAATAATTTAGATAGTTTATTATATGGCTTTTTTTCTTAGCAATATATGAAATCACAAATAAGGTACGGAAAAATATCAGACCTGTCTTTTTTGTTACTGTCAAGACCTTGGTCTGATATTTTCCCGTACATACCTCACGCTCGGTTGATAACCTCTTTTTATTTTTATTAAAAGTATCGCAATTTATATTTATTGAAAATTATATTTAAATTTTTGTATTCAAAAATGGTCTGGAATTATCCATAGTAAAAAACTAAACTTTGTGAAAGAGGGAACGTTTTTAAATCCCAAAATATTGTATTAAAAAATATCTTTACTAATAATCTCTGAATATATTATTAATTTAATATTGATTGATACTTTCAAAATACGAACAATTTAATAGAGCATTTTAAGAAACAAATAAATTTTAAAATTACGAATTCGCAATTATAAAAAGCTTCTATATTTTTAAAATTTTAATAGAAACGCTATGTCACCAAATATATAAATAATAAATTTGCTTTATGTGACGTTTATTTTGAATTTAACAAATAATATTTGAAGTATATTAATAATAAAGTTGACTTTGAAGTATGGATTATATAAAGTCAACAAAATACATAGCTTATTTCATTAAAAGAGTTTAATACAATAATTTCAAAGACATTAATCCCTTCAATATAATAACAATTTATATAAATTCCATCGTCAAAATTTCATTCACAAAAATTTCAAAATTCTCGAAGAAAAGACCTTTAATGTTAAATAATATCTTGGGAAAACATTTTGAAAGGTTATACAGTAAATAATAGTGAGAATAAGACAGTAATATCTTTTTTAATCATAACACGTTTTTCATTAAATCTCGCCGTCAATATTAGTTTAAAAGAGTATGCAAAAACATTGAGAATTCGCCGGAAAAAGCTCCTAGTTTTTAATATACAAGAAGCAACCTGTTTCGGAGAGTTGGTTTGAAGTCAAAAGAGCTCAAATTTTTCATCACTTTGGATAATTATCGTTTAAACTGTAGGCAATGACAGATTTCTGGTTCAAAGTTGTGACTTCGGGTTGTGAACTTGAACTTGTTCCAAAACGCACAATTTGACGGGTTTTTATTACTAATAAGGAACTTATTTTGAATAAATATGATTGAATAGAGTTTATAGTTTTGATTGATATAAAAAACTGGAGATATTCTAGTAAAAAAGAAGCCATTTTAGATCAGGGAAACCTTTTCACGGTCGAAAACATTCCTCTGTAGTTTAATCCTTATAAGAGCGTCAACACTACATCTTTCTTACCTTCGAATAAGTAGCTTTTCTTTCTACTAGTAAGCTAGAGTTACTCATTTCTACCATAGCGAGCTGTTGAGTGTCCAATTAAAGGGTTCTTGAAGTTTGTACAGATGTAAATGCAATGATATTCGCGAAGTGTTCGCCATGTTTGTAATATTAGATGCAAAATGGCGGCTTCTCTCAAGGGATTGGGAATGTTGCCATTGACAACAAGCCAATCAAATTATTCCGAGAATATGTCACGCGTGAGTAAAGTCACGCAGCCTCAATAATGTTGATGATGATATAAATGATAAAAATGATGATGATGATGGTGATGATGATGGTTGTGGTGGTAATGATAAAATTGATTGTGATGATGGTGGTGGTGGTTATGATTGTGATGATGATGATGATTGTAGTGGTGATGATGATGGCGATGATGATTACGATGATTATTATGCTAATAATGACGTTGATGATGATGGTGATAATGATGATGATGGCGATCATGGCGATCATGGTGATGATTATGATAATCATAATTTATGATGATGGTAATGGTGGTGATAATGATGGCGATGTCATAATGGCAATGATGATGATGATTGTGGTAATAATGATATCTCTGGATTATGATCACGACGATATGCAATAAGATAAATTGTAAAAAAATGAATGTAAATCATGATCACTTCATCTCTTGTCAAAAACGTAAAAAAAACCCTCTCTTTATTATTACTAAGGAATTTAAAAGATATTTTCATTGTAAAAATTATTCATTAAAATTATATAATTATATAATATTTTACTGTTAGATGCTCTTTAAGATGAATGAATTAAAAGAACAAAAAAGAAAAGAAAAAAAAACATGGAAGAAAAAAAAAGGAAGGTCCCACCGAGACTTGAACTCGGATCGCTGGATTCAGAGTCCAAAGTGCTAACCATTACACCATGGGACCATATATAAACAATTAGCGACTAAATTCAATATGATCAGTTTTTTTACGTTATACAACCCCAATCTTTTCTGAAACCAGCAGATTCTGCTTTAAACGGGAAAGCCATACACCTTCTCTTTCGAAATTTTATCGAAATATTTCATTTAGAACTCCACTCAGCTTCGTTTTAATTATCAATAATGGGCTTCCTGTGGCGTTGGTCTAACACAGGAAGCCCCAAAAGATGATGAAATCACAGGGGGCCCAAGCTCATCACTTGTGATCTTTTATAGTAAATGTATGGAGTCGCGAGATATTCTTTCGCTGTGCCTCAAATATACAATAATAAAAATTTTTTTTACGTAGACAGTTGTGTATAATTGTTTTCTAGTCTGTGACCGAGTTTTAGCTCAATTAGAGCGATTTTGACGAAAATACCCCAGAAAGACAAAGAAGAAGACAATTTATCAGTCTTTCTCATTATGTGGTTCGAATTAGTGTAGAGTTTCATTTAGCACTCGAATTTAGGTGAGAAGTAAGATCGATCGTCTCGGCTCGGCTCGATTCGTTTCCACCCTTGTCTTCTTCTTTGTCTTTCTGGGGTATTTTCGTCAAAATCGCTCTAATTGAGCTAAAACTCGGTCACAGACTAGAAAACAATTATACACAACTATCTATGTAAAAAAAATTTTTATTATTGTATATTTGAGGCACAGCGAAAGAATATCTCGCGACTCCATACATTTACTGTAAAAGATCACAAGTGATGAGCTTGGGCTCCCTGTGATGAAATTAAGGGGTCTGTGTCTCTTATTAAAAAGATGAATATTGCATGCAAATTTTGATTAAAAATAGTACGTGTTGTTCATATAGCGCATTTCACACATTTTAAATGCGTTTTATAATTAACTATATGTACGGACCGCTATTGAAGTCGCACAGCTGACTACAGCCATGCGGCTTATTATCATGATGGGTTAGTATGTAATGTAATGTCCGCTTATACACCTATTTCAAAGATCGTTGTCGCAGCCGAAGCTACTGTCAACACTCTGAACCCTGCAAAGGATGTCGGTAATATAAACGGAATGTATGATTTATTACGCGCTTTTTAACTAAATATTTGTTTCATCATCTACCACGGCAAACGCGTACAACTAAAATATGCTATGAATGAATCGATAACAAGAGAAGAAATACCAACATCCTTTGCAAGCTTCAGAGTGTGGACTGTGGCTTTGATTGCGACAACGATTTTTGAAATAGGTGTATAAAGCATTTCACATCGCCGTTCTCAAATCAACTATATATGTACGGACGACCGGCCATACGGCCTAATGTCAGTTTTACGGTTAGACAAGTTTCGCCACATGTAAGGGATTCCGGAATCCGGAATCCGGAATCCAGCTCTTGGAATCCGGAATCCAGTTTATATTGGATCAATCCATTTTCAAAAAAAAAAAATTGGAATCCGGAATCCGCACACTTGGAATCCAGAGTCTCGAAACTCCGGAATCCAGAGCCGGCTTGGAATCCGAAATCCACTACTTCTCCGGATTCCCTTACATGGGGCGACAAGTTGGTTTAGTAATGCCGGTGGCTGTTTTATTTGTCGGATAGCCTTACAGCGTTGACTGAGCAGTGAGAATGGATGATTGAATAATTGAATAGATGGATGGATGGTTGATTGGTTATTATATGGTCGAATGGTTACTTTTCTATTAGCGTCCTAAACGTCAGAAAGCAATAATCAATAATTTTACAGGGTGTACAAGTTACCATTTTTAATACGACGAAGGATGAACCGGCTACATAACTAATGCTGCCTGCGCGCATCTTCTGGCCACATTACTTGATGTTCTTTCTCAAAGTTTATCTTCTTTGATGATCGTTTGCTCCGAGTTTTCGCATAAAATTTAGTAGTGTGATTTCTAGTTCAATTTGTAACTCGTTTCCCCGTAATTTTCAAGTAAAGGGACTGTTTTGTAGGGTAATCAGTATAGTTCTAACTTAAACTCGTGTAGACTCGTTTATTGGCGTACGTTTCTGAACCAAGCAGCTATATATAGTAGCTCGCGTGCGCCTCGTGGAAGATGTCACAAAACTATACTACTTTACTGCTGATGATGACAATTATGAAGGTGATAATGTTACAATTAAAGTCCACACTAATTTAATAAGAGACCAGTCACATGATTTAAAGTTAGGGAGGGGGCTGGTGCAAATAGAAGGAAGGGGCCCGTAGCATTTTTAGTGAAAAACAACATTGTTTTCTTAGAAACATAACCGTTAGTTATTATACATTTTTACTACAATTGTTTCCTTACAAACATCGACGCAGTCCACACTAGTTTAACCACTAGTTATCGTACATTTTTACTCCAATTGTTTCCTTAGAAACATCGACGCAGTCCACATTAGTTTAACCGCTATTTATCGCACATATATTTACTCTAGTTGGTAAGTCCTTAGAAACACTGACGCAGTCCACACTAGTTTAACCGCTAGTTATCGTACATTTTTACTCCAATTGTTTCCTTACAAACACTGACGCAGTCCACACTAGTTGAACCGCTAGTTATCGTACATTTTTACTCCAACTGCTTCCTTAGAAACACTGACGCAGTCCACACTAGTTTAACCGCTAGCTATCGTACATTTTTACTCCAATTGTTTCCTTAGAAACTTTGACACAGTCCACACTAGTTTAACCGCTAGTTATCATACATTTTTACTCCAATTGTTTCCTTTGAAACACTGACGCATTCCATAGTTTAATCGCTATTTATCGCACATATATTTACTCTAGTTGGTAAGTCCTTAGAAAGACTGACGCAGTCCACACTTAGTTTAACCGTCAGTTATCGTACATTTTTACTCCAATTGTTTCCTTAGAAACACTGACGCAGTCCACACTAGTTTAACCGCTATTTTTTGTACATATATTTACTCTAGTTGGTAAGTCCTTAGAAATACTGCATGACGCAGTCCACACTAGTTTAACCGTCAGTTAACGTACATTTTTACTCCAAATGTTTCCTTAGAAACATCGACGCAGTCCACACTAGCCGGCGCTATTTATCGTACATATATTTACTCTAGTTGGTAAGTCCTTAGAAACACTGACGCAGTCCACACTAGTTTAACCGCTATTTATCGTACATATATTTACTCTAGTTGGTAAGTCCTTAGAAACACTGACGCAGACTACACTAGTTTAACCACTTGTTACCGCGCAATTTAAAATATCTTTGAATGGCAATATTGCTCACTGACTTGTTCAGACAATAACATTTAATTTTCAGCCAATATAATTGAAAGCTACTTTTTGATTTATAAGTGTAGCGGTTATTCATTTGAAGATTTCTTCCGGTATTTTCGACGACGGCTGAAGTGTCATTGATAAATGAGTCTATTTGCTGCCACAACAACTACTAAACATTGTTCAGTGGCCTTTCTTCATTACAGAATCTCCCAGAGAAGGTAAGTGGGCCTTTTTACAGGATTTCCTGTTATTTTTATGGTGTTTTTGAGTGATTTTCTCAGCGATTTTGTGAGAATTTGTAAATTGTAATTGAAAAACTCAACGTCCCCCGCGCAAAAACTACAACTAAAAAAGAGTTAAAAATGACTATAACTTCTAGTAAAAGAAATAATTTATTCAGGTTCTAAAGTAGCTTTTAGGAAGAAAAGAGTTCTTTTTAGCATATATAAAAAGAGAATATTAAGCAATTAGCTGAAAATTATGACAGAAAGGCACGCAAATACTCAACTAATGACAAATCCGCGAATTTTTCCCCTTTTTTACACGTTAATTGAAGTATATTTGCCTGATGTTTGCTAAGACAGAAATAGATCGAGTCCACATCCTCGCCTACGTTAAGGAAAAAATACGCCATCGTTTTTCAACGCGCGCTAAAAAAAGGGAATAATTTCAGCTCTGCGTTTGTGATTCTTTAATTAAAGCTTATATTCGTACTAGAAGACAAACTTTTCTTGAATAAATAAGATTAAATTGGTTCAATTTATCTTCAAAATAGGAAATATCCGTGGGAAACATGACATAACAATCAAATTTTAAAGCTCCGGATATTTGGAAGCGTTTGGTGTCAGAAAAGACCCCGAAATGACCGCTTTAAATTAATGAATTTTCATTTGTTTTTCTATAAAGCATTTGATCTGATATTTAAAAGAGTATAAATTTTCGTATAACATTATGTAGCAATTTATTGATCTTTTATAAAACAACTGATATTTTGATATTTCAAAATGAAACGGTCGCGATATATTCAATGAAATTCAATAGGGTATAATTCTTTAATTTGTTTTAAATATAACTTTTCAATTTTATAAACTAGGTCAGAAACTTGAGCGAAAATCGCTTGAGCGGCGAAATTTCGGCTTTATAATAAAGATTGCAAATATCTTAAAGCGATTTTAACTGGTCATCTTGTATCCTGAATGCCAGAGCTTTTAGGAGTCATGTTTATGAGCTGTTTCGTTGAGTAGTGTTTTTTTTAATTCATTTGGTATAGAATTAGTTCGTTAAGTTTCTAGTCTTGTCGGTTTGGTAATCCAGGGCATGCAAAGTGATTTCGAAAATGTTTAAAAAAATCCAATCAAACAATTATTCAATTTTCCCTCGGGGCCGCAAATGTCAATTTGGTCGAGAAAAACATAGTTTCTTATCATGTTTTTATCGCTTACCAATTTCGCTATCTTGCTTTACTCGTTAGTCCGAAATTCATAGTTCTTTTGGAGTAATAATTAGCAATTATTGAGCTATCTTTCGATTGAAAAAGATAGTATTGATTATATATGAATTTGCTCTGCCTTCTGGTCAAGGAAACTGAAAACAATTCGCTTTTAAAATGCCTTAGGTCAGTTTAATTTAATTTACCCGAAAAATGATTAAGCAATGTTTAAAATTAAAGTGGTCTGTATTGTTATATTTTAAAGCTCAATTTTAAAGTTTTTTTTTTAAAGAAAGAAGAAAAAAACTCGGCCCGCTGTCCAAAATACTCAACTTAGTTATTTTTATGTTTCAAAACGCTTTTAGACAAAAATTTCAATTGGATTCTTAGTTAAATAAGATATAAAATCAACTTGAGCCGCTTTTAGAAGTTAGACGCAACATTGTTTGACTGTATAATTGTCAATAATATTTTGTGATCAAAAACGGCGAGAGACCGATGCAATATGACTATGATGATAACAGTAATTTTCATATCGAAAAAAAAAACCGATAATATATATAATATATATATATATATATATATATATATATATATATATATACAGTTGTTTGCAAAAATTCTGACCGCATCAAAGTATATCGGGTGCATTGTGGGTAATGTTTATTTATGCCTTTGAGTGCTTTTATGCGCTCTTGGTACTATCAGAACCACCCATAATACTTCAATGATGCTTACTACATGTCATTGAATGAATTCTGAAAAAAATTGGAGCGTTTTAAGGCAGAATTACCTACATATCTATATACCTATATACTTATATACTTATATACTTGTACGGTCAGAATTTTTGCAAATGACTGTATATATATATATATATAATAGAAACAACAGCAGCAACAATAAAACAAATAAAACTACAACAATAACAACAACAACAACAATAACAACAGCAACAATAGCAGTGATTAACAACAAAGATAGTAACAGCAGCAATAATACCAGCGAAAAGACAACAACAACAGTCAATAACAACTGCAATAATAGCGACAACACAATAATAACTATAAAAATAATAACAGTATTAAACAACAAAAATAGTAAACAACAGCAGCAATAACAATAACAACAGCAGTAACAACACTAATACCAAAAGAAACAGCAATTCACAAAAACATCTACAGTAATTAACTGACAACAGCCACAATAGTTTTTAATTTTGCCAACCAACCATTGTTATTAGAACAAAGAAAATTAAAAAATCTATTGTGAAAATGGTTAGCATCATAATAACAACACTTGTAAACACTACGCTCACCTGTCATATGAAATTTTAAAGAAAAAACTTAAACCAACACCATTAACAAACTGAGCAACATTTACACGCTCCTTGACTGAAAGTAGAGATAGATTTATTATTAGGAAAGTTTCAGCAGTTTCTCTATATCCTTTGATCATCAATCAAGAATAATGACAAAGATACGACGGTAATAAATCTTTTTTGATTAATCTTCTCACATGCGTCCGCCCGTGTACGACGCGATGCTGATTGGCTATTTGCATTTCGGCGGGAAACTGGCGCGCGCGCCGACATACGGGAACCGCTACCATGGATAATAAAAACATCTTGAAATACCCATCCCACCAAAGGGGGTCGCGCGAAAGACCCCACATGATCATGAGTGTCCTATCAAGTGTTTTTATTATCCGTTCCGCTACTAAGCCAGTTCTTCCGCGGGAAACTGACGCGCGCGCCGACATACGGGAGCCGCTACTAAGCCAGCTCTTTGGCGGGAAACTGATGCGTGCGCCGTCATACGGGAATTAACCACTACTAAGCAAGTTCTTTGAATAATGTTTTTCCAAAGTATTTAAACCCAACTGACTTGACAGCAAATATACTTGTTCCAAAAAAGATTAATTGATTGTCTGACATTTGAGACAAATTAAGTAACCATGCAGCTGCAAATTATGAAATACGGAAAGCCGAAATATGTATACCTTGTAGTAAAACTGATTGATTAACTCCGGTTCCATTGAGTGTTTAATAGGCGATTGCATTAAATTTACATCGTCGTGATACACCTATCTAAAAAAGGTTGACTGAGTGATCGGTGAATGGCGAACGGCGATTGCACGACCGCAAGGAACTGTAGTTACGCATCTTATATATCAGCTAGTGTTTTACTGGATTGCTAAGCACAGTTTCGTCAATTTTAAGCTACAACATGGGACTGGCGTCATGCAGTAAATTCATTTTCTGCCATAAAAAGATTTTAAATAATCAATATCAAGATCCAGAATTCCTTTCGGTCGTGCACCGTTGACTCCATCAACCTTTTTGAAAACGAGTGTATATTATCAGTACCAGAATGCATTGCCCACTTTCTTTTGTTAAATAATTTGTGTCGATTGTTCTAGTATTTTACAATGCGAATTAAAATACCATGGGCACCTAGAAATATTTTAGAAATCACGATCGTTTATATTATTCGTTGAACAACTCAGAAACAACTATATCACCGCTAGAAGTTTAGTGAAGTGTAGTATGATAAACGTTTTGTAGTTAGAGTTGTTTGTGAGTTGTTCAACGAACAATAAACCATTTCTAAAATATTTCTGGGTGCCTGCCCACGGTTTTTTGATTCGCACTGTAAACAGGGAACAAAAAATTCGAATAAGAAAGAATGAAAATTCGTAAAGCATTCTGGTACTTGTAGTAAAATTACGTCATCGAGTAATTCGCCATAGTTTCTCTTAATTACTAACATCTTCTAATTCTGATGTAATGGTTGTAAAAAAAATAAGATATTGATGTGGCGGCCATGCATACTGGCATATCGGTTTATGGTGATTTGATAAATTGCTAGAAATATGAAAAACGGTTACATATAAAATGTACACATGACTGGCAACATTAAATAAACATTTTAAACTTGTACATGTTAAACTATATTAGGGGTGTGACGTTCAGATAAAGCCATGGCCTTTTACCAACTTTACAATCTGACCCATACAGATATCAACAAAATAATATTTTTTTTAACTGTTGACGAAATGCCCTATTCTTTGAAGACAGAAACTATGAACATATTATAAGTGTTGATAACCAGTGTCGAAAAGTCAAATAGATGAGGAGGAAATTCTCTTGATATTAAGTGTTATCGACAGTAAAAAATAATACAGGACAAATATGATAAGTGTTAAGTTTACGATAGAGAGAGAAGGAAGCCAGGCCAACGGTGTGTGCCAAAAGTGCGTCTATTTTTGAATTGTTGTCATTTCCTGTGAATATCGTCATTCTCCCCACTCAATGCCTGACCTTGATTATTGTTGTGTTAATAATGTTGCTCGTATTGATATAATAGTTAGTTAGTTTATTATAACTTCAGTGATAAACTATTCTTTATTAAGTGTTCCCAGGGCATTCGGTTTCCTGCTTTGTTTGCCAGAAGGGTTGAAGGGTTGATAGGGTTAATTTGAAATGATTACTTCATCTATATTTGTTATTTTCGTCAATTATTCATTTAAATGTCCGATAACACATTCATTTAATTGTTCATCCATCCATCTATTCATTCGCTCATTCATTCGTTCGATCATTCATCTATTCAATTGTTCGATCATTCCCCAAGTTCATTCGTTCGATCATCCATCATCTACCAATTAACTCGTTCATTCATCCATCCATTCATTCTTTCGTTAATTAATTAATTGATTTATGTATTTATTCGTTCATTCATTCATTCATTTATAATAATAATTAATAATTATAATAATTTATTAATTTCTAATGCGCAAATTTAATCTTCAATACAAATTTTCAAATGCGCATTACATTTGTTCGTTCAGTTCGATCATTCATTCATTCATTCATTCATTCATTCATTCATTCATTCATTCATTCATTCGTCCATTTGTTCATTCCTTCATTTACTCACTCAATGCACACATCATTTGCAAAATTAAAATTAATTTAATTAGCAAATATATTTCAATTCTGATATACAGCATACAATACTAGTATTCATGCATACTTCAGTTTGTCAGTTATTATTATACCTTCTATAAATATATAAAGATTCCGTATTATCATTTTATCGACTTCCTCATTCAATGTTGACGATTGCCCGCCAGATAAATGCCAACCTTGGCGCGATAAAGTGGTTTCACAATCTCTCAAAACATCCTCCCATCGTGAAGTCACAACGTGAACGTTCGTACTAGGATACTTAGCATGATAACGACATGATATACTTTAGAATCAATACTAAATGAATTTACTGGAACAGCTATTACTGGCATTTATTCATTCATTTGTTCATTCATTCATCCATTCATCAATTCATTCATTCATTTGTCCATTCATTCATCCATTTGTTCATTCTTTCAATCATTTGTTCGTTCGTTTGTTTATTAATTTATTCATCCTTTCATCCATTGAATAATTCCTTTATTGATTCATCCATTTTTCATTCATTCATTCATTCATTCATTCATTCATTCATTCATTCATTCATTCATTCATTTATATATTTATTCATTCATCCATTCATTCCTTAATTGAATAATTTATTTATTGATTCATCCATTCATTTATTCATCTACTCATGTCATTCATCCACTTATTAATTAATTAATTCATCGATCCATCAATCCATCGATCCATCGATCCATCGATCCATCGATCCATCGATCCATCGATCCATCGATCCATCGATCCATCGATCCATCCATCCATCGATCCATCCATCCATCCATCCATCCATCGATCCATTCACTCATCCATTCATCCATCCATCCATCCATTAATTTATCTATAAATTTATAGTCCGAGGTCCGAATAGCAACCCTTTTAGTAAGTAGATTACTTAGTAAGATAACAAAATGATAAAAGTCAAACAGCATGAGGCAAAGGCAAAACCGTGGGCAGATGATTCAATGTCGTCAGTATCGTGTAGATATGAATATAAATAGAGTGCGCATCAGTAAGATATAAATATAAATAGTGACATCCCAAACAAGTACGTCGCGAATTCAGTTGTTATATATATGTAAACAATTTTATACTAGAGCGAGAAACCGTTCAAAACGTCGATAATTTTAATCTGAAAGTAACACTCCCTTTTATACGGTATATAAGTTACCATTTTACCATTTAACTCTATGATTAACGTCCTAAAAGCGTCCGTAAATAAACGTCAGTGAGTAACACTCTCTTTTATACAGTCTGTGTTTAATTTATCGCCTTAAACGTCAGTAAATAAAGCTAACGTTTTTACGGTGTGTAAGTTACCATTTTAACTCCAAACGTTAGTAAATAACACTTTATTGTTTACAATGTATAAGTTAGAGTACAAAAATTAAAAGTGTGCAACATAAAGACCACGTACTAAATAGTGTTTGTACTCCAAATGTCAGTAGCATTCTCTTGTAACTACTAGAAT
This sequence comes from Metridium senile, assembly GCA_949775045.1. Classification (NCBI taxonomy): domain Eukaryota; kingdom Metazoa; phylum Cnidaria; class Anthozoa; order Actiniaria; family Metridiidae; genus Metridium; species Metridium senile. Next base: position 795,885 of record OX459098.1, on the reverse strand, counting down.
AAAGCTGTGGGCTATCAGTATAATCATTACCAGCGACTGTGCTATCTAATCAGATTACTACTGCAACTGAGATAGCATGGCAAATGGAACGTTTGTGGGCAGTTTAGGCCATTATCGAGACTATAGCTAGAATTATTGAATTAACTTTTTATGGGAATTCGCCCACAAACTGACGTAGATCATTCAATGCGTTTGAGCCAATGTCTTGAGCGTTGTATTCAGTGCATTGTGTTGCTCTTCTCTTCTCTTCTCTTCTCTTCTATTATTTTGCTTTCCATTATTTGTGCATTCTATTTCATAATCAGAACGTTATCGACAATGTTTAATAGCTGTAATAAAGATAAACGTATTGCAATATAATTTTAAGTAGCTTCCTGGCCTATCAAACCACTCGTAAATGTGATTATCGTTCAAGAAAAGAACCCGACAAAACATCCATATTTCGAAATATAAGAATAAAATAAAGAATATTAAAAACACAATAGAATAGAATAGAATGAAATAGAATAGAATACAATGGAATGGAATGGAATAGAATAGAATGGAAATGAATAGAATAGAATAGAATAGAATAGAATAGAATAGAATAGAATAGAATAGAATAGAATAGAATAGAATAGAATAGAATAGAATAGAATAGAATAGAATAGAATAGAATAGAATAGAATAGAATAGAATAGAATGGAATGGAATGGAATGGAATAGAATGGAATAGAATGGAATAGAATGGAATGGAATGGAATAGAATAGAATAGAATAGAATAGAATAGAAAAGAATAGAATAGAATAGAATAAAATAGAATAGAATAGAATGGAACGGGAATGGAATGGAATGGAATGGAATGGAATAGATAGAATGGAATAGAATGGAATAGAATGGAATAGAATAGAATAGAATGGAATGGAATGGAATGGAATGGAATGGAATGGAATGGAATGGAATGGAATGGAATGGAATAGAATAGAATGGAATGGAACAAAATAGTTTGTCTTACACTAAGTAACAAAACTAATTTAAACCAAAAACGTCTATTGTTTTAAAAAAACCTTTGTAACTTTAAACCCTGAGAAAACATCAACAGAAATTATGAAACATTGAGAACAATAGAACGACCATCTTAATACCCTGCGCGGGCCGGCCTCAAACGAGAAACACCAAAATATATTCTGCCGCCAACACACTCTTGCATTATCGCTTAAATATCCCTCCTAATTGCTAATCTCGGAAAGGAAATAGAGTGTTTTGTTGTTTCGCGTTTTAGCGCAAAAATATTTTGATTTAGTGAGCGCGTTTGTTGTGAGTGCTCGGGGGTGGCATGGGAACGAGGCCTGTCATTGATCAAAGTGAGAGTACAAGGAGTCACTTCAAAATGTAATTCCAGATGTTTTTAGTGACTATTTCTCCGTAGGGACGGCCAAGGAAAGGTCATTAGTGGAGAAAATGGGCCCCAGAAGTGTTCTAGTTTGTTTAGCACTCCTATTTGTGACAGTAAATGGCACAAGAAATCCAAATCGAGTAAGTTCAAATATAACACATGTTCGCCGGCTTGATTTTAATACAAAAATATTAACTTAACATGGACTTTTTTGTACTTTTTCAGAGGAGTTTCAAGAAACTCCGCACTCTGCCTCAAAAAAGCATCATTCCTCTAGCTCAGATGACTAATTATGATGAATTTTATGGACAAATTCTGCGTCCTTTGATGAATGTTCGTGTTCCTGGTACCAAAGCGCACGCCGAAGTTCGAAAGGTAAAAAATATCTTAACTTAAATTAAGTTAACTCTCATTTGTCAAGAGAAATTAAGCCTAAATACTCATAATATTACGATATTGCTCCTTTATAGACGCGGAAATTTGATATTTAAGGTTTATTTAGGTTAATTGTGAGGCTAGATTTGTAAAATGACACGAAAAGAGCCCGAATACCTTTGTTGTAATTTGAACGCTTCAATGGTCGTGTTCACATGGCTTTTATACATATTCACAATATTTTACGTTAAAAATTATCACCTAGTGATTTTCTCTATGTTAGCTTAGATAACTACATTCTCGTGAATAGTAAATAAACCACTTTATCCAAATTATCCGTCGTGTTCGCTATCGTTGTATTCTTAAATGTCGCAGAAACGGCAGGTCAAACTACCGAAGCTTATTCAACTTCGAGAACTCAAATTCACGCTTCATTGGTGGGGAATTCCTACTTTCAAAATACCGTTTCTTGAATATATTCTTTAATTAACGTTGACTTTTCATATTTGACAAGCGTTGGCTGATAGTTATATGGTATAATTTGCTTGTTTTGGGTCAAAGTTCATTACGATTTTAAGTTTACAGTAAGACTGTTAAAAAAAAATTGAAATCGTAGGAATAAACAACGATGTTTTTCAGTACGTGTGACAAAATTAAAGGCGTCGAAAATATCAAACATTCTCATCAACGTTGCCTTTCAACGCATCAAAATCCCTGAGATTATTATCTGCCCTGATCTTCCTTTAGGCTTGATTGGTTTATTACTTAATTACAGCAGTTTAATAGTAAATTTTTCTGTATTTTTCTTATTCAACATTTTTTTTTGAAATATATTCGAAGAAGCAAACAAAGTGTGAATTTCAACAATTCAAATGTTTGGTTCAAAAATAACTTCTATATAATTTGAGTTCTCCATGGATATAAACCTATTCAAATATTCCTTAAGGATGTGTGGATTATTCAAAGAGATTGTGACCCCTAAATTAGATTAAATAGTCCTCAAAAATACTCACTTAAAAATTTTTTATTATGACAGAATAGCGCTCGCAAACAAATATTTTTAAAAATTTTAAAAATGCGTCAAAACAAAAGTTTTGTATTACAAAAGAATAGCACAAAACACCAAGGCGATACAAAAAGCCTAAATTTGGGAATGTTTTTCATTGGTTAGAGCTGTTTCGACACGTTGGAGTTTTCCGCAGATGTTCTTTATAGGAAATCCTTTTGGGAGAAGGAAACTGAGGAAGACGATTTTTCAGGATTTAAAAAAATAATCTTTCAGTGTTCTGGGCTTGTTTACTAATTGGGGCCAAATTTAATTGTTTCTCTAATTCTGTTTTATGGCTGTTTTTGTGTGGGCGACAATTTCTCATTTTTCCTTTTGACTATTTCTCATTTTATGTGTCTTTTCTTTTTGGGAGATAATTTTTCTTTTTTCTTTTAATTTTTTCGATTTCTTTATATTGTTATATTTTATTTTATGTTATAGCATCAACATCATCATCATTAGCATTACCATCATCATTATCACCATCATCATCACCATCATCATCACCATCATAATGATATCCTTATAATTTTTTGTTCTAAATAACTTTCTTTAATATTTTCAATGCACAAAGGTAGGAGTGAAATGAAAAAAAGAAATTGTAAAATAAATGCTTTTAGTTATATAATTTTTACAATTAAATGATTTTTTTTAATTTTTTTTCATTGTTGTTTGACAAATTTGTGTTATCTCATCTTTTTTTTCGTTTTTTGATAGTTTTATGTAATTCAGTATTTTCTGTCATAATACTCTTTCCAGCAAAACCTTACTTGACCATATGTATATCAAGCATAAACTCATAATTTAATTTAGAAATCCTATAAAGAATCCAGAAGATCTAATAATTAAATTTAAACCATTCCAAACCAAATTGATGTGGGTTAATTTCTAACTAAGATCCAAAATAATTGGACAATAATTTGGAAAGTGTGTTTATAACGTTCCCAGATTTGTAGGTAACTTTTAACATATAATTTAGCAAAGTTTTAAATAAAATAGTCGTGGTTTCGTACTAAAAAAGACAAGGAATTGATGTTTATTGTTAATAGTTGAAATCCCATTTCTGTGTAAGTTCTCAGCGTTGTTGACTGATATTACATTTTATTGATGTTCCCACCAAAAGTTACATGCTTTTTTACTATTCAACAATAGCTAATAATTTTCCATAATTTCTGTGTAATTTCGCAGCCTTCTAACTAAAACATTTAAGGCAATTTCAAAGCAAATTAAATGTGGTTTTAAACTCATAAAACCCAATAGAAACCTAAATGATGCTTCAAAAAGTCTATCTAGATATTTAAAGTGCTATCTCTCAACTCCATTACATCGAAGCCAGCATGTCAAAAAATATTCAAGAGGCACTTTTAAACTTCTACCTTTCAATACTACTCGTATTAACCTCAAAATGTATGCTATTACAAAACTGGTATTTGATGATAGAAATCCCATGTACACTGTAACATTGCTATAGTTTGGCAAATGATCGCTAATTGCTGTAAGTGTATGACAGGTGTTTCTTAATATGCAAATCTTCTCTTCCTCCGTAAGACGATAAGGAAGGATTGTATGGTTTTTGTGTCAATATTGAAGCATATTTGATATAAAATCTTAGTATTTAATCAAATATAGGGGATTTGAGGTTGAAAATCACTCAGATTAGGAAACTTGGCGTCTTGTCAAATATGGGTATATTTAAAATTTTAGTATTTAATTGTCAACTAACGCTTGGATTTTTGTTGGTTAAAAATAAAATAATTGTAGATGTGACCATTACAAATTATGATTTTTGTTTCTTGATATAAATAATATATTATATATTTCTGACTGGTATTTCAAAGTTAACTATCATTTATATATATTTTTCAGTTTTACTATATAGATAAACTTGAATTGTAATGAATGGTCAAAAAATACAATGATTTTATGGGGAAAAATCATGACTTTCATATTCTCAATATAATTTTTTTTTGTTCAAAATTGAAATAACGTCTGTATTTGGTTAAAATTGTGTGGGTTTTGGTCACAAATCACATAGATTAGGATCCTTGATCTGTCGATATTTTGGGTATTTAAAATTGTAGTATTTGGTCAAAGAATTGGAGATTTGGGGTTTAAAAATCTGTATGTCTCAATATCTATAAGTGTTTCAAGTATTTCAATCTTTTAGTCTTTGAACAGAAGAATTAAGTATAAACATGAATGTTAATTTTTTTTGAATTCAGGAAAATGTCCAAACTTTTAAGATCCTACAGTTTGAGGAAATATCTATTTAATAATGTAATATAATCTAATGAAAATCGTATCCTTCTGAAATCATGTCAGTAAGTAACACTCTCTTTCGTACGGTGTATAAGTTACCATTTTTATACCGACGAAGGATTAACATCCTAAACGTCAGCAAGTAACACTCTCGTTTACACGGTGTATAAGTTACCATTTTTACTCCAACGAAAGATTAACATCCTAAACGTCAGTAAGTAACACTCTCTTTTATACAGTGTATAAGTTACCATTTTTACTCCAACGAAAGATTATTTGTTACGTCCTAAACGTCAGCAAGTAACACTCTCTTTTACACGGTGTATAAGTTACCATTTTTACTTCAACGAAAGATTAACATCCTAAACGTCAGCAAGTAACACTCTCTTTTATACGGTGTAAGTTACCATTTTTATACCGACGAAGGATTAACATCCTAAACGTCAGCAAGTAACACTCTCTTTTACACGGTGTATAAGTTACCATTTTTACTCCAACGAAAGATTAACATCCTAAACGTCAGTAAGTAACACTCTCTTTTATACAGTGTATAAGTTACCATTTTTACTCCAACGAAAGATTATTTGTTACGTCCTAAACGTCAGCAAGTAACACTCTCTTTTATACGGTGTATAAGTTACCATTTTTACTCCAACGAAAGATTAACGTCCTAAATGTCAGCAAGTAACACTCTTTTACAGTCACTTAAGAGTGTATAAACTACTTTAACTTGAAATGTTTGAGTTTCAAAAATAGCCTTTTTATTAACTTTAAATATTTTATTCCACAAGGAAATAATAACAATAATGGTAAATGATACATATTTTTATAATATTTCGTTCTTGAATATGTTGATAGATAACTTTCTGTCCTAAATTTTTAATGAGGACAAACAATTACAGACAAAAGAGTGTTATTCTGTTGTCCACATAGTGTGTCAAGTTAGGGCACACTTACAAGATGAAAATGATAATTGATTGGTTCATTTTAATGACAAAAGGAATGGCTCAGTGGGCTTCCAAAGGCTGGAAGTTACATTGTTTAGAGAATGGCTTTGTGGGGGAGTTCAAAACAGCAATTTCCTTTTCTGAAAAAGATTGATTCAGAAATAAAAAAATGTTTTTTTTAAAAAAAAGTTATCAATTATTTTGTAGTTTAATTTTTTTCTCGGTATAATATTGCTGAATAAGAAACACTACTGTCGCAGTCCACACTAGATTAACCGCTAGTTATTGTACATTTTTACACCAATTGTTTCCTCAGAAACACTGACGCAGTCCACACTAGTTTAACTGCTAGTTATCGTACATTTTTACAATTTTTCATGCAAAGCTTTCATTTTTAAATGATTTAGTATATTCAGTAGCAAATAAAATGAAATTTGCAACCCTCCGATGATCTTTTAGATTGATTCACATATCACTTTATCAGCAATCATATATATATATATTACACATTGACACAGTAATAGAATGAAATTTATTAACAACGTGAAAATGCTAACTTAACTTTACTGACATTTCGAGCTTCAGCCCTTAGCGGAGTTAAGGCAAGTTCTTACTCCGATGAAGGCTAAAGCTTGAAACATCAGTAAAGTTAAGCTAACATTTTTTACGGTGTTACAAATTTCATTACATTACCTATCATTTATATCAAACACCGACGCAGCTTATACTAGTTTACTCGCTAGTTTCTATTTCTATTTTTTACGGTGTTACAAATTTCATTCTATTACCTATTGTTTATATCAAACACCGACGCAGCAGTAGTTTACTCGCTAGTTTCTATTTCTATTTTTTACGGTGTTACAAATTTCATTCTATTACCTATCGTTTATATCAAACACCGACGCAGCCTATACTAGTTTACTCGCTAGTTTCTATTTCTACTTTTTAACGGTGTTACAAATTTCATTCTATTACCTATCGTTTATATCAAACACCGACGCAGCCTATACTAGTTTAGTCGCTAGTTTCCATTTAAGTAAAGTTAAGTCAACATTTTTTATGGTGTTACAAATTTCATTCTATTACCTATCATTTATATCAAACACCGACGCAGCTTATACTAGTTTACTCGCTAGTTTCCATTTCTATTTTTTACGGTGTTACAAATTTCATTCTATTACCTATCGTTTATATCAAACACCGATGCAGCCTATACTAGTTTACTCGCTAGTTTCTATTTCTATTTTTTACGGTGTTACAAATTTCATTCTATTACCTATCGTTATATCAAACACCGACGCAGCCTATACTAGTTTACTCGCTAGTTTCCATTTCTATTTTTTACGGTGTTACAAATCTCATTATATTACCTATCGTTTATATCAAACACCGACGCAGCTTATACTAGTTTACCCGCTAGTTTCCATTTAATTAGTATATTAGAAACTGATTTTGTGAACAGCAGAATGATTAATAAAACAGAAAAGGAAGCATAAGTCTGTCAGATTGACAATTTGTTTTACTGATTTTACAAAAACTTAATAAGTATTTGCACTTTTAATTCGTCTTCATCCTGAGTTGAGTCAACTAAATCAAAATTGTCAGTTGGCATAACTGAAGTTTTGAAAACTTAAATCATTATTTATCTATTTCATTTTGTGTACTTTATTCTAGCCTAACTTAGTAGCCAAATACTAGATTCTGGGTTTAATTGACTAGACTTTATACTAACAATGTACTTAGAACATTATTGGGTATTTTAACATAGTAGTGAGATGTTTATTTATAGTTATAATAGTTTTTACAAGATAAAAAGCCATGGTGATGATGATTGTGAGATGATGATGGTGATGATGATAATGATGTGAGATGATGATGATGATGATGATGATGATGATGATGATGATGATGATGATGATGATGATGATGATGATGATGATGGTAAGGGTTTGCGGTGATATGGTTTTGTGGTATTTGGTGTGCAGTTTTGCATTTTTTTATTTATATCTGTGGTTTTGCAAAGCTTGCAGTTGCGGTTTTCAGCAAATTCTGGTGTGATTGTGCAGTTTTTATTGTTTTTTTTTGTGTGCGGTTTTGCAGTTTCCAACCTCTCCTTATGCCCCCCTCATCATTAATAGTCCACAGTACCCAATGATATCACTGCAGGATTTGGGATAGACCACAACTTTAAAGTGGATACTAAATTCTAATACCTTCTTTTCTATTCTACAGTTTATCAAGAAACAATTTGAAGACCTCAAGTGGTCTGTCACTGAAGATGCCTTCGAAGCTGCAACACCCTACGGCAGTACCATATTTAGAAACATTATTGCAACATTAAACCCTGCCGCACAGACACGTCATGTCATGTCAGCTCATTATGACTCTAAGTTCTTCAATAACTCTGACAGGGAGTTCCTTGGTGCGACAGACTCTGCTGTACCGTGCGCCATGTTGATAGAACTAGCAAGAACTGTTACTCCAATGTTCAGAAAGAAATCATTGGTAAGACTAGAACTTACATGTATTAATATGGGTCTGTGTACTCCCTTTGTCCAAGTGGTAGGGGTGATCGGCGTACCTTTTAGGGTAAAAATATTTCCTGTACCTTTTAGGGTTCTTTTAGGGTTTTGGCTCAAAAATCAGTTACGTAACATGATTTCGTACCTGTAAGAGTCATTTTTACTCTGTTTTGTTGCTTTGTTGGGTTAGAAGTCGGCAAGACTTTATCAGTTATTTTTTCTGTGCATACCTTTTGGGGGTCGTTTTCAAAAACTCTGCCGATCACCCCTACCACTTGGACAAAGGGAGTACCCCCCAGATTAATATATTAAGATAAATAAATAAATAATTAATGAATAAATAAATAAAAAATAAATAACTGAATGAATGAATTTATGAATATATGAATAAATCAATCAATCAATAAAAAAATAAATAAATAAATAAATAAATAAATAAATAAATAAATAAATAAATAAATAAATAAATAAATAAATAAATAAATAAATAAATAAATAAATAAATAAATAAATAAATAAATAAATAAATAAATAAATAAATAAATAAATAAATAAATAAATAAATAAATATTAAATAAATAAATGAATGAATGAATAAATAAATAAATAAATAAAAAACATATTTGAAAAACATGATGTGAATCAATTTAAGAATAATTGCTATAAGATTACTTATAGAAATCATGCAATATTTTTAAAATAGGCGCATCCTTCATGAGAGCACACAGCATGCCCGTTTGTATGCTGATCAAATATGTCAAGTTGTATTTGTATAAAAGCAATCTTGATTGCTGTCCTGCAGTGCGCAGTATAAAGCACTTCAGGATTGTCGGAACACTTAAGAAGTGTTGAAAAGCACTTTACTTGGTGTCTTGCTTCTCTTAACACTCTCTCATGTTCTGTCCATCCCCCATGGAGGGAAGGCAGGTGGATTTTCTTTTTTTTTTATTATCAGGAATATAATTAAAGTTCTTTTTCCAGGGAGAACACTCACAAGTAATAAAGTTATTTTCAGCGGGGTTTTATTGAAAAAATTTAGCTTGAAATAATTTGAAAATCTTAAAGAAATATACGTCCAACAAATTGAGTGCTTTTTTTAAAATCAAGGTAATTTATTTTGTGATAATTATAGGTTTATGATTCTTAGTTTATGAGGAGAATAATACATATATATCAGATATGGATTTTATCTTCAATTGTTCAAATTTGTATTAGTATAATTAGTATTAGTATTTTTTTATCATATTTTTACTTGTAAAATTATCGTATTTTTACATGTGTTCAAATGTGACATTTCTCAGTGGCAGAAATCCCTGTTAACCACTGTTATTTATATAATAAATAGGTTTATTTGGCTATTTTTAGATATTTTTGAAACCTTTTCAGAAGCTCCTTAAAAAGTATATTGTAAATTTAATGCTTTTTAATGCATTTTAATACAAAAGTAATTCATAAAACCAATATTTTAATTATCTCCTAATAAGTCATATCTTATATATATTAAATAATAATTTTCAATTCTTTATGTAACATTAATAGTGCATCAAATAAGAATTGTGTTCTAATGATTTTCTATTGAAACAGTCTATCAAAACAGTATTCTGTGAATTGCAAGACTAAAACAAATGAAAAAGGTTTACCTTTGGTAGCACAAGTCTTTCTGGCTAGCTTTACATTGGTGTTGACTCCTTTCAGTGTACTGGGCTTCCTGTGCCTTAAGAATAGAGTGGAGAATGAGGAGAGTTAGAGTAACCTCTCTGTTAATATTCCACAGGAAGCCCACACCAAATTCTGAGAGCACCTTGCAAAGGAGGATGGGAAAAATTTATTTTTTTAGAAGAATTAGCTTCAATTCTTCAGCAAACTGCATCACAGCAGCGTTGTAAGAAAAGTTGCTAAAACTTCACAGCCTAATGAGTGCTTTTATGCTGTAAATCTACTTATCTGATTGAAACATAGCATTATCAATTTCAGAGTAATATTGTTACATTGCAAATGGTTTTCTTTGATGGAGAAGAGGCATTCAAGGAGTGGAGTAACACTGACTCTCTTTATGGGTCAAGACATCTTGCCAGTTTCTGGGAAGAGAACACAGATGATTTTGCACCACAAGATCCTAACTCTCTCAGTAAACCAACTCTTCTAGATTCTGTGGTAAGGGATCTGTAATAAATGAATGGATAGATGAATGAATGAATGAATGGATGGATAAATGAATGGATGAATGGATGGATAAATGAATGGATGGATGAATGGATGGATGGATGGATGAATGAATGGATGGATGAATGGATGGATTGATGGATGGATGATTGGATGGATGAATTGATGGATGGATGAATGAATGAATGAATGGATAAATGAATGGATGAATGGATGGATGAATTGATTGATAAATGAATGAATGAATACATGGATGGACGGATGGATCATTGGATGGCTGGCTGGATGAATGAATGGATGGATGAATGGATAGATAGACCATTGGTTGGCTGGATGAAATAATAAATAAATGGATATATTCATGAATAAAAGATTGGATGGATGGATTGATAAATGAATGGATGAATGAATGAATGGATGAATGAATGAATGGATGAATGGATGAATGAATGAATGAATGGATGGATGAATGAATGAATGGATGAATGAATGGATGAATCGTATGATGGAACGATAAATGAATAAGTGATTTGCATAGAAGTTTGAAAGAATTGATCAATAAATAAATAGAAAACAGAAACAGACAAGCACATTAAACAAAAAAAGTGGAAAAATAATTAATTCTTAGTTTGTCTACCTGGGACATTAATTCTCATAACTTTGTTTTTCAGAATTCTCTAACCCTACTAGATCTGCTAGGAGCCTCCAGACCTAAATTCTATGACATGCACGCGCCAACAACTGTACTGTTCCAAGAACTGAGGAAAGCAGGTAAAACCATGGTATATTGAGTTATACACACACCCAGATGATCATAATTCACCATCATCACTTAAAACTGGGTTCAAACCATTCAAACATCAGACACTTACAACAACAGTCTTTCTCAAGACTACACACACCCAGATAATCATAATTCACCATCATCACTTAAAACTGGGTTCAAACCATTCAAACATCAGACACTAACAACAACAGTCTTTCTTAAGACTACACACTCCCAGATGATCACAATTCACCATCATCACTTACACCTGGGTTCAAACATCAAACAATAACAACAGTTTTTCTCAAGACTACATGCACACACCCAGACGATCACAATTCACTATCATATTCTTAGGTATTAAATCAAACTAATACGTGACCAATAAAGCTGTTAAAATAAATAAAATATTGCTGATGTTTTCACAGAGGATATTCTAAGTGAAGCACGCCAGTTACAGGACTACAGTCCCAGCCAGAGATATTTCCAATTTGCTCAAAATGTTCAAATTCAAGTTGAAGATGATCATGTACCCTTCATGGAAAAAAGTAAGTTGATAAACATTGATTGTTGTAAGGAAAATGATGATGATTCTAATGATGGTGATGATGGTGATAATTATAATGATGGTAGTGATATTGATGATGATGGTGGTGGTGATGATGATGATGTTGATGGTGGTGGTAATTATGATGAAGGTGATGATGAAGGTGGTGGTGGTGGTGATAATGATATAATAATGTTGATGATGATGTGAATGATGACTGCAGTAATGTTGATGACGATGATAAATCATGGTTATGATAATGATATCTATCTATCTATATTTTCAGATGTTCCTATCTTGCATTTAATCCCAGTCCCATTCCCATCCTGTTGGCATAAGTTTTCTGACGGTTACGAATGTCTACACAATGCAACCATCCACAATTTAATCAAGATAATGAGAGTCTACACCGTCCATCTTTTCGACTTGTGAACTACCAACACTGATCAAACACTGGATTCTCCTTACATACAACTTAAAGAACTGTAGTGAGTATTTAGTGTTTGATCATATATATATATATACATATATATCACCAAAGTAGAGGATATTACATAGGCGCATGGAAATACGAATTTAGAAAAGATCTTCAACACAAGAAGATAAAATTTGTATCTCCAAGCATCCATGTAATATTCTGTATAATATTATTATATAATTATCAATGAAAAAGAAAAGAAAACTTTTTTTGACATGAAGTTTCCAAAAAGCTGTGTAACCATAGTGATGATATTTTCATGTGAAAATATCAAATGTTTGAAACAGAAAAGTATAGGTATTTCATTGACAATTATATATTAATAAACTATAATATATATAACTCACTTGGTCCACAAATAACATAAAAGATAGCAGGCTTATTTCATGCATAATTTTTTAATTCTTCTTCAATAAAAACTTCACTTGGTTGATCAAACATCAAGTCATTTCAAATTCTGGCCTGAAAATTACCTGGCGCCCAATAAGAAGTTCTAAAGAAGGGCAAAATAAGTATGAAAATGATCCCCACTGAAACATCCATTATTTTCTGAAATATATTATTATGTACGATTCACAGTTTATTTTAAAAAGAGTAAAGGTTTTATATTGTAATTGATATTACAAATCTTAGGGTCATCGTCACTGAGATTCATATACGCCCTATGCAAAAAGAGCAAGGGACTGGAACGATCAACACGAAACACCACGAACAATAAAATATTTCAATATTATTTTTCCCTTATAAGAAAGAGCATGTCTAAATATGTAATTTTGTAGAGTTCTATTGTCATATATTGAATCATTCCAGAGTTTAAAATCGGCATTAAAATGTACCAAAAACGCGAAAGTGAGGCTCTAAAGGCCCAAGTGCACATTTTAAGCCAAATCTTTGTAAATTCAAAAAGCTGTAAATATGGATCAGTTTATGTTACTACATTGAAATTTTGGAATATCACTAATTTCGATGTGCTCTTTCTAATAAAAGCAATGGTGTCTTCTACTACTGATTAAGTAAGGAAATTATTGCCTTTTTGCATAGGGTGTATTAGAAAATAGACTCTTTTGCTAATACAGTGTCACTGCTCATAAAACAATAAATTCAAGTTGAGGCTGGTGTGGATAGAATAAAGTGAATGTATTGATTCATCCACTTCTGTCTTGACTTGAATCAATTGGTTCATGGTCAGTCATGGAAATTCAGCAAAGGTCTATTTTACTTATGGATTTCAGAATGAAATTCACTTCATGTCTTATACTAAATGGAACTAGACGCATAACTGCGTGAACTCGGGCTTCATTACGATTATGTAATCATTTTCTTGGATTAGCTTGAGATGATTTGAAGCGAAAAAAAAGTTATTTTTTTGGTCCTCCTTTTCTGTTTGGTCCGTTCCTTGAGTCCGTGATCCGCTTGCCTGTACTGCTTTTACCTGGATATCGATGTTCGGTTCGTGCAGTGATACATGCGAGCTCAAAGACTGTCTAGAAACAGTGTTATTATAAAAGTTGTTCTTGCAAAATAAACGAAAGAAAAAGCAAGATAGATACTAGTCACTAAAGCAATTGGTGTTATATTTGAGGCGATTTAATTTAGGCTGTTGGATGTAGTTTTCAGAGAGGCTGATTTCAGCTGTTTTATATTTGTTGTTGTCGAGCTTGACCTTGATGTTTAAAATCGGTCACGTTATCTGACATATTGTAAACAAAGAAATATTACTTTCATCGTTCAACTGCTAGATAATAGGTTGAAGCGATTAAAAGTTTTGCGTATAAGTTTGTTGTTCTTTGCCGAGAAGCTAAGCGCTCGGCAATCGCCAATGAATCGCGGATCTGAAGCTTGTACGAGCTAATAGTATAGTCAATAAAATTAAACTATTGACAGATAAACTCGTTATTTTAATCAAAAATATAAAAGAAATAATTACAAGAAGCAAAATATTTACCCTAAACATCACTACTGTTGTTGTCTTCACTTCTAGTGTGCTGTATCGTACTCTCTAAGAATGCTTACAATACAGTTAAATATCCAGTAGTAACAGCTTCGTCCTTTGTAACTGGTTGTGAATCAATTCCATAGCATTATGAGTTTATAGCAGGGACGATTTCTCGATAAATTCCATCATAATAAGTTGGCTCGCTTATTTAGCCCGTAAATTGCATGATCTTTATTAAAATTCACAGTGACCCTTTCCGAAAACATTCGACATAAACTTAAGTGTAATTCTACTGCGAATCATGTGGAGTGAGCGCATAAAATATGAGAATATTCCACCTAGAAATCGATCCTTCGACGAATCAAATATCCATGTGCTCGTATTGGCCAGTCTACGCATGAGCTGTGACCATACGCATGCGCGGTGACGACTAGACGGCGTTTTGCGACCCAAGAAAAAAAAAAAAAAAAAAAACATTGAAGCCCATTTTAAGACTCGGGTTTCCTTTGGAAAGCCCGAGTAATTAAAAATACCTACTGGGTTAAAATAAAATGCAAACAGTCACAGTAAAGATTAGCTACTTTTGAATACTGATGTTTAGGACGTTAATCCTTTGTCAAAGTAAAAATGGTAACTTATACACTGTATAAAAGAGAGTGTTACTGACGTTTAGGATGTTAATCTTTTATCAGAGTAAAAATGGTAACTTATACACTGTGTGAAAGAGAGTGTTACTTACTGACGTTTAGGATGTTAAATAAATCCTTTGTCGAAGTAAAAAATTGGTAACTTATACACTGTATAAAAGAGTGTTACTGACGATTAGGATGTTATAATCTTTCATCAGAGTAAAAATGGTAACTTATACACTGTATAAAAGAGAGTGTTACTTACTGACACTAAGGATGTCAATCTTTAGTCGGAGTAAAAATGGTAACTTATATACAGTGTGAAAGAGTGTTACTGACGTTTAGGATGTTAATCCTGGTAACTTGTACACAGTAAAAATAGTTTTACTTACTGATGTTTAGGAAGTAAATCCTTCACCAGCGTAAAAATGGTAACTTAATATGCACAATGGGAGTAAAGTAGAAATAGCAGCTTGCACACCATATAAAAGAGAGTGTTACTTATTCAGAGTAACAAAAGAGAATTAAATCTAAAGGCCCAGGCAAACGGCTTCATCATTTGCTTCAATATTGGTTCGATTTTGTTGAACCCTGTACAATTGTTGAACAATGTTGAATATAGGGAGCAAACAGTTTCAACAATGTTGAAATGGGGTAGCAAACAGCTTCAACATTGCCATTCAACAAAATCGAACGGATTTTGAAGCAAATGTTGAAGCTGTTTGCCCATGCCTTAACTAATATCGCATGGTTACCAGTAGCCCTTTCTCTATTTATATGGTTGTCATGTCTTAAACACCCTAGCTTAATAGATGTAATGTCAAGTAAATATGTAATAAAAACTGAAACTATTACAAAACATTGTTTTATTATTGCATTGATCATTAAGCTTATACAATTTATTTGACTTTTAATAGAGTGAAGACATTTAACCCGTGAAACAAAATTAAATAGTCAAGGTGTAATAGTCAAATAGACACAAAAGAAAACAATGGAATTAGAGACTGCTAAGGTGTATTAGTCTAATATCTATTTCACGGGTTGAATGACTTCACCCTATCACATTGGACTGTGAACAAAACCCTGCTTTTAATGTGGAAACTCATCTGGATGGGTTTCCTTAAACCCAATTCTCTGCACAATTCCCTCACTTAATCTACAACTTGCTTTCTCAGAGTTTTCAGGTAAAAAAAGAGGCTGTTTTCAGTCTAAAATTGCATTCATTCTATTTAGCAGACAAACAAACATGCAAATGTGCAAGCAGACTAATAAGCAAGCAGACAAACAAGCAAACAAACAGACAAGCAAGCAAACAAACAAGCAACCATTCAGAAACTAGCCCAAATTGTACAAATGCAAAGTCCAATTCATAAAACAAACTATATGAAGGTTTTTTTGATCACTTCCCTGCTAGCCAAGAATCCCATTTAATATAGCTCCGTTACAAATTGGTTAAAACCCCATCCCTGGAGTCAAGGATAATGTTTGTGAGACTCAGCGTACAAAACACAATTATTATTAACATTAATATTACACATTTAAGAACAAAATGTTCAATTAAAAAAATAAAATAATAACAGGTTCCCATTTAAATCTGTACTTTCCCATTTAAATCTGTACTTATGTAAATTTTGTTGATGTGTGCTAAACACACAAATCAACCAATCAGAGAAGGTCACTTCAGAAATAATATACTCTGATTGGTTGATCTGTAAGTTTAGCACACATCAACAAAATTTTTATTTGGGATTTAAATGGGAAAGTACAGATTTAAATGGGAACCTGTTAAATGCAAATAAAAAAAAATATTGTATATCCCAGCTCCCATTCGTTGCAGTTCATTCATATAGTCATGTGCATAATTCAAAAAGAAATCAATAATAATTAAGTATTTAAAGTGCCAGTCAATGCTGTATGTGTGGTCAAAAACCATGTCTCTCCTTGATAAGCCACATCTTGTCAACGACGGCTTTCTGTTGAAATGAAGAACAAGTGGGATAAATATATACGTGATGATAATAATGGTGGTGATGATAATAATGGTGAAGATGATAGTGATGGTGATGATGATAGTGATGGTGATGATGATAGTGATGGTGATGATGATAGTGATGGTGATGATGATAATAATGGTGAAGATGATAGTGATGATGATGATGATGATGATGATTATCCAGTTCCCAAAAATTGTTGCAATAGCTGTTATTACAGTTATATGCAAATGATTTTGAACAATGGGTTGAAGTCAAGGCTTTCGGGCGAAAACAATAGGTTTGCCCGAAAGCCTCGATTTGAATCCATTGTTTAAAATCATTTGCATATAACTGTAATAACAGCTATTACAGTGAGGACACTTTAACCGTGAACACTTGACTTTTTTATGTTATTATTTTCCAAGCCTTCTACTGCTTCAAAACCTCTAAAAATGAAGCAGTGAGTTCAAATACACTAAGTGTTCATAAATGGCCACAAATAAATATCATAATTTTTTAAATTGATGTTTTAAGAAAAAGAATATGATAGATATTCACCATATGATAGACATTCACCATAACAATAACTTGTGAAAGTTTGAGAAAAAAAGATTAAATTTGCAAGAAGCTATAAGAGCTATAAGAGAAAAACACCAAAACGAGGCAACAAAGGACATACAAATCTCTACATTTTTCATAATTTGAGCATAACCTCTTTGGTATTTTAGCCAGAGCATCAAAACCTTCCAAACATGCCTATTTCAGGTGGTTCTTTCATGATATGACTGTGCTAAAATATTAAAATATCTGTTTACTTGAAAAATCATTTTCCGGGACATATTATGGTATGATTTTATGAAAGAGGTCTATTCTCACGTTGGATTTGGGTCAAAAAAAGTAAAGTACCAAAAAAACTCAAAGTGGTGATGGTTCTAGTGTCCTCACGGTAACATTTTTATCCAGTTATTCAAACATTGAAGCAATTAAGATAGTAAACATGTCAACATACCTGATCAGCGCTGAACTGATCCATGTAGATGTGAGTGTCGTTGAATACTTGCATACGAGTGTACCCGTAGTCAAGAGAACGATAAGCTGTCCAGGGACCTTTGTACTTCTTGAACCCATCATGATCTTCTGAACATCCCTGCATGATAACATTAGATATTAGTATGAAGATGATGAATGTAATGATGGTGATAATGATGACAGTGATGGTAATGATGATGATACTGGTGATTATTGTAATGTTGATGATGACAGTGTCAGATGATGCTGATGATGGTAATGATGATGATGATTATGGTGATAATGATAAAAATTATGATAATGATGACAGTGATAGTAATGTTGATAATGATGGTGATAATGATGACAATGATGGTAATGTTGATGATGATAATGATGGTGCTGATGATGGTAATGGTGATGATGATAAAAATGATGATGATAATGATGATGACAATGTTGATGATGACAATGATGATGCTTGTAATGGTGATGATGATACATCATCTACTCACAGCAGATCCAGTTATGATATGTACAGGCGCACATGGATTGGTGTATGGCTCCTCAATACTGCCATTACAGATCTATAACAAAAACAAAGCTATATTTATTATATATTTAGTATATATACACACTTCAAACCGAACAAAAAATAAAGAAATGAAAATTTGTGTATAAAATAAACATTTATTGCCTAATATTACAAAGCGTGACAAGATGTACAAGCTTCAACAGTAGATATGGTCTAATATCCCGAGATAACAAACCAATGAGAGCGTGTGTTATTATGAGGTTGTGAATTGTGTATATACTAATGAATGAAAGTCAAGGGTCTAGATAAGGTGGGAACAGTACATATAGTAATATAATATATACCAAAATAGATATTAGTTAATGGTTTTAAGGTGTCATCAAAATATATCTAAAAATATTATTATTATAAAATTCATGTTAATAATTCATGAGAATTTGACAGAAGAAAGCTTGTCTCCAACTCACTGTTGTATATTGCATACAGATTGGCCGCTCATATTGTATACATTATATATCATAGATTACTTTACCTGTCGTTTGTATACTGGGAAGAGACGTTCATAGGAATGTTCATGTGCCCAGAACTCCATATCAACACCTAGAACGTAGATTAAGATATAGAAATGATGCTGCAATGTCTCTTATGTCTCTAACGTAGATAATATATACAAAAATTATGTAATGTCTGAATGGCATTACAAAGAAGTATGCTAAAGTATTTTCAATTAATTCAATGTTATCAATAGTCCTTTTCAAGTTCCGTTCAGTGACCACAAACAATAGTTCCAAGTCGAGGTTCCTGTTGCTGAGCATAGCAAAACTATAATTTATCATGCGCAGCAACTGGAACCTCGACTTGAAACTATCATTCATGGTGACTGAACGGAACTTTTTTTCAATCTTTTTTGAAATAGATATACAGGTTATTGATTGGTTTAAGAAAAGTAGAGGTAAACACTGATTGTCTGTCATACCGTGTTCGTAGAAGAGATCTTCTAGGGCGTATAAATGATTCTCTCCAAAACCTGTACGAATCTATGGGAAGAAATATTTGATTCAAAACAAAATGTAACTAGACACACTTAGTGCGTTTATTCAGTCTACGTCATAGAGTAGTAATTGATAGGTGGTTTACCTGTGGCATTACATCATATGTAATCTCGACACCACTATAATCCCACATAATAGTCATATGGTACAAAAATACTAGTCCTCAAAGTCAGAATTATATATGGATGTTTTACAACTAGTAATTTCCATAGCTTATAACAGGAAGTAAAGAATAGTGTTTTACGTCGGAAGTCCCTGAAGTTAGCCGAAGCTGATCTTCCAGAGAGCCAACGGTGTGCTCATTTTATTTCCCTCTCTCCATCAGTGCTCTGTTTTATGGGTATTTAAAGCTACACAGAAAGGAGAGAAGTTGAAACAAGGATGTGAGGTCATTGGGAATCGAACTCGTGACCTCTCGCACAGAACGCTGTGCACTTACCAACTGTGCCATCCTTGCTTCTCAAAAGTGAATCTATCAATGTATTACAGAATGTTACAATAACTAATTCATCATGGAAATACTTACAATGCTCTCATGTTTTGAGCAGTCATCACGGTCGTTATTGGAGCAATACATTGGACGATGTGCCATAGTTATGATCCAGGGACGAAGGGTTCTATTCTCTGGAGATGACGCTTCCTGGAAAAGGAATAATTAGATGTTATCATCATTGTCATCAACACCACCATCAAACCACAACAATCATCATTATTATATCAGTATCATCACCACACCAACATCATAAAACATCACTAACAACATCACAATCATCATCATCATCAACACTATCACAACCACCAACACTATCATCATCATTACTATTGCAGTCACCACCATCATCAACCACCACCACCACCACCACCACCACCGCCAACCACCACTACTACCATCATCATCAACACTATCATAACAACCGACACTATCATCATCATCATCATCATTGCAGTCACCACCATCATCAACCACCACCACCACCACCATCAACCACCACTACCACCACCATCAACCACCACCACCATCATCATCAACACTATCATAACAACCAACACTATCATCATCATCATCAACATTGCAGTCACCACCATCATCAACCACCACCACCATCATCAACCACCACTACCACCATCATCATCAACACTATCATAGCAACCAACACTATCATCATCATCATCATCATTGCAGTCAGCACTGGTCATCATCAACCACCACCACCACCACCATCATCAACCAGCACTACCACCATCATCATCAACACTATCATAACAACCAACACTATCATCATCATCATCATCATTGCAGTCAGCACTGGTCATCATCAACCACCACCACCACCACCATCATCAACCAGCACTACCATCATCAACCACCACCACCACCACCACCATCATCAACACTATTATAACCAACAACACTATCATCATCACTGTCATCATTGCAGTCAGCACCATCATCAACCACCATGACTACAACCATCATCATCATCAACACTATAACCACCAACACCATCATCATCACCATCATCATCACCATAATCATTGCAGTCAGCGCCATCATCAACCACCACCACTACCACCATCATCATCAACACTATTATAACAACCAACACTATCATCATCATCAACATTGCAGTCACCACCATCATCAACCACCACCACCACCACCACCATCAACCACCACTACCACCATCATCATCAACACTATCATAACAACCAACACTATCATCATCATCATCATTGCAGTCAGCACTGGTCATGATCAACCACCACCACCACCACCATCAACCACCACCACCATCATCAACCACCACCACCACCACCACCATCATCAACCACCACCACCACCACCATCAACCACCACCACCATCAACCACCACCACCACCACCACCATCATCAACCACCACCACCATCAACCACCACCCCCACCATCATCAACCCCCACCCCCACCCCCAACCACCACTACCACCACCACCATCATCAACCACCACTACCACCACCACCACCATCATCAACACTATTATAATCATCATCACCATCATCATTGCAGACACCACCATCACCAACCACCACCACCAACACTATCATAACCACCAACACTATCATCATCACTGTCATCATTGCAGTCACCACCATCATCAACCACCACCACTACCATCATCACTGCCATCATACCTTAAGATCGTTCTTCAGCCAGGCAAACTGTTCTCCGATTCTCTCAACTCCTTCCTCCGCCCAGTAGAAGTAAAACTCTGACGAGAAGCTGATCAGATGGACTGGACCAATATTGACACTGAAAACATGCATTAAATATTAATGGAACCAACGAGTAAACTAGAATAGGCTGCGTCAGTTTTTGATATAAACGATAGGTAATAGAATGAAATTTATAACACTGTAAAAAATATAAACTAGCAAGTAAACTAGTATAGGCTGCGTCGGTGTTTGATATAAACGATAGGTAATAGAATGAAATTTATAACACTGTAAAAAATATAAACTAGCGAGTAAACTAGTATAGGCTGTGTCAGTGTTTGATATAAACGATAGGTAAAAGAATGAAATTTATAACACTGTAAAAAATGGAAACTAGTGAGTAAACTAGTATAGGCTGCGTCGGTGTTTGATATAAACGATAGGTAATAGAATGAAATTTGTAACACCGTAAAAAATGTTGACTTAACTTAACTTTGCATCAAATTAATATTCTTTAGAACATTCAATAATACTTGACCTCTACTTGTTGATAAAATATTCAAAATAATAACTAATAAATCATTATGTTGTTAATTAATTAAAACATTAATTTTATAATTTCTGTCACTATCAGTTGTAAATATAGCAGATTTCATATGACTGTGAAACATTCATTGCTGTGTTCATGTCTTGCCACAACCATGATGTTTCTAGAATGTTTTAGCAATGCCTTGTCATGCCTCGACCCTGTTTGTGCCATGAGTGTTTTTATACTCATACAAAATTTGCTCTATGTTTAGTATCATAATTCACTTTAATTTTTCAAAATCAAGATTATGTCAGTCTGCATTTCGAGAACTCAAAATCTGTCTATGAGGCTGACGGAAATGATAATGACATATTTTTTAACAATTACATACCTGTAGTACATGTTCCTGTTTTGATTAAATAGCGGCATTGTAAACCTGGCCTTGTAGTTGGAAAAATTGCTATGACCAAACAGTAAAGCTTCAGTGATACAAACATACATGTTCTTTTAAAGAACGTTTAATTTAATAACAAATAGAAATATGCATGACTGTACCCATCAGACTGAATAAAGTATGATATTTATACATTTATATAAAAAAGCATGTTACAAATTAATATTGCCATCCCTAAAACTATCTGATTGATAATCTGTTTGTTATATGACTTATCCTAGAATGATTGCCAATAAAAATAGATAAGAAATTCACCAATTTCAATCGGTCAAAAAATTGATTTTCAATTGATAAAATATTAACATAATTAATGTTCATCCTTTCACTTGTATGTATAACAATAATAATACTATAATATAATATAAATAATACTAGCGCTTATCCATTTCAGCTTATGTATCAGTTGCTAAGAAGGTATTTGGATACTTACTAGGCCTGTTCGTGGTTGCCAGGGCAGGTCATGTAAGGTACATAAGCAGCAACAGGTTCAATCTGTCTCATAAACTCATCTCCAACTCTGGACTCATCCTAATGCATACAAAAGGGACAGTCAGCACCAAATCAAAACATTGTTTTGGATTGGTTTAAAAACAATAGAGTCTTTCCAAACAATTGCCCTAAACCTAACCAAACAATAGCGGTACTGTATAGGGATAAAATTACTTTGTTTGGGTTTCATGCTGAAACCATCGTCAGGTAAAAACTAAATTGCTATTGTGTAAATTTTTCATTTAGTGACTATTGGTATACAAGTCAAGTTGTAACAAGGTATTGTAGTTGATGTTTCTAGCAAATAGTCACTAAATAGAAAGTATTAGTTAGTAAGTATTTTGAACTCTATTTCATGGTTTTAGTGTTTTAATAAGCTCTATTCACTAAGGTATTTATTTCAAGAGGGGAAAACATGTTTAATTGGGTACTTACAGTGTCCATATTGTAGGCAAAGTCACCTGAACAGAATAATACATGAATGATGTTAGAGATCACCATCATCATTATTCTAACCATCACTAAATCACCATCACATTCATCATCACTATCATCATTAACAACATCATCACAATTATAATTATCATTACAATCATTATTAACTTCATCATCACTTTCATCATCACTATCATCATCACTATCATCATCACTATCATCATCAACAACATCAATTATTATCATATTCATCATTACTATCATTATCATCACAATTATCATCATCATCAACAACATCATCATTATCATCATCACCATCATGATCATGAATATTATTATCATCACCCTTGTTATCACCATCATCATTATCATCATCACCATCATGATCATCAGTATTATTATCATCACCCTTGTTATCACCATCATCATTATCATCTTAACTATCATCATTGTCCTCATCTCCATCATCTCCGTTAGCATTACAACTACCACCACCATCGTAGTACGTACCTACGTGTAGGATAGCATCAAAGTGTCCCTGTTCTGTTTCTTCCTGTATCAAGGGTACAGACCTGGCATTCTTGTTACCCATATCCCCAAACAATGCAAACCTTGGGCTCCAATTCTGACCAGCAGGTCTGACAGTGAAAGAGAAGACAGAACTCCACCCACCAGACCCACCACAGTGATAGTCTACAATAAATAAATAAATCAATTCAATAAATATTTAGAGTGATGATGACGATAATGATGATGATGACAATGGTGATGATGATAATGATGGTGATAGTAGAAAAGATGATAAGATTGTGATAAATAAATAAAATTAATAAATGAATGACTAGATAAACATTCTTCCCAAATCAGAGATAACATAACTCTATAATATTTCTTTATTTTCACATGTGAAAATATCATCACTATGGTTACACAGCTTTACAGAAACTTCTTGTGTCAAAAGAAGTTTTATTTTATTTTCATTGATAATTATATAATAAACAGAACATTACATGGTCGCTTGGAGATACAAATTTTATCAGACTTCTCATGTTAAAAATCACTCACTTGTTCGCTGCGCTCATTCGTGAAAGATCATTTCAACAATCGAAGATAAAATTTGTATCTCCACACGCCCATGTAATATCCTCTATTCCACAAATAGTGACAGTCTTACCGTACGATTGCAGTGCTACAAGTCCAGTTAGCGTAACTCTATGCATGTACATTTTTCTCTTAGAAGCCGACCCAACTACAAACTCATCAACTGTCCCAACGGCTTTAAAGTCCAATGGCCCGCCTTTTTTGTTAAACTCCACAATGGAATCGGCAGTGTAGTCCATGGTTACCCATGTGACAACCATCTCAGTCAGATTATCTGAAAGAAATTTTATTTGTTATACAACTATTTCAAAAAGGTTGTCCAAGGTGATCAGTCATTCAAAGATGGAAAGAAATTATAGATATACACCGATTTTAGAAAGGTTGTACTGTCCAAGGTGATCGGTTATTCAAAGACTGAAAGGAATTATAGGCATGCACCTATTTCAAAAGGTTGTCCAAGGTGATCGGTCGTTCAAAGACTGAAAGGAATTATAGGCATACATCTATTTTAAAAAGGTTGTCCAAGGCGATAGGTTATACCAAGACTGAAAGGAATTATATAATATCTGAGTGCATGTAAATACTAAATATCTTAATAATAACCTCCATGTTCTTGATAAGAATAATGATTGTAAGCACCTTGACTATTTGTGTTTAGATGTATGCCAATAATATCTCAACAATAACCTCCATGTTCTTTACCAGAATAATGACTGCAAGCACCTCGACTATTTGTGTTTAGATATATGCTAATAATATCTCAACAATAACCTCCATCTTCTTGACAAGAATATTGATAATCATTATTCTCGTCAAGAATATGGAGGTTATTGTTGAGATATTATATTATTGAATACATCTAAACACAAATAGTCGAGGTGCTTACAATTGTATTAAAGGACCTCGATATCATGTTTATGTATGCCCATATTAATAATTTATTTAGTCTTGAATAACATAATAATAAAACTTACTTAGAATTTCTTACTCAACAATATTAAATAAATTTATTAACAAATAAACTATCAACATAGGATTTCAAATATCGAATAATTTAATTAATATAAATCTGACGATGAGCATTGAAACATCTTGGATGGAGTTGGCAACGAATTCTCCTTTCCGCGTCATATGTTATGCAAGATATGCGTTCATGCACGTTTTTGAAAACAAAACAAAACTGCGTCATTTCTTTAGTCGTTTCTTCTAAAACCAATTCTAATTCACTACATATAATACAACAAACATTTACTGAGGGTATTTGAGAAATAATTCGAACTCCTACAGTAAAAAAATTCAACAATTTGGAAAGAAATTGTTTTTGTTGTTGTTTGGAGCCCTCGAAAGCCATCTGTCTATTTTGGGTTAAATTTTCAACATTAACTTAAATAACTTTAATTTATATGCTTACTTGTCATTGAGAGATGTACTTGCTCGGGTTGTTGACTTGTTTGAGCAAAACTTTGCCCAAAAAGAAGAAATATAGCGGCTAAAAAACATAACATCGCCATTTTTGAAAGCAGAACTGATATGACTTCAATGGCAAGTCACGTGAATTTTGTATGACTTCCACAGGAAGCCCAAGCCATGATGGCTAAGAAAAGACAAGAAATGCGAATAAAGACGCGAAAGTATTGAGAAATAAATGAGATAAAAATATGACTTTAAAGGAGAAATAATAATTTTAAAAAGATAAAATGTGATGAAGAAAAATGATGAAAGAAGGAAGAAAAGAGAAACGAGAAAAGTACGTCGAGGAAAGTAAGCAAAAAAGGATTGAAAATATAAGTAAACTGAAAACAAGAAAAAAATTGGAAATAGAAATAAATAAAACAGGAGAAATGAAAGTGGGTTATACTGTCTGAAAAAACAGAACTCGTTCCTAGGAATTTCCACAGGTAGCCCAAGCTCACTGTTAGTGTTGATTTACTAAAGGTTGAACCTTCGATTTTTTGCCTTAAAATTTAACAAAATTCAATAAAACTCTTACAGTGTCTTCTTGTGGATCTCTATAATCCTCTGAGTTAATTTCAGTCGATTTCGTTCAGAATAAATTTAATACCTTCTCCCTGCCTCAACGATCTATTCCGGCGCGCTCCACAGGAATCCCGCAACACTCGTTTTTTAAAATTACTGATTCTGGAGGGAAAAGAAGGACTTACTCGTAGTCTACAAAACACATGGATGTTCGTTGGAGCACATATGTATCTACCTCATGGCCTGTTTTCTTAACAAAAGCCGTTCAAAGTACCTTAAACCGAAAACATTATCTTTATTGTGCTTATTGAGTGTGCTTGTTGTTTTGAATGAAATTTTCATGCCTTGTAATTTCACAACAATAAAAGCTTATCGTTCATTGTCAACATCGTTAAGCTGCCACTTTGACCAAGAACCCGTTTACGACGATGTTGAAATTGTTGGAATCAACCAAAATGGAAGCCGAAAAGATAGCAAAGCCAAGTATATTCTGTTACTACCGCGTTCTAGTCAGTGTTCAACTTGTAGACGGAAAGCATGGAGGTCAGTTAACCACTTGATATCGCTTCTTTCTTCATGGAATGATATCGATGGTGCTTCGTGTTATGGCGGAACTCTAAGGTATAAATCATGCCGGTGTTACACCAAGCACTGGTCTATGGTTATCAATAATGGTAGTAATTTACAAACAAGAACAATTGACAACCAAAAGTATACATTTTATAATTGCAACATTGTGGAAGGACCGCTTCTAATTCGGCGCGAGATTTTCAACAAGTTAGGTCTAAGACCTTCACATGGTGAAACAACTTTATTGGAATTCTTCCTAAGATCGAAAGGGAATCTACAAATAGCTAATTCTCTTCACTGTAGTTTTAACAACAAACAGTTAGTTTCCAACCGCGGTTCTATGGGATCCAAAGAAATATATTTGGACTATGGATTATTAGGACATAATCACAATCTATTAAGGATTATTAATGTTCATCAAGAGAGTATTATATGGACACAGTGTATAAGATCTGCTGATCTCTCGCTCTGTCCAAACAAACCCCTTCAAGATATAGATACATCAATTTCAAGAAAGCTAGCGACCTACTGTTGCAATGTTGCACTGGATAAATACCTGATTGATGCCGTCACAAGTCTTGAAAAGGTTGGAATTGACTATCGACTATGTTATGGCACTACTTTAGGTGCAATGAGAGAGAAAAACATTATTCCATGGACTAGGGATATTGACGTTCATGTGACATCAACAGGTTACAGGGATTCCCACGCTTTTAGTAAACTTCAGCAGGTGGTGCAAAAAATGCACTACTCTACCCCCCTTGTGTATAAACTCAGACGCATCATCCCCCTGTTTCCGTTGGTGACACATGTTCAAAATCTCTCACATTACAACCTATTTAGTGATGTAGTACTTGGGCAGTTGAGGAACGCCCTACCGATTGATATACCCGACTGGGGCTCTCTTGGCTATGTTGATATATATCCTTATGAAGAGAAAAGTACCTTTGGGACACCATCCTATATTACTATTAATGGTCGCCAGTACAAAACTCACTCGGACCCGCAATCACATCTCGTCAAAGCCTTTGGGGATTCATGGCGAGAGGTTAATTACAGATATCAGTCTAAAGATCCACATAAGCCTTGGATTTGGCGATGGAACACAAGTTTGAAACAAGAGGATATGCCCACAAGTAGATGTGGTTTCTATATTATGATGGTATTAGGGATTATTATATTATTGGTAATGGTGTATAGGGTCGGAAGGTTGTTATGCCTGCAAAACACTCGGCGTTTAGTCAGCTGACAGGTTTTAAGGAACTCATCAAATGAATATTATTATTAAGATAATTTAAAATGACAAATTATGACAATGACAATTTTTTATATTCACCTTACATTTTACAAATCAATATACATATTATAACGTATTCTTATATGGAGGTGAGAGACAACTGAGGTAACTATAAAAGCTATACAAAGCCAGTTGGCTATCTTATTTTCTAGTATAATAAATCGGTCATTTATCAAGAATAATTATAACAAAAATTACAAAACAAATATGATGTATATATAAATCAATTTAGTAGAATAAACAATTTAGAAAAATATAGAGGAAATTAAGGTAGAGTGAAAGCACTAGAACCATGAAATAAAAACAAAAAAGTTACTAACTAATGACTGACTATTTAGTCAGTATCACTCAACCAGAAACATCAAATACAAAAGGAAACAATACATCATTACAACTTTACTTGTCTTTTATAGTAACTAACAGTTGCTAAATAAGAACTATTAGTTAGTAACTATTTTCTGCAGCCGTGCAGCTTTCAATCATGAGATATTATTAGTATGTTAGTATGTTATGCCTCCAATTTGAAATAGGCTGTCGTACTATAGATCAATAACCTCCATGTATCTCTTTAATCAACCACATCTTGTCCACGACTTCTTCCTGTAAAACAATAATATCATGCTTTACTTTTCATGAATTTTTGACATTTTTCCATCTTAATGGTCCAATCAGGTACAAGTTTATATTGACAGGTGGAGTTTATATCGAGAGGCAGAGACTTTAGAAACTTTGATGTCTGTAATTGGTCTGATTGAGATGAAAATAATGTCAAAAATTCATCAAAAGTTTTTGTAAGTGACTACGGTACGGCAAGTCGCACAGTAAACTGCTGACTTGTAAGTATATATAGATATTCATTAAAGAAAGAAAAAAAGTCCAATAGACCGAATCGAAATATGGCATACTCTTATTGTTCTTGACTGTTTAGCCTCGTGTTCAAGTTGGAAAACAATAGAGTTTTTACATGTATGCGAGGCTGGGCAGTCAAGAAGAATTGTTATTCAAATTGGCCGCCATATTTCGATTCGATGTATAAGACAATGATTAATTTTGTTCGGGAATAGCTGTATTTCTTCTGGCAGCGTCGTTGAATAATGTTTATATAATAAACCTTTTTCATTGTCCATTTGATTGTGAGTTTGTTGGGAAAAGCAAAGGCAAAGCCCTAGTGATGAAGTTGTGTTTTACTCTACCTTGTCAACGCTGAACTGCTCCATGTACAAGTGTGTCTTGTTAACGATATTCATACGTGTATATCCATAGTCCAAAGTACGGAAAGCTGTCCACGGCCCATAGTAGGGCTCAAATGGGTCATGTTTGGCTGCACAGCCCTGTTGCAAATAGTTTGTAAATATAAGTTAAAGTTTGTTACAGCGCAACGCGTAAAAGTATGGTCACTGATAATGTATTCGCATACTTCTGTCTCGCCATCGATCCAATAAGCGTTTTGATCCGAGACAAGATAACACAATCCTACATCGCTGATTGGATCGATTGCGAGACAGAAGTATGCGAATACATTATCAGTGGCCATACTGATACGCGTTGCGCTGTAATTAACCAAGATGGCTGAGAGAAGATCACACTTTACTTACATACATATGTACAAACTTTATTTAAAGTAGGCAAACAAATTCAGTGCATTATAATGACATATGGAACTTTATACACCTAATTCAAAAAAGGTTGAAGGGGTGAACGGCGATTGGCAATTGCATGACTGTAAGGCACTGTGGGCAATACAAATTTCTTCTTATAATTTCATTTCTAAACAGTGCCTCTGGACACCGTTTAGGGATTACCTTAAATGGGTGTCTTGAACTCCCTGAACAGTAGAGGCATTGTTTGGGTAATTTAGAAAGGAATAAGAAGAAATTCGTATTATAAACAGTATTATTATTATAAACTTTCGATCGTGCAATCGCCGTTCGCCCTTTCAACCTTTTTTGAATTAGGTGTACAATATTATTTAGTTTTGAATTTCTTGTTTCTATCTGAAAATTGTTAGACCCTCATGTCTTCTTGGACAAGGACAATGAATTAGTAGTCTCATGTCCCTACACTGTACTCACTATCCTACATAGGTAGGAGGGATGTAAAGGTACATAAGTCTACTCACAGCAGATCCAGTTATGATATGAACAGGTGCACAAGGATTGGTGTATGGCTCCTCTTTGCTGCCGTTACACACCTATACGATGGATAGATAGTTTTAACTTGAATCAATAAATCAATGATGATATTTTTCTCATGTATCTGTATTTCACTAATACACCAAATGCATTTCAATTCTTGATTAAAAGAATGAATGAATGAATAAATGGATGGATGAATGGACGAATGAATAAATGAATGGATGAATGGACGAATGAATGGATGAATGAATAAATGGATGGATGATTGGATGGATAAATGGATGGATGAATGAATGAATGAATGAATGGATGAATGGACGAATGAATGGATGGATGGATGGATGGATAAATGAATGAATGGATGGATGGATGAATGGATGGATGAATAAATGGATGGATGAATTAATAAATGAATGGATGAATGAATGGATGAATGGATGGATGAATGGATGGATGGATGAATGAATGGATGAATGATTCAAGGATGAAAGAAAGAAAGAATGAATGAATGTACGAATGGATGGATGAATAAGCTACACAGAATGGAAAGAAGTCAAAACAAGTGTGCGGCAACTGAAAGCTGCATGGACATACAGTTTACTAGTTTGTAGATGTGTTTACCTGTCTATCGTAAACGGGAAAGAGCCTTTCAAATGAATGCTCAT
Source organism: Metridium senile (assembly GCA_949775045.1). Taxonomy (NCBI): domain Eukaryota; kingdom Metazoa; phylum Cnidaria; class Anthozoa; order Actiniaria; family Metridiidae; genus Metridium; species Metridium senile. The sequence goes on along the minus strand of OX459098.1, from coordinate 764,427 downwards.
GGGCCCAGAGTTCAAGATCAACTCCTGTAAAACATAGCAAAACAAAAACAAAAACAGGTTTCATTGAGGAGACTGTTCAAAACGTTTGGATGTTGTATTGTTGATTACTTACCATATTTATAGAAGATATCTTCCAGGCCAGGAACTTTACTAACAGGATTGCCTGTACGCACCTAATAATATAATGATTTGATAATATTAAAAGTTTTATCCACATCATACCTTGGATGTATTTAATACATTTGTTCACAATGAGTACATACAATAGAACAATAATTGTTGAAATGTATGAAAGCTTTTTGTCTTTTCTTTCTAGCATTTGATTGATAATAGTGATGATGATTATGATAGTGATGATGATGATAGTGATAATGATGATGATGGTAGTGATAATGATGATGATGGTAGCGATAATATGGTAGTGATGATGATGATAGTAATGATTATGATGATAGTGATGATGATGATAGTGATGATGATGATGATGGTAGCGATAATAATGATGATGATGGTAGCGATAATGATGGTAGTGATGATGATGATAGTAATGATTATGATGATAGTGATGATGATGATAGTGATGATAATGATGATGGTAGTGATGATGATGATAGCAATAATGATAATGATGAGTTGGTAATGATGATGATGATGATTAATAAAGTGATTCTATATGTCAAGTAACTTACAATACTCCCATGTTTAGTGCAGTCATCTTTATCAATGTTAGAGCAATACATAGGACGATGAAAGCTTTTTGTCTTTTCTTTCTAGCATTTGATTGATAATAGTGATGATGATTATGATAGTGATGATGATGATAGTGATAATGATGATGATGGTAGTGATAATGATGATGATGGTAGCGATAATATGGTAGTGATGATGATGATAGTAATGATTATGATGATAGTGATGATGATGATAGTGATGATGATGATGATGGTAGTGATAATAATGATGATGATGGTAGCGATAATGATGGTAGTGATGATGATGATAGTAATGATTATGATGATAGTGATGATGATGATAGTGATGATAATGATGATGGTAGTGATGATGATGATAGAAATAATGATAATGATGAGTTGGTAATGATGATGATGATGATTAATAAAGTGATTCTATATGTCAAGTAACTTACAATACTCCCATGTTTAGTGCAGTCATCTTTATCAATGTTAGAGCAATACATAGGACGATGACCCATAGTGATGATCCAGGGGCGCAGGGTACGGTTTAGTGGAGAAGTAGCTTCCTATACATGAACACATTTGATAAAAGGATACAAATCCAGTTATACAATTGATACATATTCGTTGGACACTGGGGCCAGTTGTAAGAAGCCTAGAAGGTAACTACTTGGTGTAGGCAGTCACATAATATTATTATTATATAATATTTGTCATCTGTTGTAATGTCAGCAATTTACCACAGATGTTTGCTATATGCACACAGAGTATGTCAAGTGAGTGTGTGATTCTATATTTTTCTACCTTTCATAATAACCATTATGTGACTGCCTACACCAAGTAGTTACCACCAGGATAAAGTTATCCACTGGATAAGAGTCACCCATTTATATTTTTTCTGCCATGAAATCCCTCTATTGATGATTCATCTATTTTCAATTTAAAGTCCAACTAGTTGACACCAGCCTGTAGATCTTTAACCAGCTATTGATACATCCATTCATCTATCCATTCAACCAACCAACCATCCATCCATTCATTTATTCATTCATCCATTCGTTTATCAATTCATTCATTCATTCATCCATTCATTGATTCATCCATTGATTCTGTCATCCATTTATATATAGTTGATACTAACCTGTAGATCTTTCTCCAACCATTGATCCATCCATCCATCCATCCATCCATCCACCCATTCATTCATTCATTTATTCATCCATCAATTCATTTATTCATCCATCCATTCATTTATTCATCCATCCATTCATTTATTCATCCATCCATTGATTCATCCATCCATCCATTCATTTATTCATCCATCCATTCATTTATTCATCCATCCATTCATTCATCCAACCATCCATTCATCCATCCATTCATTCATCCAACCATCCATTCATCCATTCGTTCATGCATCCATCCATGCATCCATCCATTCATTCATCCATTCATTCATTCATCCAACCATCCATCCATTCATTTATCAATTCATTGATTCTGTTATTCATTTATATATAGTTGATACCAACCTGTAGATCTTTCTCCAACCATTGATACTGCTGACTGCCTTGTAAATGGTTAAATAGCTCAGGGTAGAAATAGTATTCAGTGGAAATACTGATGATATGAGCTGGTCCTATATTCCAACTTAAACACAGGCAATTGAACATATTAAATTAATAATAATAATAATATTTTTCCACAGCAGGTCCGCATAGTGGTTATTCTTATGCTGGCACTCACACTCTCACTCACTACCTCTACATTAAATATTTTTCATACATCACTCCTCACATGTTGATTTTTGCTGAGGGAGAAAAACCCTTGTGGCATGGTAGAGAACAACACATCAAACAAACTCAATTCACATGTAAATTAATTAACATAGAAACAAACAAATATAGTTTTTTTTTCATTAACCTGTGAAACAAAGTGTATTAGTTAAAGTGTTATAGTTAAATAACAAAAGAACACAAATCATGAAAGTGATACACTAATGTGTGTTTTTAACAGGTTAATTAAAAACCACTCTTATTAAGACACTCATGGGTTAGATATTGATATCTCAGAAATATGTATTGAACAAAATAGATGTACCAAGGCAATCAGAAAAACAGACAGACAGACAGGCAAAGAACTAGACAGTCAGACACACATGTAAATTGAGACTGAAAAACAAACAAGTTAACAGACAGACAGACAGACAGACAGAATCAACACAAAGACAGACAGACAGACACATCAATAAAAAGATAGACAGATAGATAGACAAACCCACAAACAGACAAACACAAACATGTAGACAGACAGACAGACAAACAAGAAAACTGTATGCCAATACACCTCTTTACCTTCTTGTTTGTTGTCCCATTTCAGATCATGTGATATGCTACTCTTGGGAATTGTTCCTTTCACATGTAAATGATATAACACATTCATCATAAAATAACAATTCTCAAGGGAATGACGCATGGTCTGAAATGGACAATTTGCATACAGAGGTAAAGAGATCTATTAACAGACAGACACTATTCTAGTGCAGACAGACAAACATACACTATTCTAGTGTAGACAATACCTATAAAACATCTTGTCTGAGCCTCCTCCTGGCATAGCATGTGAGAATCTGTATCTGTAGTTGGAGAAATTACTGAAATAAAGATAACATGGAATGAATAAATTAACTAATGGATGAATAACAAATTTAATGGATGGATGGATGGATGGATGGATGGATGGATGGATGGATGGATGGATGGATGGATGGGTAGATGAATAAATGAATTGATGGATGGATGAATGAATGAGCTGATGGATAAATGAATAGATAAATGAATGAATGGATGATTGAATGAATGAATAAATAATTGAATGAATGAATGGGTTAATGAATGAATGGATGAATGAATAGATGAACGAATGGATGGATGGGAAAATGAACAATAGAAGCAAGTAATAATGTCCATACAAGTAGCTTTCATGGTTTCCTGGTGCCGTCATGTATGGTACATAAGCTGCTACTGGTTCTATTTGCCTCAGAAACTCATCACCGCGACGACCATGGTCCTAGACAAACCAATCATGACAATAAGAACATGCATTCAAAGTCAGAAACAAATACAAAGAAACAATACATTACTGGTTTTAGATAGTGGCTAGTACTCACTAAATGAGAACTATTAGACAGTAGCTATTTTGATTTGATTTCATGGATATAAAGCATTTGCATTCCGTTCCACAGTAACTATTTGATTCTATTTCATGGATATAGTGTTTGTGCTCTATTCCACAGTAGCAATTTGATTCTATTTCACGGATATAGTGTTAGCGCTCTATTCCACAGTAGCAATTTGATTCTATTTCATGGATATAGTGTTAGCGCTCTATTCCACAGTAGCAATTTGATTCTATTTCATGGATATAGTGTTTGTGCTCTATTCCACAGCAGCAATTTGATTCTATTTTATGGATATAGTGTTTGTGCTCTATTCCACAGTAGCAATTTGATTCTATTTCATGGATATAGTGTTAGCGCTCTATTTCACAGTAACTATTTGATTCTATTACATGGATATAGTGTATCTACTAGTAATAAGGATACATAAGTCTTACCACGTTCAATTCATAAGCCAAATCACCTGTTGAAAAAATCAATGGAAATAATCAGAGAGATAAAAATGACAAATTACATATTCATTTTTTATCTTTCAGGCGTTCTCAGTCACACAT
>OX459098.1:727500-757500 GCA_949775045.1 Metridium senile | reverse complement strand
TTATTATTATTATTATTATTATTATTATTATTATTATTATTTTTATTATTATTATTATTAAAATTTAGTATACTTGTAAGGCAGTCGTACCTATTATCGCACACATCCTATTATCATGCTTTTCGTAAAAAAGTATATATACCTCAAAAAAACTGCTTTAAAATTGATTAAAACAAAATATGGCTGCTTATTCTGTTGCAACCAACTTTTTTGGTCAACTTTTTTCAATAAACTTTTACGCAGAATAAAATATATACCGGTATATTATTTTTTATGAAAAGCATGATAATAGGATGTGCGCGATAATTGGTACAACTACCTTTTATATATACTTCCACTCTAAGATCATTATTAAAGAAAATATGCCTCAAGAAAGAAATAATACAAAATAAAACAAACTATGTAGACAAATTAATGACACTTTGACGTGTTCATGGCATAAAACAGAAGCTTTGTACAGTGGAACCCCGCCTCAGTTTTTTAGGTCCCGATGAAATGCATGCCCATACATTTTCTATGAAATTTACACGCTTTATATACTGCCAACCCGTTAATACAGCCACTTTGGGCTGTCCCTTCAGTGGCCTGATTAACGGGGTTCCACTGCAGTTTGTTGAAATTGGAGAATGAACGAATGTGAGATGTCATGCATGCACAAGTCAGATCATGTGACTTCAGGAAATGCATGCAAATACGTATCAACAACAACTACGCAAAGAAAACGCTAGAAAAAAACACGTATTCCTCTTATTCATTACCAAACTTCAACAGAATAATATCATAGCTAAACCAAATGGAGTAAAAATGATAACACCGTATAAAAGAGTGTTACATAACTACTTAATGACGTTTTTGAAGTTAGTAATCCTCCGTTGGAGTAAATTATGACAACAAAATATGACAACAATTGTTAGAAATTGTTACAAAGTACAGTTTAAGAGAGTTCAAACGTTAAAAATATATAAATGAATTAAAAACAGTTAAAAATATAGCATGAACTTAGTTAGTTTGAGAAAAGAATTAAATGTTTTCAAATGCGAAATAAGTTTTTGAGTTAATTATAGCAGAAAAAGGGGGAAAATTAGTAGTTACCCGTAGCAGCTAGATGTACTTGCTGTGGCTGTTGACTTGTTTGACAAAAACAGGATTTCAATCCAGCGAAAAATAGCAAAAACATAGACAAGAAGACCTTCGCCATCTTCAGCGTTGTTGTTAACGTTGTTCTAAACTCGTTCTAAACTGGTTCGTCGTGGTGTCGGGGATTGGTAGCTAGTCAGCCACAGGGAACCCAAAACGTGAACTGTTGCCTTGCATAGCGTTTACAAACATCGACGCAGTCCACACCAGTTTAAAACCGCTAGTTATCGTACATTTTTACTCCAATTGTTTCCTTTGAAACACTGACGCAGTCCACACTAGTTTAACTGCTAGTTATCGTACATTTTTACTCCAATTGTTTCCTTTGAAACACTGACGCAGTCCACACTAGTTTAACTGCTAGTTATCGGTTCGAATCATCCGTTGAGAGTGCTCGATACGATGAAGTAGAGCAAAATATATGCGAGGGTAGGAATCCCGGGGGGGTACTTGGCCCGGTTTCTGACGGGCACGTTCTGCTGGTACCTCTAAACCCTGACCCTATTTAAGACAGCAGAATCCTATAAAAATATGTACCCTATTCAAGACAAATTAGTAAAAAGTAGACCCTATCCAAGACTCAAGGGGGAAATTGTATACCCTATGTAAGACATTCAATCAGTAATAATGCTAGACTATCATAAATGAAATGTGTGTGAAATATTCTGTAACATTTTATTCATAGTAAGCAAAGCATCAAGCATACATTCTCCACTTATGTGCTTTAGAAATATACCATCATAAAAACTACTATAAATATTCAATACAACCATCATTAAGAACTGTAACAATGTATGCATGCGTAATATATACAATATCATATTAACCAAATAAGTCAGCTAACAGTATAATTCATAGAGCGACAATTTAATGTTTGTGTTATATATAAAACATATAAAAAATATATTTTTTGTAATTTTCAACATACAACTACCAATACTACAAGGTCAAGAGCGCAATCTATTTCACATGAACTGAACAAGCACAGGATACTATGTTCGTTTAAATTAACCCGGCAACTGATTGGAAATTGGAGATAACCATTTCATTGCTCAACAGGAAGTGACAATCGATTGTTTTAGTATAACTCATCATTGATTGTATTAGCTTTGCGAATATTTTCATATTTGTTAATGTTCGAATGTGTAAACAAATAGACAGTTGTAGGGATGGTTATTTCTTTCCTTGTTAGTCATTAAACTGCTTAAAGATCAAACACCACTTCATGGACAATATTGAATGGGTTTATATTCATGAATGAGATGTTAACATAGCCAGGTAGTGGTCCCGTAGAGATGTCAATATCCCATTGTTATTCATTTGTTACATATTGACACCCTGTGTAAGACATAGTAAATTTAGAAAGTGCGACCCTATTTAAGACAAATTAGGCTAAATTGTATACCCTATTCAAGAGGCCAAGGCAAAAAACCATACCCTATTTGGCGGAATGTCCATGTATAGTAAATATAAGGGAGTACCCTCCCCCCCCCGGGTAGGAGTAAACACAACTACAAATTCATTTGAATTTGTAGTTGTGTTTACTCCTACCCTCACATATATATAAATATATAGGTATACCCAAGTAATAATTCCTAAATATCTGACGTGTAATAAAGTCCTCTTTAAAAGAAACTAAGCAATGGATAATTTGTTACACCCCCATTTCAATTTAAATCAAAAATTTGAAAACGAAACTTCGAAACACTCACCTGAAAGCTAACAAAATATTAAGACAACAGTTTAATAATTAATCATATGCAAATTAGGCTCAACACAAGCTTAAGCCTCTACTTGAGTTTGGGCGGGTTTCTTTTTATAAAGGATAGACAACCGACGAAATACTTCATATTTCGCAGCCACCAATATAAACATACCAACACAACAAAAAATATTTATCAACAATGTCATAATCCTACAAATTGAAATGTTGTTAGTCTCCCTGTTGCAACCAACTTTTTTGGTCAACTTTTTTCAATAAACTTTTACGCAGAATAAAATATATACCGGTATATTATTTTTTATGAAAAGCATGATAATAGGATGTGCGCGATAATTGGTACAACTACCTTTTATATATACTTTCACTCTAAGATCATTATTAAAGAAAATCACAAGAAAATATGCCTCAAGAAAGAAATAATACAAAATAAAACAAACTATGTAGACAAATTAATGACACTTTGACGTGTTCATGGCATAAAACAGAAGCTTTGTACAGTGGAACCCCGCCTCAGTTTTTTAGGTCCCGATGAAATGCATGCCCATACATTTTCTATGAAATTTACTCGCTTTATATACTGTCAACCCGTTAATACAGCCACTTTGGGCTGTCCCTTCAGTGGCCTGATTAACGGGGTTCCACTGCAGTTTGTTGAAATTGGAGAATGAACGAATGTGAGATGTCATGCATGCACAAGTCAGATCATGTGACTTCAGGAAATGCATGCAAATACGTATCAACAACAACTACGCAAAGAAAACGCTAGAAAAAAACACGTATTCCTCTTATTCATTACCAAACTTCAACAGAATAATATCATAGCTAAACCAATGGAGTAAAAATGATAACTTATACACCGTATAAAAGAGTGTTACATAACTACTTAATGACGTTTTTGAAGTTAGTAATCCTCCGTTGGAGTAAATTATGACAACAAAATATGACAACAATTGTTAGAAATTGTTACAAAGTACAGTTTAAGAGAGTTCAAACGTTAAAAATATATAAATGAATTAAAAATAGTTAAAAATATAGCATAAACTTAGTTAGTTTGAGAAAAGAATTGATTGTTTTCAAATGCGAAATAAGTTTTTGAGTTAATTATAGCAGAAAAAGGGGGAAAATTAGTAGTTACCCGTAGCAGCTAGATGTACTTGCTGTGGCTGTTGACTTGTTTGACAAAAACAGGATTTCAATCCAGCGAAAAATAGCAAAAACATAGACAAGAAGACCTTCGCCATCTTCAGCGTTGTTGTTAACGTTGTTCTAAACTCGTTCTAAACTGGTTCGTCGTGGTGTCGGGGATTGGTAGCTAGTCAGCCACAGGGAACCCAAAACGTGAACTGTTGCCTTGCATAGCGTTTACAAACATCGACGCAGTCCACACCAGTTTAAAACCGCTAGTTATCGTACATTTTTACTCCAATTGTTTCCTTTGAAACACTGACGCAGTCCACACTAGTTTAACTGCTAGTTATCGTACATTTTTACTCCAATTGTTTCCTTTGAAACACTGACGCAGTCCACACTAGTTTAACTGCTAGTTATCGTACATTTTTACTCCAATTGTTTTCTTTGAAACACTGACGCAGTCCACACATTTTACTCCGTACAAATTAACACGGGCTTTTTACAAATAAAAGTCTCGCAAAAATACGACGCGCCTTGAATAAATCTACAACTTCTTATTTAAAGAGTTTTAAGACAGCACGATGATGGTGATGATGATAATGATGATGCTGACAATGAGTAGTGACTATGATGATGAATATGTTGATAATGCTGGTGAAAATGATGGTGATGAGGAGAAAGGTTGTGGTGATGATGAATGATGATGGTAGTGATGATGATGATGATGATGATGATGATGAATATGTTGATAATGCTGGTGAAAATGATGGTGATGAGGAGAATGGTTGTGGTGATAATGATGGTCATGATTAGGAGTGATATGATTATGTTCCTACTGGTTTAAATATTATTACAAGTTTTATATATTGTCAGTAAATATATTTAAAAAATTCATGAATAATTAATGAGACATTTTCAAAAGAAACCATGACCATGACGAGTGTTGTAAATCTCATACAACACTAGTGTTGTATATCCTGATTTGCATAAGTTTTAACTGGTAATTTTACGGCAAAATTTATTTTAATCTTGAAAATTTTGGTCAAATATGAAAGAGCTTACCTAGACATTTTTTAAGTAGTTTACAACATTCGCGTCCGTGTTGTATCGGCGATACAATCGCGCGCCTTCGGCTTGCGATTGTATCTGCCGATACAACACGGCCGCTCATGTTGTAAACACTACAAATAAATATAAATATATATAAAGTATATGGTTCGAATCATCCGTTGAGAGTGCTCGATACGATGAAGTAGAGCAAAATATATGCGAGGGTAGGAATCCCGGGGGGGTACTTGGCCCGGTTTCTGACGGGCACGTTCTGCTGGTACCTCTAAACCCTGACCCTATTTAAGACAGCAGAATCCTATAAAAATATGTACCCTATTCAAGACAAATTAGTAAAAAGTAGACCCTATCCAAGACTCAAAGGGGAAATTGTATACCCTATGTAAGACATTCAATCAGTAATAATGCTAGACTATCATAAATGAAATGTGTGTGAAATATTCTGTAACATTTTATTCATAGTAAGCAAAGCATCAAGCATACATTCTCCACTTATGTGCTTTAGAAATATACCATTATAAAAACTACTATAAATATTCAATACAATCATCATTAAGAACTGTAACAATGTATCAAAGCATGCGTAATATATACAATATCATATTAACCAAATAAGTCAGCTAACAGTATAATTCATAGAGCGACAATTTAATGTTTGTGTTATATATAAAACATATAAAAAATATATTTTTTGTAATTTTCAACGTACAATTACCAAGACTACAAGGTCAAGAGCGCAATCTATTTCACATGAACTGAACAAGCACAGGATACTATGTTCGTTTAAATTAACCCGGCAACTGATTGGAAATTGGAGATAACCATTTCATTGCTCAACAGGAAGTGACAATCAATTGTTTTAGTATAACTCATCATTGATTGTATTAGCTTTGCGAATATTTTCATATTTGTTAATGTTCGAATGTGTAAACAAATAGACAGTTGTAGGGATGGTTATTTCTTTCCTTGTTAGTCATTAAACTGCTTAAAGATCAAACACCACTTCATGGACAATATTGAATGGGTTTATATTCATGAATGAGATGTTAACATAGCCAGGTAGTGGTCCCGTAGAGATATCAATACCCCATTGTTATTCATTTGACACATATTGACACCCTGTGTAAGACATAGTAAATTTAGAAAGTGCGACACTATTTAAGACAAATTAGGCTAAATTGTATACCCTATTCAAGACGCCAAGGCAAAAAACCATACCCTATTTGGCGGAACGTCCATGTATAGTAAATATAAGGGAATACCCCCCCCCCCCCAGGTAGGAGTAAACACAACTACAAATTCATTTGAATTTGTAGTTGTGTTTACTCCTACCCTCACATATATATAAATATATAGGTATACCCAAGTAATAATTCCTAAATATCTGACGTGTAATAAAGTCCTCTTTAAAAGAAACTAAGCAATGCATAATTTGTTACACCCCCATTTCAATTTAAATCAAAAATTTGAAAACGAAACTTCGAAACACTCACCTGAAAGCTAACAAAATATCAAGACAACAGTTTAATAATTAATCATACGCAAATTAGGCTCAACACAAGCTTAAGCCTCTACTTGAGTTTGGACGGGTTTCTTTTTATAAAGGATAGACAACCGACGAAATACTTCATATTTCGCAGCCACCAATATAAACATACCAACACAACAAAAAATATTTATCAACAATGTCATAATCCTACAAATTGAAATGTCGTTAGTCTCCCTCGCTTTTAGTGTGAGTACATAAGAAGTGGAATTAAAGGTGCAAAAAGCGTCTCTCAACGATTCGCCAATGGCTTTGACTTTTACGTTCGGTACAGGCCCACCTGAATTGGAATTAAAGCCGTGATTTACCTCTCTCCACGATTTTCCTAAGTATTTAACAAGATATGCTTGCGGATCAGAGTAAGTTTTATACTGGCGACCGTTAATGGTGATGTTGGATGGTGCCCCAAAGGAACTTTTCTCTTTGTAAGGGTATATATCAACATACCCAAGAGATTTCCAGCTGGGTTTTTCGATTGGTAGGGCGTCCCTCAACTGCCCAAGTGCTACATCACTAAATAGGTTGTAACGTGAGAGATTTTGAACATGTGTCACCAACGGAAAATGAGGGATAATGCGTCTGAGGCCAGTCACGACAGGGGTAGAGTAGTGCATAGTTTGCATCACTTGCTGAAGTTTATTAACAGAGTTGGAATTTACGTAATCTGTGTAGGAAACCTCAATGTCAATATCCGTAGTCCATGGAATAATGTTTTTCTCTCTCATAGCACCTAAAGTAGTGTCATAACATAGTCGGTAGTCGATTCCACTCTTTTCAAGACCTGTGACGGCATCAATTAGGTATTTATCCAGTGCAACATTGCAACAGTAGGTCGATAGCTTTCTTGAAATTGATGTATCTATATCTTGAAGGGGTTTGTTTGGACACACCGAGGTATTGGTAGATCTTGTACACTGTGTCCATATAATGCTCTCTTGATGAACATTAATAATCCTTAATAGATTGTGATTATGTCCTAATAATGCATAGTCCAAATATATTTCTTTGGATTCCATAGCACCGCGGTTGGAAACTAACTGTTTGTTGTTAAAACTACAGTGAAGAGAATTAGCTATTTGTAGATTCCCTTTCGATCTTAGGAAGAATTCCAATAAAGTTGTTTCACCATGTGAAGGTCTTAGACCTAACTTGTTGAAAATCTCGCGCCGAATTAGAAGCGGTCCTTCCACAATGTTGCAATTATAAAATGTATACGTTTGGTTGTCAATTGTTCTTGTTTGTAAATTACTACCATTATTGATAACCATAGACCAGTGCTTGGTGTAAAACCGGCATGATTTATACCTTTGAGTACCGCCATAACACGAAGCACCATCGATATCATTCCATGAAGAAAGAAGCGATATCAAGTGGTTAACTGACCTCCATGCTTCCCGTCTACAAATTGAACAATGACGAGAACGCGGTAGTAACAGAATAAACTTGGCTTTGCTATATTCTCGGCTTCTATCTTGGTTGATTCCAACAATTTCAACATCGTCGTAAACGGCTGGTTCATGGTCAAAGAACTCAACCTTTTTTGTTGTAATCATGAAGTTACAAGGTATGAAAATTTCATTGAAAACAACAATTGAGCCAAGCAGGAGGAATAATACAGTTTTGAGGTACTTTGAATGGTAACATTTGTTCACAAGAAAAGAAGCCATGGCTTGAAGGAAATAACGTTTGAAGCCTGAATATGCCATTAGCCACCGAACACTTGATGTCAATATGCTTCGGAGCCACCCTATTTATTGACAGTTCCTTTTGTAAAGCGTCTAATGTCGGGCGCCGTAAGACCGCTGACAAAAAGCCAGACGTGACTCTGGGCTCGAGATTGGCTATGACCTAGCTGTCTATCGGATTACATGTTGTAAAACCAGGACTCGGACCCGGACCCTGACTAGGACTCTAAAATATAAATAAATGTATGAATTAAAAAAAATTATAATAGTATATAAATAAATTCAATGTAAATTTAAATTCAAAGCATGTATTTGTTGTATAGCAATTCACTTTTACTCTTAATTCACACTGACTTTGTTACATTGTCTCGTTTACATTACATTTTTTACGATCGTTTATTCATTTATTTGTCCATTTATCACCCTATCAAATAAATGAAGGAATTAATTAATTCAAATGAATTACATGTAATAAATAAATAAATATACAAATAAACTAACAAAAACTTTATGGGTGAATAAATGAATGAATATATAATTAATAGGTAACTGACTAGTACTATTCTTCAATTCCTTGCCGTTTAACTAAATACACTGTTACGGGAATATTTTTGTTTGTACTACGAAGAACCTTTGGGAAGGATTAGCATTCGGTAGTAGCGAACTCGCGTAGCGTGGGTCCGTAAAATTACCCTGCGAGACAGCACGGGACTTGAAGTACGAGGCACGGAGATGACTGTTAATAGGCTTTAATCTTGCATAACTTTACTAGTACACTAGCTCTCGCTAGGTGGTCTCTAGCACACAGCTAGTTGGTTTCCAGCCAACGGCTGGTTAGTCTCCAACACTGGGCTAGTTGGTCTCTAGCACTGGGCTAGTTGGTGGTCTCTACTTTACAATGACTTTGTACTCTTATTTATATGATAATACTACATGCAATATTCTTTTGTCATCCTAGCTATTACACAGGTAACGTATACATAAATAATAAGTAAAACTACAATGCGTACGATTAAAGAACCAATGAAAAGATTACACTGTAACTGCTAAAAACACATTTTACTTCAATTTGATTGATTCGTACAAATTAACACGGGCTTTTTACAAATAAAAGTCTCGCAAAAATACGACGCGCCTTGAATAAATCTACAACTTCTTATTTAAAGAGTTTTAAGACAGCACGATGATGGTGATGATGATAATGATGATGCTGACAATGAGTAGTGACTATGATGATGAATATGTTGATAATGCTGGTGAAAATGATGGTGATGAGGAGAAAGGTTGTGGTGATGATGATGGTAGTGATGATGATGATGATGATGATAATGCTGGTGAAAATGATGGTGATGAGGAGAAAGGTTGTGGTGATGATGAATGATGATGATGGTAGTGATGATGATGATAATGCTGGTGAAAATGATGGTGATGAGGAGAAAGGTTTTGGTGATGATGATGGTGGTAGTGAGCATGATGATGATGATGATGGTGATGAGGAGAAAGGTTTTGGTGATGATGATGGTGGTAGTGAGCATGATGATGATGATGATGATGATGATGATGAATATGTTGCTAATGCTGGTGAAAATGATGGTGATGAGGAGAAAGGTTGTGGTGATGATGAATGATGATGATGGTAGTGATGATGATGATGATGATAATGCTGGTGAAAATGATGGTGATGAGGAGAAAGGTTGTGGTGATAATGAATGATGATGGTGGTAGTGATGATGATGATGATGATAATGCTGGTGAAAATGATGGTGATGAGGAGAAAGGTTGTGGTGATGATGAATGATGATGATGGTAGTGATGATGATGATGATGATAATGCTGGTGAAAATGATGGTGATGAGGAGAATGGTTGATACTGTTAACTGGTAACTTTGACTTTGAACGTGGACAATCAGACTTTTTTCTTTTTTGGACGGAACAGGAACGAGACATATCATATCATATTAACCGAATAAGTCAGCTAACAGTATAATTCATAGAGCGACAATTTAATGTTTGTGTTATATATAAAACATATAAAAAATATATTTTTTGTAATTTTCAACGTACAATTACCAAGACTACAAGGTCAAGAGCGCAATCTATTTCACATGAACTGAACAAGCACAGGCTACTATGTTCGTTTAAACCCGGCAACTGATTGGAAATTGGAGATAACCATTTCATTGCTCAACAGGAAGTGACAATCGATTGTTTTAGTATAACTCATCATTGATTGAATTAGCTTTGCGAATATTTTCATATTTGTTAATGTTCGAATGTGTAAACAAATAGACAGTTGTAGGGATGGTTATTTCTTTCCTTAACAGTCATTAAACTGCTTAAAGATCAAACACCACTTCATGGACAATATTGGATGGGTTTATATTCATGAATGAGATGTTAACATAGCCAGGTAGTGGTCCCGTAGAGATGTCAATATCCCATTGTTATTCATTTGACACATATTGACACCCTGTGTAAGACATAGTAAATTTAGAAAGTGCGACCCTATTTAAGACAAATTAGGCTAAATTGTATACCCTATTCAAGACGCCAAGGCAAAAAACCATACCCTATTTGGCGGAACGTCCATGTATAGTATGAATGAATGAATGAATGTTTTATTTGCTCATTTTTTTAAATGTATTTTACATATTTTTTTATAAACTTGTTATAGCTTACATATATATATATATATATTACTTTTACTTTATTTTACAAAATTGTTTTTATAATATTTTGAGCGTGAGGGCTAAATTAACTAAAGTTTTCTAGTTAGCCCCCAGCCTTTTTTATGTTACCATCATGAGCAGGATTAGGTAGAAAAATAAGTGGATACATATATAGAAAATACTAGATACAACACGGAAATGCACACTATATGTAAAGGAAAAAAAAAAAAGTTTAAAGAAGAAAACTATGAAGGATTTGAGGTGTCTGTATAATAATAGTAAGTTGAGTAAGAAAAAATTACAGTCGTTGCGAAGCCAAGAGGTAGTTTTTCAGTTTTGTTGGGAAAGAAAAGGTACTTAAGGATTTTTGGTCAGCTGGGAGATTTTTCCAAAGGTCTATTGCCATAAATGAGATAGATTGTTTACCTGTATTTGTTCTTACTCTTGGTTTACATAGATTTTGGTTGGTTGCATATCTTGTATTATAAGAGTGGACATTTCTAGCATATTTAAACATATTATCAAATACACTAGGTAGTATTCCACAATGCCACGAGTGCATAAATTTCAAGACATGCAAACAATATACGTTATTTACTGATAGTATTTCTAAAAGATTCAGTAGAGGTTTTGCAAAATTAGTAAATATAAGGGAGTACCCCCCCCCCCCCCCCCCCGGGGTAGGAGTAAACACAACTACAAATTCATTTGAATTTTTTTCATCTCTCCCTCACCCCCTCCCCCCACCATTTGTTCCGCCACAGGAAGCCCAGAGTCAACAAAGGAAGCCCAGAGTCCAGAGTTGCATGCGGAGGAGGCTAGTATTTATCAACATATTTGAGCGACTTATCAAAACTTTACATAATAAAGCCTTGATAATGGAGTCAAGATGACTTTGAAACGTCGGATTTTTGCTTTAGTTAATTAATCATACGCAAATTAGAGCTCAACAAAGCTTAAACCTGTACTTGAATTTTGGCCGGTTTCTTTTTGAAGATAGACAACCATTTTGAAGCCACAAATATAAACATACCAACGGCACAACAACCTTTGATCAACAATATCATAATCCCACAAATTGAAATGTCGTTAGTCTCCCTCGCTTTTCGTGTGGTGGAATTAAAGCTGCAATTGGCTTCTCTCAATGATTCGCCAATGGCTTTGACTTTTACGTTCGGTACAGGCCATCCTGAGTCGGAATTAAAGCCGTGATTTACCTCTCTCCACGATTTTCCAAAGTATTTAACAAGATATGCTTGCGGATCAGAGTAAGTTTTATACTGGCGACCGTTAATGGTGATGTTGGATGGTGCCCCAAAGGAACTTTTCTCTTTGTAAGGGTATATATCAACATACCCAAGAGATTTCCAGCTGGGTTTTTCGATTGGTAGGGCGTCCCTCAACTGCCCAAGTGCTACATCACTAAATAGGTTGTAACGTGAGAGATTTTGAACATGTGTCACCAACGGAAAATGGGGGATAATGCGTCTGAGGCCAGTCACGACAGGGGTAGAGTAGTGCATAGTTTGCATCACTTGCTGAAGTTTATTAACAGAGTTGGAATTTACGTAATCTGTGTAGGAAACCTCAATGTCAATATCCGTAGTCCATGGAATAATGTTTTTCTCTCTCATAGCACCTAAAGTAGTGCCATAACATAGCCGGTAGTCGATTCCACTCTTTTCAAGACCTGTGACGGCATCAATTAGGTATTTATCCAGTGCAACATTGCAACAATAGGTCGATAGCTTTCTTGAAATTGATGTATCTATATCTTGAAGGGGTTTGTTTGGACACACCGAGGTATTGGTAGATCTTGTACACTGTGTCCATATAATGCTCTCTTGATGAACATTAATAATCCTTAATAGATTGTGATTATGTCCTAATAATCCATAGTCCAAATATATTTCTTTGGATCCCATAGCACCGCGGTTGGAAACTAACTGTTTGTTGTTAAAACTACAGTGAAGAGAATTAGCTATTTGTAGATTCCCTTTCGATCTTAGGAAGAATTCCAATAAAGTTGTTTCACCATGTGAAGGTCTTAGACCTAACTTGTTGAAAATCTCGCGCCGAATTAGAAGCGGTCCTTCCACAATGTTGCAATTATAAAATGTATACTTTTGGTTGTCAATTGTTCTTGTTTGTAAATTACTACCATTATTGATAACCATAGACCAGTGCTTGGTGTAAAACCGGCATGATTTATACCTTAGAGTTCCGCCATAACACGAAGCACCATCGATATCATTCCATGAAGAAAGAAGCGATATCAAGTGGTTAACTGACCTCCATGCTTTCCGTCTACAAATTGAACAATGACGAGAACGCGGTAGTAACAGAATATACTTGGCTTTGCTATCTTTTCGGCTTCTATCTCATCCTCGGGAACCCAGGGGTATTCTTCTGTCGCTCGTTTCTCGCTTCCACAACATATACCCCTGGGAACGTAGTCTGTTGGAGCTTGTTCCGGAAGTCAAAATTCAAACTTATTTAACGACTTTCTTTGAATGGTTATCTTGATTTTCATTGGTCGACCTAATAAGGTCGACCAATCAGGAAAGAGCTGAATTTTGACTTCCGGAACAAGCTCCAACAGACTACGTTCCCAGGGGTATATGTTGTGGAAGCGAGAAACGAGCGACAGAAGAATACCCCTGGGTTCCCGAGGATGCTTCTATCTTGGTTGATTCCAACAATTTCAACATCGTCGTAAACGGCTGGTTCATAGTCAAAGCGATGCTCAACCTTTTTCGTTGTAATCAAGAAGTTACAAGGTATAAAAATTTCATTGAAAACAACAATTGAGCCAAACAGTAGGAATAATACAGTTGTGAGGTACTTTGAATGGTAACATTTGTTCACAAGAAAAGAAGCCATGGCGATTTCACCCGTAACGGCTGGGCGCATCGGCTTGCCATTGTTTTTCTCAGTTCAGCCAATCAGCGATTTGGACATTGAAAATCGAGGGGCATAAATTAATAAATTAAAATTCATCGTAAACATCGTGGCGGTTGAGAATGACTTCGAAAGTGCTTGTTCAAATACTTTGAAATCGTTTGGTTTCGAGAAATTTAAGGATATTCAACGAAGGAATAAGTAAAAGGCAAAGATGTTTTGTTGATCTACCGACTGGCTCAGGAAAATCATTAATTTGTAAACCGCGCCGCTTGTTTTCGACCATGGAAGGGTCGAGTGGATCCATTGTTTTGGTTAATAACCAAGAGATAATTTCACCTCTGGTTTGACGTTTCTCTCATGAGAGACCAAGTGAACTTCTTAACATCCAAAGACATTACATGTAAGACTGCCTTTATAGGCCAAGAACAGGATGACGAATCAGTAATATGCTAAACAACTACGAAGTTTTCATTATGTATTACGGCGGTGATTGTAAGTTGTCATTTGTATCGAAACTCGTAATTATCGTCTTTATTGCTTGATTTTTTCTCGATAAACCTAAAATACACAGCTATATTCTTAGAATAACTACATTTAAATCCAATATGTTTACTTTCAAAATTAAAACTGGTTTATTATGCGCGGTTGTAACATATACTCAAGCGGCTCTCTAAACGAGTCAACAATGTGTAACGAAACGACTCTAGCTGTAATCATCGTCTTTATTGCTTGATTTTTTCTCAATAAACCTAAAATACACAGCTATATTCTTTGAACTAGTTGAACTACATTTAAATCCAATATGTTTACTTTCAAAATTAAAACTGGTTTATATTATGCGCGGTTGTAACATATACTCAAGCGGCTCTCTAAACATGTCTAAACGAGTCAATGTGTATCGAAACGACTCTAGCTGTAATGTTCTTCTTTATTGTTTGATTATTCTCAAAATCCTATAAAAATGGACTATATCATTGGAATAAACAAAACGTTTACCATTGAAATAACTTTTGCGCTGATTTGTCTCGTTCTTTTGACAAATGACACACCCGATGGAATTGCTAAAGGTATGCAGGTTTTGCTAGGAGTTGTTTCGAATTGAATTCGAATCATTTACAAATTTTAATAAAAGACTTTTTGACAATCAGACCGTTGGAAAGTTTATTTACATTAGCTTACATTTCAACAAATTTTATTTCCGTTTCCGTTTTTGTATGCTTTTAGCATAATTACGTCACGGACATGCGCGACACGTTTCGAAGCCGATGCGCCCCATTCTCGTACCCAGGCTAACTCGGTCGTTCATCTCTCCCGTCATTACCTCTGGTAACAACGGATTTGAGACCCTCTCAGGCCGATGCTGATTGGCCAGTAAAATCGCGCATGCGCGAGTTTCGACGTACATTGACCCTAGGGTTCTCGTTCGTGATTGGTGGAATTTCTACGATGCTCGGAGCTTTTTGAAATGTGTTTTCTGCGCATAAAGTAAAGTACACAAAGCTGACTCATTTTGTAACGGGCTCAGGAAGAATTCAAAATGGCGGGTAAACGGAGTAGATATGAAAGCATCCAAAAAACGTTAGGAAATTGTGTTCTAACTCCACCTTGAACTGCTAAAACTTATTTTATGCATATTTAGGACTATGAGGAATGTATGAAGGTATGTTTTGGTTTTCGTGAAGCGCATTTTGAGACGATTACAGGCATTGTTTGTTATCGATAAATTCAGTACCAGAATTGAATTGCTGCATTAAAGCTTTCTTCTCGAATTCTGTACTTCTTTCCTGCTGTTGAGGTAAGTAAAACTTTACTGACGTTGAAATTTTAATGAAGTGTATCTGATCTGTTGTTTGAAGCAAGGAATCTCAACATATGATAGAAACTAAGGTTTATAACTTATTGTAAATCATTCCCACATTTATATCATGAATATATGATGGTAAAACATTCATATAGCCTTATCAGTAATAAAAATGATTTCAATGCATTCTGTAGTGGATATTATGAACTTTCACACTGTAATTTTGACTCTATTATAAAGCTATTATATTTGCCTTGGCTTTTCAAAATAATCTAATTATTATTAAATGTGAGGTGTTTATAATTTCACAGGCTATAATGTACATGATGAACAAGGGGTCAATTAGTATTTTTGTATTGGTGTGTTAGATTTTGAAATGAATAATTTAGCCAATTTACTGATATTAAATTACAATTCCAAATGCTATTATTGCAACCAGTGAACTGTCACTTCATATTTATAGTAGATACAGTACTTATTTATATATTTTGTCATTGATATATTGATTTGTATTATTCTTGATATAAAACATAACTATGCAGAAACACTATTTGTAGATATGCCAACATGTTGTGATAATAATAACAATGGCAATCAGATAACTACACTTACAATAGTTGAAGTGGTCCTATTTCAGTTGTATATCAAGTAAATTTTATTCTGGTTAGATATCAAAAATCACTTCTGAAATTCATTTGTCATCTCACTTTTCTCATATTGACCTGTTTTAGATGATTTAAGTCTATTTTAGGGACATAAAAACTGTTCAAAATATCATTT
The DNA here is from genome assembly GCA_949775045.1 of Metridium senile. NCBI lineage: Eukaryota > Metazoa > Cnidaria > Anthozoa > Actiniaria > Metridiidae > Metridium > Metridium senile. Next base: position 741,056 of record OX459098.1, on the reverse strand, counting down.
CTGCATCATAAAAATCATATTTTATTAAAATATTTATGATAATTATTGCAATGCAGACCAATTGTCAATAACTTAAATTTTGTTTTCTATTTTGTTTTATTTATTTATTTGTCACAATAGAGTACAAACATTAAAAGCGTGAAAAATAAATAGTACTAAATAGTGATATTTTATGCTAATTCTATTGTTTTCTATTGTTTAATTAGCACTATTTAGTACTAATTAGTAGTACTTGTTTCATGGGTATAATGTTTGTACACTATATAAATGTAGTTGAAATAAAATGAAACGAGAAGTTAATGATAAAATTTCTAAAACTAATTTTGTGACAGGTAGAAGCTCTGTAGCTTTCTAGACTTTCGTCCCTATTGATAAACTTCCCCTATAAATTAAAAAAATATATATATTAAGAAGTCTAAGTTTATGGCCTATAAAATAGGGTTGATTGTGATAGTAGTATAAAAGAGATTTGCAATCTTCTTTATATTCCTTTCATATATAATACTATGTGTTTGTGTGAATACTCGACTGTAACCTGTTGTCAGCTAGTAGTACCTAGTTATGTCCTTTTAATTAAAATTGGATTAAAATTGTTATTTTTGCAAAACAATGATATAATCTAAATATTTATTGTTATTTCAAGCAATTGAACAATCTCATTATCTGCCATCTAATCAGTTTTGCCTATCCAAGTACCAGCATAGTTATGTATGTATGTATGCTATTTAATTATTATCATTTAGGGACTAGATAAAAATAACATCTGTAATTCTAGTTATCCTATTAAAATAAAGTGCTTTATTGTTATTATGATTATAATTAAATGTCAAGTTTGTAATTCTCAGACTTAGACCTTGATCAGTAGGTAAAAAGAAGAGGGAAAACACCTGTGGTAGTGTTATTGTTTTTTTGAAATGCTCATTCCTTATTGGTTTGGTACTACTAAAATTATACAAACTATTACTTCACATTCTATTGTGGCTGCATGAAGCCAGTGCAATTAAGAACTCAAATATTCAGTTCAGATTAAAACCCAACAGTGTAACTGTACTGTAAAAACAAGATGTCATGGAACATGATGTAATATTTTACCCTTATTGATATCATCACTAGAGTGCAATAATTTATTCAATACAGCAAATATATCAACAGAACTGCTAATTAGAAAGATGCTGTGGGTTTGATAATAGTTTAGTTAAATACACATGAAATGAGGAATGGAAATGAGACGTCGAATAGACTTTTACTGCGTTCCTTTCATCCTATTATTTTATTTGAATACTGCAGAGCTCCATTTCATGTATATTCTGATGTGATATGCTTACCTAAAAAGATATTTTGACTGTGAAATATAAAGTCAAGTGCATATAGTATGTCTGTGAGATATTTGAATATTTTATGGAGCTTCCGGCAGTATCTATTAGTATTTAGTAATTTGTATTTCATGAATATACTGTTTGCACTCTATTGAGTATAGAACAAAAAGTATATAAACTTATATATAAAGATTTGTACCAAAAAAGGAAACTACTGGTATACACATTTACAATGATATTACAACTGAAATAAGACCACTTCAACTATTGTAAGTGTAGTTATCTGATTGCCATTGTTATTATTATCACAACATGTTGGCATATCTACAAATAGTGTTTCTGCATAGTTATGTTTTATATCAAGAATAATACAAATCAATATATCAATGACAAAATATATAAATAAGTACTGTATCTACTATAAATATGAAGTGACAGTTCACTGGTTGCAATAATAGCATTTGGAATTGTAATTTAATATCAGTAAATTGGCTAAATTATTCATTTCAAAATCTAACACACCAATACAAAAATACTAATTGACCCCTTGTTCATCATGTACATTATAGCCTGTGAAATTATAAACACCTCACATTTAATAATAATTAGATTATTTTGAAAAGCCAAGGCAAATATAATAGCTTTATAATAGAGTCAAAATTACAGTGTGAAAGTTCATAATATCCACTACAGAATGCATTGAAATCATTTTTATTACTGATAAGGCTATATGAATGTTTTACCATCATATATTCATGATATAAATGTGGGAATGATTTACAATAAGTTATAAACCTTAGTTTCTATCATATGTTGAGATTCCTTGCTTCAAACAACAGATCAGATACACTTCATTAAAATTTCAACGTCAGTAAAGTTTTACTTACCTCAACAGCAGGAAAGAAGTACAGAATTCGAGAAGAAAGCTTTAATGCAGCAATTCAATTCTGGTACTGAATTTATCGATAACAAACAATGCCTGTAATCGTCTCAAAATGCGCTTCACGAAAACCAAAACATACCTTCATACATTCCTCATAGTCCTAAATATGCATAAAATAAGTTTTAGCAGTTCAAGGTGGAGTTAGAACACAATTTCCTAACGTTTTTTGGATGCTTTCATATCTACTCCGTTTACCCGCCATTTTGAATTCTTCCTGAGCCCGTTACAAAATGAGTCAGCTTTGTGTACTTTACTTTATGCGCAGAAAACACATTTCAAAAAGCTCCGAGCATCGTAGAAATTCCACCAATCACGAACGAGAACCCTAGGGTCAATGTACGTCGAAACTCGCGCATGCGCGATTTTACTGGCCAATCAGCATCGGCCTGAGAGGGTCTCAAATCCGTTGTTACCAGAGGTAATGACGGGAGAGATGAACGACCGAGTTAGCCTGGGTACGAGAATGGATGCGCCCAGCCGTTACGGGGGAAAGTATCGCGGGCGCACGAAACCCCAACGGCTGAAATCTGAGCCTAAAAATAACACTGAATTTATATTATTCCTGCCATTGCGGCCACTCACAAGGTCAGCGGTGCAACATAAAACACAGGTAGCCCAAGGTCACTGTTAGTTATGGGGTACTAGTAAAATACAAGTCAAAATAACATGTGTTTATACACCTAATTCAAAAAAGGTTGACGGGGCGAACGGTGATTGGCGATTGGTGATTGGCGATGGTTAATATGAATTCCTTCTTATTCGTTTCTAAATTACCCAAACAATGCCTCCACCGATCAGGGAAACCTTCGAGACATCCATCTAAGGTCATCGCTTAACGATGTTTGGGTAATTTAGAAAAGAATAAGAAATTCGTATTATCCACAGTCTCGCAATCGCCAATCACCAATCGCCAATCGCCCCGTCAACCTTTTTTGAATTAGGTGTATACACCTATTTCAATAATCGTTGTCGCAGCCGAAGCTACGGTCCACACTCTTAAGTCCGCAAAGGATATCGGTTATATGGACTTAATTTGTGATTTATTGCACGTTTTTAAAGAAAAACTTATATTTATATCTACCACAACAACAACTTGTTATGGTCATATAACACAAACACGTACAACCATGCAAAATATGCTATAAATATAACGATAACAAGAGAAGAAATACCGACATCCTTTGCGGGCTTCAGAGTGTGGACTGTGGCTTTGTTTGCGACAACGATTTTTGAAATGGGTGTGCATGTATTATACAAGTACTATACGTTTAGAACATGTATTTTATACATGTATTTGTAAGAAAGGTCTTAACATACATGTATCTGGTACATAGTATATATATCATTAATGTAAAAAAGTTTGCTGTTTCCATATATATGTAATAATTATTTTAATTGTAAATTTGTTATTTTTACTATTTTCTCCCTTGTTCCCCATAAGTAAAATTTCCCTGATCCCATGACCCCCCAAAACTATTGTTTTTATCATATTTTGTTCCCTTGTTCTCTGAAAATAATTTGGTAGTATCCCTTGTTCCCTTAAAACTGGTAAATGTGCTTGTTCCCTAAAACCCCTGGGAGGGGCTCATTTCTTGTTAGTCCACAGGTAGCCCAAGCTTACTGTTAATGTTGATTTACTAAAAGATATATGGGTACTTTTGAACCTTCCAAAAGTAGGGAGAAAGTAATCTATTCTGAACGAAATCGGCTGAAATTAACTCAGAGGAATATACAGATTCACAAGAAGACACTGTAAAAGTTTTGTTGAATTCTATTAAATTTTAAGGCAAACAAATCGAAGGTTCAAAAGTACCCAGTACTTGTGAGCTTGGGCTACCTGTGATTTAACTTGTTTCGCAGAGGCCATTAAAAAACGTAGGGGGGGGGGGGGGGGGGGGGGTATTTGAGTATTTTCACCCTATTATGGGGTTAGTGAATGTGCTACGCGGCATAAGACTTAATAGTGAATAATAATAATAATGATTTTATAGGATTTTTATAGGACTAGTTTTTTCTTCTATTGTTAAGCGCCTTAGAGCCTTGGATAGGGCGCTATATGAATAATAAATTATTATTATTAAGACATCAAGTGCTTTTTCGTGGATACGACAATACACTGTGGTCACCAGAGGCTTGAGCCCCGGGCTTGAGTACTCTCTCGGCTCAAATTACGTGGCAGGGAGAAAGCTAGTCCAACTACATAGAGCCTTGAAACACGCACCCAACAAACGTCCAACTTTGCTATACTAAAAGGGCTTTTAATGTTTTACTAATTCAGTGTTATTTTCTTCAAGCCATGGCTGGTTTTCTTGTGAACAACCATTCAAAGTACCTCAAAACTGTATTATTCCTCCTGTTTGGCTCAATTGTTGTTTTCAATGAAATTGTCATACCTTGTAACTTCATGATTACAACAAAAAAGGTTGAGTTCTTTGACTATGAACCAGCCGTTTACGACGATGTTGAAATTGTTGGAATCAACCAAGATAGAAGCCGAAAATATAGCAAAGCCAAGTATATTCTGTTACTACCGCGTTCTCGTCATTGTTCAATTTGTAGACGGGAAGCATGGAGGTCAGTTAACCACTTGATATCGCTTCTTTCTTCATGGAATGATATCGATGGTGCTTCGTGTTATGGCGGTACTCAAAGGTATAAATCATGCCGGTTTTACACCAAGCACTGGTCTATGGTTATCAATAATGGTAGTAATTTACAAACAAGAACAATTGACAACCAAAAGTATACATTTTATAATTGCAACATTGTGGAAGGACCGCTTCTAATTCGGCGCGAGATTTTCAACAAGTTAGGTCTAAGACCTTCACACGGTGAAACAACTTTATTGGAATTCTTCCTAAGATCGAAAGGGAATCTACAAATAGCTAATTCTCTTCACTGTAGTTTTAACAACAAACAGTTAGTTTCCAACCGCGGTGCTATGGGATCCAAAGAAATATATTTGGACTATGGATTATTAGGACATAATCACAATCTATTAAGGATTATTAATGTTCATCAAGAGAGTATTATATGGACACAGTGTACAAGATCTACCAATACCTCGGTGTGTCCAAACAAACCCCTTCAAGATATAGATACATCAATTTCAAGAAAGCTATCGACCTACTGTTGCAATGTTGCACTGGATAAATACCTAATTGATGCCGTCACAGGTCTTGAAAAGAGTGGAATCGACTACCGACTATGTTATGGCACTACTTTAGGTGCTATGAGAGAGAAAAACATTATTCCATGGGAAACGGATATTGACATTGAGGTTTCCTACACAGATTACGTAAATTCCAACTCTGTTAATAAACTTCAGCAAGTGATGCAAACTATGCACTACTCTACCCCTGTCGTGACTGGCCTCAGACGCATTATCCCCCATTTTCCGTTGGTGACACATGTTCAAAATCTCTCACGTTACAACCTATTTAGTGATGTAGCACTTGAGGGACGCCCTACCAATCGAAAAACCCAGCTGGAAATCTCTTGGCTATGTTGACATATACCCTTACAAAGAAGAAAAAAGTTCCTTTGGGGCACCATCCAACATTACGATTAACGGTCGCCAGTATAAAACTTACTCTGATCCGCAAGCATATCTCGTTAAATTCTTTTGGGAATCGTGGAGAGAGGTTGATTACAGCTTTAGTTCGACATCAGCTTGGCATGTACCCGACGTAAAAGTCAAAGCCATTGGCGAATCCGGTTGAGAGAAGCAAACTGCAAGTTGCAGCTTTATTGACAAAGAGAAAAGTTCCTTCTTTTTTATTCCTTAAAAGAGCAGCAGTGAACTTTTATTGTCCAAATAACATAGCACGTTTTAATGTAAAGTTATTTTAAGGATGTATTTATCAAGGGTTAACATGGGAATCAACTCTCTCGAACGACGCCATCTTGGAACTGTTGGAGATGCGACAGAAATGCTTCTGATTGGCTTATACTAATTGGAAGTGCGCGCGCTAAATCACCTGGCAAGTTGTACGAAGCCTGGATAAAGTTATCTACTGGCTAAGGGTTATCCAGTGTATAGAATTTGTATAGGTTTTATCCGTTGGATAGAGATTTATTCGGTGGATAGCGCTATTCAGGCTACAGCCGGTCTCTGGAGACAAACTAAATACGGCGATTTCTGTGCAGTTTGGTGTTTGTAGGAAGCATGCAATTTACATGAGACCATTTCTTTTTCCTAAGTATTTTTGTATATATTTTTCTTTTTGTCAGTAATTTTTTTCAATAAAAATGTTTAAGGGAATTGGAAAAGACAGATGCTTTACGCATACATTGCTAGGGTCCATTCGCTGGCCGCATTGACCGCGGGCTTCTTGATGGTCAAGATAAAGTTGGTAGCGTCATGGATGAATTGGAGTTCTTTTTTTTCTCCACCTACAGAGAAATAAATCATGCTTTAGAACTATACAGAATGATGGTGGTGATGATGATGATGGCGATGGTGGCGATGATGATAGTGATGATGATGATGGTGATAATGGGGATGTTGATGGTGATGATAATGGTGGTGATGATTTTGATGGTGATGATGTTGATGATATGTTGGTGATTTAAAACAACCATCAGTAAACCGGTTTTACCTGTTTGTAACAGGACCGACTTGGGTGTGTTACTGATACCGAGTACTACGATACGTTCAATCCAGGCCTTGGTCTCGAACGACATGTTGGGTTTAACGTTCCTGGTGACACGAAAACACACACTATTAATGCTATTGATACGGACTAGAGTATAAACATTAAAAGCGTGCAGCATCAATAGTACTAAAATAGTGATATTTTATGCTAATTCTATTGTTTTGTATTGTTTAATTAGTACTATTTAGTACTACTTGTTTCACGGGTAGAGTCAAGTCATTTAACCCGTGAAATAGATATTAGACTAATACACCTTAGCAGTCTCTAATTCCATTGTTTTCTTTTGTGTCTATTTGACTATCACACCTTGACTATTTAATTTTGTTTCACGGGTTAAATGTCTTCACTCTAATTGATCTAATAGGCTTTCCTGTGAGTTGCATGAGAGATTGAGAGCAAGAATTAAGAAAGAGCACTAACATAATAGTCCATAAAGATTGAAGAATTCCTCCATCATTAGAGGCCTGAGAGGTCGAATTGGAGTTAGACACTTTCCTAGAAAATAGTAGAAAAAGTAGTTTCTAAGGAAAGCAAAATGTAATAGAGACACCATAAAGAAATAGGTATAACCGATGCATTTCAACATTTCTCTTTTTTCCCAAAACGTCAACAGCACTCTCTTTCATATCAATAAACCAGCTCATATCAATAAACTCCGATTTTCTTTTACACAGGAAGCCCAAACAACATTTTTTGGGCATATTCGAACCGCTATAAAATGCACAGTTTTTATCGTAGTATTTTATTCTTTTAGAAAATTGTTATTTAGGACCAGTACTTTTAAAAGAAATAGCAAACAGCCAGGGTTTATAGGCACTTTAAATACGTACTGTGAAGTAAGTTTTCCACGTTTGAAGGATAACTTCATGTAAGCAAAGGCTCCATTCTTGTAGGCAAACGTGTGTCCGTCATCGATGTAAAGATCACCCTCGGCCTCGCCCTGAAGTAAAGACATAACGTATACATAGTATGTATTAAAGCTTTATGAAGCAGGTTAAAAGAATGCATAGGAGCTATAAGGAAACAACGAAAAACAAAATAGAAATGGCCTTTTCCAAAACGAGTAAAGGACTGGGTACTAGTTTCCCTTATTAGTTTAATCCATACATTCCTTTGTAATTTTGGGCAGTTTTGAATAGCTGTAACTCACTCAATATCCAACCAAAAGCACCAAATCTCAGGAATCTTACATATCTTGATCTGCTCTTTTATATTATGAGGTTCATTTTCTAATTATATTAATTAGGGAAACAAGTATCCAGTCCTTTTCCGTTTTGGAAAAGGCCAATAGCATGCAAATTGCACACACCAAAGGAGAGCACTTTGAATTGCATCGTATAACATCGCATAGCATCGCAACGCATAGCATCGCAACGCATCGCAACACATCGCATCGCATCACAACACATCGCATCACATCACATCACAACACATCACATCACAACACATCGCATCACATCACATCGCATAGCATAGCATAGCATCGCAACACAACACATCACAACACATCACATAGCATCGCAACACAACACAACACAGCACAGCACAGCACATCGCAACACATCACATCACATCACATCGCATCGCATCGCATCACATCATGTATGCCAAATATACATGGATTAATAAGAAAACAGCAGGTTACGGTAAGGAACAGCAAAGTATGGTAAAATACGGCAATGTACAGATAAGGCTACCTTGGTGTCTAGAGCCATTGTCAGTGTATATGGGTCATCATGCATCAGGCTGGAACAACGACGTACACGCTCTTTACGTGGAATGATGGAACCACCTCGCTGGAAGACTGGGATCTGTAATTACGAACAGATGATAGCTATGATGATAATGATGGTGATGGTGATGATCATAATGATAATGATAACAATGACGACGATGGTGGTGGTGGTGGCGGTGGTAATAGTGATTGTGATGGTTTAAATAGTGGTACATAATAGAACAGTGATGGCAATGCTTACAGCCAAACCTACTGAAGCGTTCCTATCGAGGTTGGAAGGCTCGATTTATTCTTCCAAACTTGATTTTAAATTTGTTTTGAAATTTGCATAAATGAATCGAATCTTGTAAGTTTCAAAAACCACCTCAAATCAAAACATTACTTTCAATGTTTTTTTGGATAACGGAAACTTGCTAAACCTAGTCTGCTTACAGAAATATTGTTATAAATACTTACTAAAGTATTGTATTACAATAGCATTATCAGTTATTGACCACAGATAGTGATTTCGGGACCATTATCGGTTGACGGTTGATGTCTGCATTTTGAAACTTACAAGATTCGATTCATTTATGCAAATTTCAAAACAAATTTAAAATCAAGTTTGGAAGAATAAATCGAGCCTTCCAACCTCGATAGGAACGCTTCTGTAGGTTTGGCTGTAATGTTACTAATTACCTTGTCCAATGGTGCTTCCACCTGGATGGTATTACCACCACGATAGATCTTGTTCGTGTCAAGATGATACCAATACTACACAAATAAGCAATTATACACGTTTAATTGAATATTCAAATCAAGGAAACCAACTAGCTGCCGTACTTGTCAAGTATAGCTCGTAATGTATTTTCAATTTTTATATATATGTAACTCAGAATTTGTATTTGTTATTTTAAGATGAAATAAATATCTTATAAGACAGTTTGATGTGTAATATGGCTGGAGATTTTACGAGTGAAACGCTGTATTTTGACGAGTGTTTGTGGACGGCTATGTCGTTCACGTGCAGGCCTTGCGGCCCAACTGCGAGCATGCAGGACATAGATTCAAAACTTTTTTGTCATAACAGTCATCATCGATATCGATGGACTGCCGAGAAAGAAGAAGTATTGATGTGTGTAATGGTGTGTTACCTCTTCTTTACCAGGTAGGTAAACCTCTTGTGTTGTCTGACCAGCGCTTGTTACTGGTTTAACCAACAAGTTAGTACCTTGGGAGATATGACAAAATAGTTTAGATATGTGTAAATACCAACACAGCAATGGACAGACAAAACAATGATTCACGTAACCGCTTCGATATGATATCGTAAGTACTATAGTAGCAATCACATAACCGCTTCGATATGATATCGTAAGTATTATAGTAGCAATCACATAACCGCTTCGATATGATATCGTAAGTACTATAGTAGCAATCACATAACCGCTTCGATATGATATCGTAAGTACTATAGTAGCAATCACATAACCGCTTCGATATGATATCGTAAGTATTATAGTAGCAATCACATAACCGCTTCGATATGATATCGTAAGTATTATAGTAGCAATCACATAACCGCTTCGATATGATATCGTAAGTATTATAGTAGCAATCACATAACCGCTTCGATATGATATCGTAAGTACTATAGTAGCAATCACATAACCGCTTCGATATGATATCGTAAGTACTATAGTAGCAATCACATAACCGCTTCGATATGATATCGTAAGTACTATAGTAGCAATCACATAACCGCTTCGATATGATATCGTAAGTATTATAGTAGCAATCACATAACCGCTTCGATATGATATCGTAAGTACTATAGTAGCAATCACATAACCGCTTCGATATGATATCGTAAGTACTATAGTAGCAATCACATAACCGCTTCGATATGATATCGTAAGTATTATAATAGCAATCACATAACCGCTTCGATATGATATCGTAAGTACTATAGTAGCAATCACATAACCGCTTCGATATGATATCGTAAGTACTATAGTAGCAATCACATAACCGCTTCGATATGATATCGTAAGTACTATAATAGCAATCACATAACCGCTTCGATATGATATCGTAAGTATTATAGTAGCAATCACATAACCGCTTCGATATGATATCGTAAGTATTATAATAGCAATCACATAACCGCTTCGATATGATATCGTAAGTACTATAGTAGCAATCACATAACCGCTTCGATATGATATCGTAAGTACTATAATAGCAATCACATAACCGCTTCGATATGATATCGTAAGTATTATAGTAGCAATCACATAACCGCTTCGATATGATATCGTAAGTACTATAGTAGCAATCACATAACCGCTTCGATATGATATCGTAAGTACTATAGTAGCAATCACATAACCGCTTCGATATGATATCGTAAGTACTATAATAGCAATCACATAACCGCTTCGATATGATATCGTAAGTATTATAGTAGCAATCACATAACCGCTTCGATATGATATCGTAAGTATTATAATAGCAATCACATAACCGCTTCGATATGATATCGTAAGTACTATAGTAGCAATCACATAACCGCTTCGATATGATATCGTAAGTACTATAGTAGCAATCACATAACCGCTTCGATATGATATCGTAAGTACTATAGTAGCAATCACATAACCGCTTCGATATGATATCGTAAGTACTATAGTAGCAATCACATAACCGCTTCGATATGATATCGTAAGTACTATAGTAGCAATCACATAACCGCTTCGATATGATATCGTAAGTACTATAGTAGCAATCACATAACCGCTTCGATATGATATCGTAAGTACTATAGTAGCAATCACATAACCGCTTCGATATGATATCGTAAGTACTATAGTAGCAATCACATAACCGCTTCGATATGATATCGTAAGTACTATAGTAGCAATCACATAACCGCTTCGATATGATATCGTAAGTATTATAGTAGCAATCACATAACCGCTTCGATATGATATCGTAAGTACTATAGTAGCAATCACATAACCGCTTCGATATGATATCGTAAGTACTATAGTAGCAATCACATAACCGCTTCGATATGATATCGTAAGTATTATAGTAGCAATCACATAACCGCTTCGATATGATATCGTAAGTATTATAATAGCAATCACATAACCGCTTCGATATGATATCGTAAGTACTATAGTAGCAATCACATAACCGCTTCGATATGATATCGTAAGTATTATAGTAGCAATCACATAACCGCTTCGATATGATATCGTAAGTACTATAATAGCAATCACATAACCGCTTCGATATGATATCGTAAGTACTATAGTAGCAATCACATAACCGCTTCGATATGATATCGTAAGTATTATAGTAGCAATCACATAACCGCTTCGATATGATATCGTAAGTACTATAGTAGCAATCACATAACCGCTTCGATATGATATCGTAAGTATTATAGTAGCAATCACATAACCGCTTCGATATGATATCGTAAGTACTATAGTAGCAATCACATAACCGCTTCGATATGATATCGTAAGTACTATAGTAGCAATCACATAACCGCTTCGATATGATATCGTAAGTATTATAGTAGCAATCACATAACCGCTTCGATATGATATCGTAAGTACTATAGTAGCAATGACATAACCGCTTCGATATGATATCGTAAGCATTATAGTAGCAATGTAGATTATTACACACAAGCACAACGACTACCACTAATGCAGCAACGACAACAACTCGCACTACAACAATAACAACAACAATAGAAACAGGTATAATAGCAACAACAACAACAATACCGACAAGAACGACAAAACTACAACATCATCATCATCATCATCAGCAGCAGCAGCAAGAACTACAATTATAACGACAACTATTACTACTAATGCGGCAACGACAATAACTCTAACTACAACAACAATAGCAACAAGAACGACAAAAATCATCATCATCATCATCATCAGCAGCAGCAGCAGCAAGAACTACAACAATTATAACAAACGCACCAACTACATCGTCAACAACAGCACCACAAATACAACAACAACATTAAAGAGAACAGTAACAAAGACAAACAGACCACAAAACCCTCTATGTGTTTGCCTGCTCAACAAATGTGACGCAATGACGAGAACAAGTACAGAAGCAGCAGCAACTACAAGTATATCTAGCGAAACATAGAAGTGTTCTTACCAACAAGGAACTCATCCTCCATCGCGAAAGTAGACTTGTCACTAGGATACTCGACCCATAGAGGTCTACAATAAACACAACCAATTGATTAGAGACATGCTAGACCATCATCATTATTATAAGCATCATAATCATCATCATAACCATCATTGTCACCATGTATTATCATCACCATTACTATTATCAGCATCAGCATCAACAGCATAACAAACACCATTACACCACTTTCATCGCCACCACCATCATCATCATCATGATCATCATTACCACTATCATTACCCCCACCCCTACTATCACCATCAACGTCATCACCATCACCACCACCATCATCATCATCAACACCAGATCATCATTACCATCATCACCACCCTCACCCCCACCACCACCACCATCATCATGATCATCATTACCACTATCATTACCCCCACCCCTACTATCACCATCACCGTCATCACCATCACCACCATCATCATCAACACCAGATCATCATTACCATCGTCACCACCCCCACCACCATCATCATCAATATCATCACCACCATCATAATCATTACCATCATCATCATCATCATTACCATAATCATCATCATCACCATCATCACCACCACCATGATCACCACTATCATACCTTACTATAGGTAGTCCTTCATTGTATGCATGAAAGAACACTGTATACCAGTACGGTAGCAAGGCATATCGACGCCGAACTGCATCACGGATAAC
>OX459097.1:23866569-24047945 GCA_949775045.1 Metridium senile | reverse complement strand
GGTCGTCGTAAAACCTGCGTTGCGACCTGACACTGTGTCGCATAACGGTTGCTAGACTTTCTACTAGCAATTGACCACTGTCGTGTGCCTCTGGAAGGCTTAAGAAATACGAAACTACGCTATGACGAATATCGTTCACGCCTAATCTTAAGTCGCAGTGGCGTTCGAAGAGGTTCCCTATGTACTTGTTGAATGATGCGACGCAAAATGGCTGGCCCCTTGCATTCACGAGAAAAAAATCGTGGCTGGCTCCCTGAAGCAGTTTGGACCGATAGGACTTAATGTAAAGGCAAATATGGTACTCGAGCTGACTCCCTCTTAAAACAGTCCTGTCCGGGCCGTAAAATCGCTTAGTCTTATAATCGTTGCACAACAAAATGAGGGTGTCGCCATCATGAACTAAAAAATTACCATCTAGCGAACTGACGGAGGCCTCCGTCTCGGCTATTCTGAGCGAGATGAACTCCTTACACCGGCCGGTCGCGTGTGTGTACAATAAAAGAATGCACAAATTCATGAGAGCTTTCGCCTTGGTCACACCTGTCGGCGAGTCTTCGAACTCGTGCAACAAATTCCTAGCTATCTCAAGTATTTCTTCGTACAAAATAGACTTTTTTTTCCCTACCGCTGGTCTTTCCCTCCTAGCGTCAAATTCTAACTGGCTTTGGAGCGCGCGCAATCTAGAAATGGAAGGAAGACCCTCTTGCTCGGTTGCAGTCTGGTCACGGTGCAAATAGCGAACAACACTTATAAGGGCCGAGACGTACCTGGATACGGTGATGCTCTGAAGATTTCGGTCGCTCGACCTTAAATAATTACAAAACCCCTCTACCAAGTCTCCGTGCTCGACATGCTCAAACGAGATGGTCACGCCTGGACGAACGTCCTTCTATTTAAAATAGCCTAGGAGTCTCTCGATGGTTTTAAGAACAGTCGCGTCTTGCAAAACATGACAGTTTCGTTGCGTGTTTAGCGGCCGAGTGTAAAAAGACTTGAACTTTTCGATCTCGTTGGTAACATTTGCATCTAGCTGGTCGAGCGAAATTTTTCTACTAGCGCGACGATTGCTGGAGGAAGAAACTGATGTGACTTCGTCCTCCGAAGAGCTACTACTGTCATTTACAATTTCAACTGGAATTTGTGGTATGAAATTTTCCCGCGGAGGCAGTTGTGAATCATTTTCGGAGGCCAGAGGAACACGTGTTTTTATTTCGACTTCGCTAGAGCATATATAAGAACTACTGCTGCTATTATCATTGTTATCATTAATACCGCCATGGATAATGGTGTTATTTCTACTAGTGAATGAGTGCGCGTGCTGCAATTTCGATTTATGAGTACAGTGTGCGGCTGTCGATTCCCCTAAGAGCAACAATTTTGACGGCCCACTATCTAGTTTATCTGCATCATTGCTATGCGACATGCTCGATGGAACTACTGATTGATTTTGGTTTGTCGCCGACAAACTATGCGAAATATTAAACTTGCGCTTTTTGGGGGGAGAGCTAAGGGTCTCTCTACCCTCACAATGGGTAATTAGTCTAAATACGTCGAATTGTGAAATCAGTTTGAAGGCGCCTATTGCAATATCGGGAATCCTGTCTTTGAAATGAATGTGTTCTTGGACTGAGCATCTTGGTTTTAATATTTTTAGATTCCTCACCCATGTCTTTAAAGTTCCAGTTGGCACACTGGGAAAAAGCTTCATTCTTACTTCGGAGTAACAATAATAGATCACTTCCCCACGCGATACGTTGGACAATTCCTTTAACATGTTGTTGCGTTGTTGGCTGAAACAAAATGAGTCGGCATTATTGTCTAGAAACTTTTTATGACAAAAAAACAAACAAATTCTTATACACTGTTTATGACAAGTGATAAAAATGGGACCCTGTTTATGACAGTTTAGGACAGTGTTAATGCCGCGAAAACGTGCTGAATTTCCCGAAAGACGAAAGACCGCGCTGCTCATCATATTACCTAATTAATATACATGATTATGACAAAAAAAAAAAAAAAACTAAGGAAATGGGGAAATGGGGTAAAAAGGATACCCTGTTCATGACAGAAAACTCAAAAAAACATACCCTGTTTATGACAGAAAGCTCGAAAAACCATACCCTGTTTATGACAGGGGGACTAAAACGTTTGGGATTAAAACGTTTCTCTTTAAAAATAAAGATAGTTAAACATGTTATTAGTTGCGATCGTAAATTACTTACGTCAAATTTGTAGGAGTGTGTGGTCGTGCCCGAACTGGGGTGTATTTCAATGAATGATCGGCATTTGAGGTCTCCATGTCCAAACGGTGTTCTTTCAAAACTGATTGTGAGAGCGCTGTCTGTTCCCCCATCAAGTCGCTACTAAAAAAAAAAACACAATCAGTCATTATTACTAGTTAGATGACAGTTTAGGACCCCGTGTTAATGCCGCGAAAACGTGCTGAATTTCCCGAAAGACGAAAGACCGCGCTGCTCATCATATTACCTAATTAATATACATGATTATGACAAAAACAAAGTAAGGAAATGGGGAAATGGGGTAAAAAGGATACCCTGTTCATGACAGAAAACTAAAAAAAACATACCCTGTTTATGACAGAAAGCTCGAAAAACCATACCCTGTTTATGACAGGGGGACTAAAACGTTTGGGATTAAAACGTTTCTCTTTAAAAATAAAGATAGTTAAACATGTTATTAGTTGCGATCGTAAATTACTTACGTCAAATTTGTAGGAGTGTGTGGTCGTTCTCGGAGTGGAGTGTATTTCAATGAATGATCGGCATTTGAGGTCTCCATGTCCAAACGGTGTTTTTTCAAAACTGGAATGTGTGTCATCGATTGTAAGGGCGCTGTGTGTTCCCCCATCAAGTCGCTACTAAAAAAAAAACACACACACACAATCAGTCATTATTACTAGTTAGATCAGTCTACGTTCAATATCTATCTACGAAAGAAATTAAGACAATACTTTTTTCGTACTGAAGCTGTGAGCGCCAAAAACTGATTTCTTGAAGAACGGCTGTTGTACAAGGCTAAAATCTATTTATTCAGAAAGTTTAACTTGTTTGTAAGTGGAAAAGACTGATGAAAGTGGAGCCAAAGTGTTATTAACCCAAACCAAAAATTTGAATTGAAAATGAGGTTTAGGCCTTTATCTGTTTATTTCCCATACCTTTTCTTTAAAAAATGCCCCAAAAAGCTGCATTCTAACACAAATTCAACAAAACATCTTTGTACAATTGAAAATACCGCTTAAACAGGCATGTTATCTTAGTACATTAGTTTCTAACTGTTTAAAGAGGTTTTTGAGCGTTAACCCAAAACGAAAATTGAGATTAAAACTCGTGCAAAAGTCTAGTTTATGGCGCTTTTTGCCAATATTGCTTGTCATTGAAAAAAATATCCTCTTAATCTGCTAATTTTAATACTTACTTACCTACTTATAGTATTTCAAATGTGTCGATTTGAATAGGAGAGAATGCCTAGCTCGGTGCGTTCTTTATTTGGAGAGCAATCAAAGATCTGCAACATGGAGGAATTAGGAAATCAGCATACATCAAACCATGGCCAAAACATTATACAATATATCAATACCTTATAATCGTAGGAGCTAATATGCTGTCCAGTATATACCGCGTATATAACTATTTAGTTCCTTCGCTATAGTAGAACGACTCGATTATAGTAACAAATCGCAAACGGTCATGATCATCACCGTGGCAAACTGCACTGATGTCTAGCTACAATACTGACAATCGCTAGTGTTGGAATGAACGTACGTGCTTCGACATATCACTAAATAAACATACCTTCCTGGACTTTGGCCAGACAGAACGGCACCAATAGTGATTAACAATAGAGTTTCCAGATAGATATCCTATCAGTGTTGTCGATCTAAACATTACAGGAGGTAAGTTGAAAGGATCCCGACATTTGTGGTGATTTTAACAAATCGTTTGATAATTTAAACGATTAACAGATCATCAAGTTACAAATCTAGTCCCCGTCCGGAAAAGAAATGACTGAAAGTTACTCCCGTTATTACGGACTCTCGCACACTTTGTTTGGTCCCAATCGCACGTTTTCATTGTTTAACTCTCGTTATATAATGGACGAGGGAAGGAAAAGCTGGAAAACAAACCCCACTTTTTTTTATTCAAACTACGTCTATGTTTTCTTCATAAACATGAGCAGTTTTTGTGAACAATAATCAGCAACTTGAACTGCAACATGTTTCTACAATGATCAAATAAAAATTTATAACAAAAAAATACAAAAAAATGATTGTCCACCCTACACACACACACCATACCATAGTCAATGAGCTAGGCTGTATATACGTCTTAAAAAAATAACAATTGCCTAAAAAGGTCCCACTCTGAGAACGAGGCTGAAATATTGACTTCCCGCACTTTTTTCCCACCGCGAACACAGGAAACCCAACGATCACAGGACAACCCCTCACAAGAAAAAAAAAATTATGCTTTAATTGAAGGATGACGGGCTGATTGAATGGATGAATGAGCTTGTTAGAATGATAATCATAAATAAATTAGTGAATGAATCATTAATTGGCACAATAGACGGGGCTCACTAGAGTGATTTCCTGTACAGAGCAAAAAAGTTATGGAACCAATTAGACGATTCTTGTAAACAGACAACAAATCTGAACTCTTTTAAAAAAAGAACTAAAAAACAAAGACAGTTTTTCCATAAATAGTACTATATAAATAGTACTATATGATACATCCACCATTTTATATCTCGAAAAATATATTTTAACGCTCGAACTATCATGCTTTGTATTTTTTATATGCAAAATATCTATTCTTTGTGTAAATTATTCTTGAAAAACCTTTTATAGGAAGTTTAATAAAATGTATGTATGTATGTATTTTCATTTGACCGTGCAAGAAAAACCACTATTTAGTTTGTACTTGTTGGTAAAGAACAAAAGAAAACAATAGATTCAGAGTGTAGTAACAACTATTAGTTTGCCAATTCTTTCATGGTCATATGAAAATCAATCTGTATCCGTAAAATAGTTTGCCAATACAGGATCTCGTCACGTGACATACACCCCCCCCCCCCCTAAAAAAAAAATTAGTTCTACTAAAAAAATTATTGCCATATTCAGAAAGAGCACATTAAAGTTAGTACTGTCGCTGAGTTTTAGCATTTCTTGATGTAATTGGAAATGTTTAATTTATCTTTTTTTTCAAAACTCGAAACTTAATTTAACAAAGAACGTATGACTGGGACGCATGTAAAGTTTCGAGTTTTGAACAAAATCTAAATATTACATTAATTACATCTTTCTGAATATGCCAATAATTTTTTAGCAGAGCTAATTTTTTTGGAATTTGTGTCACGTGACCAGATCCTGCAAAAGGCCTATTGTGATATAAATCAATTGCTCTCTTTCTCCGGGATCCCTGTCCGATTGATAAATTTTGGCTTCTTGCGCTACAGCATCGTTTCCATAACTTTCTAGATTATTTATATATGTAGATAGTTAGACCACTCAGTGGGGTAGCAGAAAGCTTATTCATATGCGCGGTTACGGCATATATCATCAAAGAATACCATCGTTTACGTTTCGATTACGAATTTTATTGAATAAACCATGATTATCATTAATATAATATTTCTTCTCTCTCGACGTTGAAGTGGGATCAGGATCACATCATCATGGTACTCCGACACCAGGTTTTGCTTCAGGATGAGTTTTTAGATATTTCCTAGATTGGCTGCTGAGACCCAACTGGACAAAGCATCAATCGGATAATTAATCGCCGTGCGCCCCTTCTCCTATTAGTAAAAGCAGTTCCGCCGGGCTTAAATCTAAGCCACACGAGCAGGCTAGGAGTTGGACGGCTTAGTTGTCAGAGGCTATGTTAATAGCACGCCTTGAGGAAAATTTATAAGACAATGGTTGCTTGTCTCCAAAGCCTCTCCTCGGCTATGACAACCTTGGAACCAATATGAGGATCATTATGGGGTCAACGTTACTAAAATTTAGTCGTAAGCGTTGAACTCAAGCTGACCGAAATCGTAATCATATCAAAATATTACCTGCATGCTGTCCGTGATTGTCATCACCCCATTGAGGCCCTCATATTCTCCCGGAGACAATGTTAAAAATAATAATAATAATAATAATAATAATAATAATAATAATAATAATAATAATAATAATAATAATAATAATAATAATGATGATGATGATGATGATGATGATGATGATGATGACGATGGTGAATATGATGATGACGATGACTACGATGAATATGATGACGATGACAATGATGATGAATATGATGATGATACTCCCCTCTCTCCATCAGTGCTCCTTTTTACGGGTATTTAAAGCTACTTAAAGCTACACGGAAAGGAAAGAAGTCGAAACAAACTGTGAGATAATGATTATGATAATGACAATGATTACATGGTAATGATAATGAGTGTTAACCGGCAAATGTATATTTGAAATGTAATGATTCATGTTTGCTGAGAATTAAATAAGTGAAATGATTACATCAATGTCATAATAGAATATTAAACGTCGTCGGAGGCAATTATTATGATTATATTTGTTACTGTAAATTGCGACAAGATATCAAAAAAACTGAGACAAAACTTCAGTAGTTAGCGTGCTGTATGAGGAGTAATGAACATCGGTCGCAAACGTCCCCTTTATCATGTTTATACCTTAAGTCTGTTCTGAACTAATTTAAAAAGAATAATGATGATGATGAGATTGAAAATGATATTATTCATAATGATAATGGTAATGTTAAAAGTC
Source organism: Metridium senile (assembly GCA_949775045.1). NCBI lineage: Eukaryota > Metazoa > Cnidaria > Anthozoa > Actiniaria > Metridiidae > Metridium > Metridium senile. Next base: position 24,041,137 of record OX459097.1, on the reverse strand, counting down.
ATAGTTATAGTTATACTGATGATGACGATGATGATGATGATGACGATAATAATCTTGTTGACAATGATGATAAGGGACGGACCGTCTGATTTTTGAGGGGGGCTGTCCCAAATTACCGAAAAAATCGAGCAAAGCCTTGAACCTATAACAAATAATCTAATAACAATAATAATAATAACAATAATCGTAATAGGCGATAATGATGATAATAAGAAGATAAACAACAACAACAATAATAATAATAATAATACAATATGAAGAAGAATGAGATTATTCAGTACGCTATTCAGACGTATTGAGCGTCTATTCGATTCTTAATAATGTCATAACGGTTTATCCTTCATAAACTCGGATGGTATACATATAACTCTGTATTGATATTAATTGATTCGAATAGCAAAGAGAGAATATGTTTCTTTAAAGGGGCACTTGGACCAAAATCAATGAAAATTGAAAATAAAAAAAATCTATATTGCAACAATGATAACCATGAAGCAATTTTGCTTACATCAAAAAGACTGACACATAAAAATAGTCAAGGTTTTCTAACATTTAAATTTGGTATGTATGACGTCATACATACAACCCTATTGTTCTTTGAGATTTTGAACCAAAATTTCTTTAGGTTAATGAGCTTTAGATGCAGAATTTGTAATGAAATTTGGTTAGTTTTCTGTCTACAATCATTCTCATGTATGCATTGTCGCTTTCCAATTTATTTTAAATTTCTATTGTTTTTGGTCCAATTGGTACTTTAATATTATACCTAGTATATTTAAACTGATAACAGTAATAATAATAAACAGTAATGATAACAATAATAGTAATAAGCGATAATGATGATAATAAGAAGATAAACAACAACAATAATAACAACAACAATAAGAAGAATGAGATTATTTACTCGTACGCTTACTCGTCGTAGCGACGGCGTCGTGTTGAGCGTCTATTCTTAATGATGTCATAACGGTTTTTCCTACATAAACTCGGATGGTAAACCGGACCGTCGCTGCTAAACGCACCACGCCTTTCTTCTCTTGCCCGGTAAAATTCCTGTAGGAGATCGTCGGTGACCAAATAGTTAAACGTGGGGAAGGCAAAACCCGTGGACAAAGCACGACGAGCCAGCTCGAATCTCCCAAGCGTCGGTTGAAGATTTTCCTCCGTCATTTGGCTTTCATGATAGGCTCCTCTGATTTCGATGAGTAGTCTGCCGAATGGATCCACTGAAAAGCAATCAACCATGAGCACTGCGTTCTGGGGTGGTAAACCGCCAAGAACACGACCAAGTTCCTGCAAAAGAAAATCGCGCCCTTCTTCCCAGTACGGTTGGGGGTATTCCGATGCTCTCACTTCGGCTGGTGTTGGGGCCTCCTGGGTATCGTAGCCAATGAGTCTACTTCGCACATCCGTACCAAGTGAAGCGGCAATCCTACCATACCAAGAAGTACTCTGGTACGCGTTTGGGTCTGTCGGGGGTGCATCATTACTTCTAACGCCACAAAGTGCTTCCACGCGGGTCTTTGGCAAGCCATCTCCATCGCCTGGTCGTCGCATGGGGTACCTTAAAAAGAGTCTCACACACAAAGAATGCATATCCATTTGCGCCGCGATTATATTTCTAGGAACGCGACCGTCATTTGCAATTATGGCGTCTAAACTACAACCTACCCGTGGTATTTTTAGTATAGCTTCCGACCACGACATCCTGCTCAGCTCCAGAACTGGGTATCTGCACACGGTCCAAGACACTTTTAGGATAGATCGTAGATATGGAAGGCTCAGGCCAAGGTCATAGTTGTCTGCCAAGTCTTTGATGACATTGTAGGTGTTTTGGTCGACTCTTTTGCTGAATGCCTCAATCTGCCTGCCGATTTCCAAGTGCTGTAGAAAGGAATGCCTTGCGTCGTTGATCTCTGAGTTTTCTCTCATAGCTTTGGTCTTACGTGCCATTTCGTCCTCATCGGCGTCTATTGCCTTGACCACAGTTGGAGCCCACTGGACATGATCTGCAAAAGAAAAAAACTGCAAAGATGCCAAAGCATTGTGTACTATACCCCTGTTAGCATCATCCTCGGCGCTGCCTCGAGGCTGTTCGTTTCTTCGCCTCCTCCTAGCTCTTAGTGGGGGTGCTGCTGTGGTACTGCTGGTGTCTGTGTCGCTAGCACTTTCCGTGTCCATATCATCATTCTGAAATTGTCGAAAAGAAAAGCCTTAAAAGATTGATCATTGTTGTATCATGCTGTCGCCAAAAGGATATTAACCCCACCTGTTGCTCTGAAGGCTGCCCAACACGACTAGACATAGGTGTCGAACTTGTGCCGCTGGCCTGGAAACTCCTGTTCTTCAGTTGAGGAAGGACAAACGCAGATTCCACTTGCCTGATCATGCAACTCTTTGCTCTTTCTGTCCGGCTTCTTTGACCTAAATCGAATAAAATCATCATTAATGCTGATTTGTACATCCCTGACATTTGAAAACCATATGACAAATATAGACGAATAGCTGACGAATTCAAAAATGAATTAGATACTATCAACCAAACGTTAGTCGTGGTTCGTGGTTCGCACAGTTTGCCAAGTTTTTCCAAGCCACAAGAAAGAACGATATCACCCAAGCACTGCGATTTGAAATTGGATCTGCGGACGATGTACTGCAACTCCCAAAACGTTTTCCTTGCTGTCTGGACGATCTCCGCTCTGGTGGTCTGTCCGGGAAGGTTTTCCAGATTCCTCTCATCAGTCTCGTATCCGTGCTTGCTGAAGGTCGCCAGGGCAACAGGCTGGTTGTTCTCTCTGCAAAAAGCGATGACGGTCACTCTGTCAGGTCCGTTTACAGGCGGCTCGAAGATTTCGCCGACGGTGGCTTTGAAGGCCTTCATGTCTAGACGCGAGCGCTTTGCCTCATCAGAATCCAAAATACTCTCGAGATGCTTCCTGTCGCAGGTGGGGGGATGTTCGCCGTATACCTACAGACAATCGATTAACAAATGAATGAAATGGACGGAAGGAACGAACGAATCAACTAATCAATAATCATCAATCAATCAATCAATCAATCAATCAATCAATCAATCAATCCATCCATCCATCCATCCATCCATCCATCCATCCATCCATCCATCCATCCTGCACAGAATCCTGTTTTTGGAACCTCTTATAACTATGCACCCATTATGAACTCAATAGCATGCACGAGTCACGCTAGATAGAGGGTCCTGAAGGGGTAAAATGGGAGCTGGGATTGGACTGGGAAAATGGGATTGGATGCACTGGGACTGGGATTTACAAATAAAAGAACAATAGAAAATGGAAATGGGATTGAAAACTTGAGCAGAACTGATGGGGTTATGTGACTTTTGACTAGGACCTGGTCCAAATATAAACTGGGGAAATCCCAACACCCCCCGCCCCCCCCCCCCCCCCCCCCCAGCACACACACACACACACACTCTTGATAAAGCAGTTTGTATGCCATTCCGTTAAGTGTTGTTTGTTGCTCTTGTACACAAATCAATTTTGATAACCCAAATAATGAGAATTAACATTGAAAAAAAAAATACAGACGGAAAAATTAACAAACATCCATAACAATAAATATAAGCGTTGAAAAAATATATATATGATCAGACAGATATTCAGGTAAGCGGATTGATACTGTGAAACTTCCTTAAATGGCCGGTTGAAACTGATTGCAGCAGATATACATTGCAATTTCATGTAAAACTCACACGGCAAACTATTTATCTCCTTGCATTAATAATTACAATAATAATAAATGAATTACTTGTAACTGTGCCGCAGAGTTCGATTTTGCTCATCCGAAAGACATTCTTTCAGTTGAAACGTGAACATATAATAGACACGCCTTTAGTTTATTGTCAGAGTATAGAGCGGATTTCGTATGACTGCGCAAACAGCACGGACACAGCACGGTACAGTACAAATGAATTTAGAGAGTTTTTCTTGTGCCTATCAAAACACCACAGTTTGGTTACGGCAGTGATTTCGAATGTCTTTATAGAAACTACGGCACGAAAACGGCACGGCACGGTCATGGCAAAAACTTCGAATCTTTTTATATAAATTACGACACGGTCACGGCACGGTACGGTACGTTGCACAGTCATACGAAATCCGCATATAAAACACGGAGCTGTTCTTTACACCGTTAAAAACTCTCCATTGAGAGTTATTCATTCAATTTAGACTTTTAAATTTAGCTTTTCATTCATGATGTTATGATAAAGGATTGGATGCGTTATCATTTCAACTTACCTCAACCAAAAATGGACAATCTTTACTCGACGAATTCACAAACTCCATGTCGGATTCTATCTGAAAGTAAAGCGTTAGTACAAAAAGAAATGATTCAATAGATTGTGTGTTGTCCTCGTTCGGATTCTATCTGAAAGTGAAAGCGTTAGTACTGAAATGAAATGATTCAATAAGCTTGTTTTTTTTCCTCGTTTTTCACTCTCATCTGCGTAGTCAACTACCTAGATTATTGTAGAGCTATTGTTCTGCAATTACCCAGAATTCCAAGATGAAATTATACCATAATTCCATTCGGGAACCCTGTGTAAAACAAGTAGTCTGTAATTACCCACAATTCCAAGATGAAATTATACCATAATTCCATTAGGGAACCCTGTGTAAAACAAGTAGTCTGTAATTACCCACAATTCCAAGATGAAATTATACCATAATTCCATTAGGGAACCCTGTGTAAAACAAGTAGTCTGTAATTACCCACAATTCCAAGATGAAATTATACCATAATTCCATTAGGGAACCCTGTGTAAAACAAGTAGTCTGTAATTACCCACAATTCCAAGATGAAATTATACCATAATTCCATTCGGGAACCCTGTGTAAAACAAGTAGTCTGTAATTACCCACAATTCCAAGATGAAATTATACCATAATTCCATTAGGGAACCCTGTGTAAAACAAGTAGTCTGTAATTACCCACAATTCCAAGATGAAATTATACCATAATTCCATTAGGGAACCCTGTGTAAAACAAGTAGTCTGTAATTACCCACAATTCCAAGATGAAATTATACCATAATTCCATTAGGGAACCCTGTGTAAAACAAGTAGTCTGTAATTACCCACAATTCCAAGATGAAATTATACCATAATTCCATTCGGGAACCCTGTGTAAAACAATAACACGTTGGGTTCAGTGTGTTTGATCGTACCGTCACGGTTTCTTTGCAAAAAATTTTTAACAGCAAATATGTGACCTGATACTTTATCGTCCTTTATCATTGGAAGTTATTAATATCAATGTGAATTGTATAGTTAGTAAGCTGGAAATACTAAATATATCGATGTTCGTGGAATGCCAAGATGGCGGACATGCTTGAATTCAGGTAAGCATTTAGATTCCAAGTCTATTTAGTATGTATTTTGTATAAATACGGTTAGTTTGTTAAAGTATATACTCGAAGGTATCTCTCTGTACACACACGTTGTGTAACTTGTAAAAGTGTTTCATTAACTTGATCTACAAGAATTGTCAATAAACGGAATGCCAATTCCTATTTTATATAATGTGTTCTAGTGTAATGGAATTACGTTAGAAAATATTTTATGTTCTAATATATAATATAATATATATTAGTTGAACGTGATGATGTCCAACACTAGTTAATTCACATAATGAGAATCTTACAGTATGATCAATTTTGAACTGCATGTTTGTTTATACATATATTCGACAACTAGCTGGTTCAAAGTGGCCAGCTCTGATTTTAACTTGTCTTTTGCTTGCAGCGTCAATGGGTTTGGCCAGTCGCATGCCGTATAAATGGCACGTGTTTAAGCATATACGGCAGGTAAGGATCACTGTGATTAATGGATATTATACTGTAGACAGCTAGTTCTGTTTAGTAATAATTATGATATAGTGCAGTCTGTATTTTTGTTTTGGCACGACGTGTTGAATCATTGCAGGTAATGAATGAATTATATTATACTGTAGACCTGCAGGTCTGTTTAGTAATGATTATGATGTCAAAGTTTCTCTATGTATAGTGCAGTCTGTATGGTTTGTTTTTTCTGTTTGAACTAGCTGTGGGGAATTGGAAAACAGAGCGATCTGTGATCAATTGGCCCTAGTTAATCAATTGACTAAATGCTAAAATGGACTGTTTCAGAATGTTTTAAACTCTCACGTCTGGGGCTGTGCACAGGACTTCAGCGTGCAATTGCGGCCTTGCCTTGGAGGTGTGGGCCATTAGAACTGCTTGCAGTGGCAGTGTTTGACAGCTTGGATTTTAACTTTGCTTAAATTGCTTTTCAGCGTCAATTGGTGTTCACGACAGTACAGTGCAGTTGCATGCCGTACGACGTGTTGAATCATTGCAGGTAATGAATGAATTATATTATACTGTAGACCTGCAGGTCTGTTTAGTAATGATTATGATGTCAAAGTTTCTCTATGTATAGTGCAGTCTGTATGGTTTGTTTTTTCTGTTTGAACTAGCTGTGGGGAATTGGAAAACAGAGCGATCTGTGATCAATTGGCCCTAGTTAATCAATTGACTAAATGCTAAAATGGACTGTTTCAGAATGTTTTAAACTCTCACGTCTGGGGCTGTGCACAGGACTTCAGCGTGCAATTGCGGCCTTGCCTTGGAGGTGTGGGCCATTAGAACTGCTTGCAGTGGCAGTGTTTGACAGCTTGGATTTTAACTTTGCTTAAATTGCTTTTCAGCGTCAATTGGTGTTCACGACAGTACAGTGCAGTTGCATGCCGTACGACGTGTTGAATCATTGCAGGTAATGAATGAATTATATTATACTGTAGACCTGCAGGTCTGTTTAGTAATGATTATGATGTCAAAGTTTCTCTATGTATAGTGCAGTCTGTATGGTTTGTTTTTTCTGTTTGAACTAGCTGTGGGGAATTGGAAAACAGAGCGATCTGTGATCAATTGGCCCTAGTTAATCAATTGACTAAATGCTAAAATGGACTGTTTCAGAATGTTTTAAACTCTCACGTCTGGGGCTGTGCACAGGACTTCAGCGTGCAATTGCGGCCTTGCCTTGGAGGTGTGGGCCATTAGAACTGCTTGCAGTGGCAGTGTTTGACAGCTTGGATTTTAACTTTGCTTAAATTGCTTTTCAGCGTCAATTGGTGTTCACGACAGTACAGTGCAGTTGCATGCCGTACGACGTGTTGAATCATTGCAGGTAATGAATGAATTATATTATACTGTAGACCTGCAGGTCTGTTTAGTAATGATTATGATGTCAAAGTTTCTCTATGTATAGTGCAGTCTGTATGGTTTGTTTTTTCTGTTTGAACTAGCTGTGGGGAATTGGAAAACAGAGCGATCTGTGATCAATTGGCCCTAGTTAATCAATTGACTAAATGCTAAAATGGACTGTTTCAGAATGTTTTAAACTCTCACGTCTGGGGCTGTGCACAGGACTTCAGCGTGCAATTGCGGCCTTGCCTTGGAGGTGTGGGCCATTAGAACTGCTTGCAGTGGCAGTGTTTGACAGCTTGGATTTTAACTTTGCTTAAATTGCTTTTCAGCGTCAATTGGTGTTCACGACAGTACAGTGCAGTTGCATGCCGTACGACGTGTTGAATCATTGCAGGTAATGAATGAATTATATTATACTGTAGACCTGCAGGTCTGTTTAGTAATGATTATGATGTCAAAGTTTCTCTATGTATAGTGCAGTCTGTATGGTTTGTTTTTTCTGTTTGAACTAGCTGTGGGGAATTGGAAAACAGAGCGATCTGTGATCAATTGGCCCTAGTTAATCAATTGACTAAATGCTAAAATGGACTGTTTCAGAATGTTTTAAACTCTCACGTCTGGGGCTGTGCACAGGACTTCAGCGTGCAATTGCGGCCTTGCCTTGGAGGTGTGGGCCATTAGAACTGCTTGCAGTGGCAGTGTTTGACAGCTTGGATTTTAACTTTGCTTAAATTGCTTTTCAGCGTCAATTGGTGTTCACGACAGTACAGTGCAGTTGCATGCCGTACGACGTGTTGAATCATTGCAGGTAATGAATGAATTATATTATACTGTAGACCTGCAGGTCTGTTTAGTAATGATTATGATGTCAAAGTTTCTCTATGTATAGTGCAGTCTGTATGGTTTGTTTTTTCTGTTTGAACTAGCTGTGGGGAATTGGAAAACAGAGCGATCTGTGATCAATTGGCCCTAGTTAATCAATTGACTAAATGCTAAAATGGACTGTTTCAGAATGTTTTAAACTCTCACGTCTGGGGCTGTGCACAGGACTTCAGCGTGCAATTGCGGCCTTGCCTTGGAGGTGTGGGCCATTAGAACTGCTTGCAGTGGCAGTGTTTGACAGCTTGGATTTTAACTTTGCTTAAATTGCTTTTCAGCGTCAATTGGTGTTCACGACAGTACAGTGCAGTTGCATGCCGTACGACGTGTTGAATCATTGCAGGTAATGAATGAATTATATTATACTGTAGACCTGCAGGTCTGTTTAGTAATGATTATGATGTCAAAGTTTCTCTATGTATAGTGCAGTCTGTATGGTTTGTTTTTTTCTGTTTGAACTAGCTGTGGGGAATTGGAAAACAGAGCGATCTGTGATCAATTGGCCCTAGTTAATCAATTGACTAAATGCTAAAATGGACTGTTTCAGAATGTTTTAAACTCTCACGTCTGGGGCTGTGCACAGGACTTCAGCGTGCAATTGCGGCCTTGCCTTGGAGGTGTGGGCCATTAGAACTGCTTGCAGTGGCAGTGTTTGACAGCTTGGATTTTAACTTTGCTTAAATTGCTTTTCAGCGTCAATTGGTGTTCACGACAGTACAGTGCAGTTGCATGCCGTACGACGTGTTGAATCATTGCAGGTAATGAATGAATTATATTATACTGTAGACCTGCAGGTCTGTTTAGTAATGATTATGATGTCAAAGTTTCTCTATGTATAGTGCAGTCTGTATGGTTTGTTTTTTCTGTTTGAACTAGCTGTGGGGAATTGGAAAACAGAGCGATCTGTGATCAATTGGCCCTAGTTAATCAATTGACTAAATGCTAAAATGGACTGTTTCAGAATGTTTTAAACTCTCACGTCTGGGGCTGTGCACAGGACTTCAGCGTGCAATTGCGGCCTTGCCTTGGAGGTGTGGGCCATTAGAACTGCTTGCAGTGGCAGTGTTTGACAGCTTGGATTTTAACTTTGCTTAAATTGCTTTTCAGCGTCAATTGGTGTTCACGACAGTACAGTGCAGTTGCATGCCGTACGACGTGTTGAATCATTGCAGGTAATGAATGAATTATATTATACTGTAGACCTGCAGGTCTGTTTAGTAATGATTATGATGTCAAAGTTTCTCTATGTATAGTGCAGTCTGTATGGTTTGTTTTTTTCTGTTTGAACTAGCTGTGGGGAATTGGAAAACAGAGCGATCTGTGATCAATTGGCCCTAGTTAATCAATTGACTAAATGCTAAAATGGACTGTTTCAGAATGTTTTAAACTCTCACGTCTGGGGCTGTGCACAGGACTTCAGCGTGCAATTGCGGCCTTGCCTTGGAGGTGTGGGCCATTAGAACTGCTTGCAGTGGCAGTGTTTGACAGCTTGGATTTTAACTTTGCTTAAATTGCTTTTCAGCGTCAATTGGTGTTCACGACAGTACAGTGCAGTTGCATGCCGTACGACGTGTTGAATCATTGCAGGTAATGAATGAATTATATTATACTGTAGACCTGCAGGTCTGTTTAGTAATGATTATGATGTCAAAGTTTCTCTATGTATAGTGCAGTCTGTATGGTTTGTTTTTTTCTGTTTGAACTAGCTGTGGGGAATTGGAAAACAGAGCGATCTGTGATCAATTGGCCCTAGTTAATCAATTGACTAAATGCTAAAATGGACTGTTTCAGAATGTTTTAAACTCTCACGTCTGGGGCTGTGCACAGGACTTCAGCGTGCAATTGCGGCCTTGCCTTGGAGGTGTGGGCCATTAGAACTGCTTGCAGTGGCAGTGTTTGACAGCTTGGATTTTAACTTTGCTTAAATTGCTTTTCAGCGTCAATTGGTGTTCACGACAGTACAGTGCAGTTGCATGCCGTACGACGTGTTGAATCATTGCAGGTAATGAATGAATTATATTATACTGTAGACCTGCAGGTCTGTTTAGTAATGATTATGATGTCAAAGTTTCTCTATGTATAGTGCAGTCTGTATGGTTTGTTTTTTCTGTTTGAACTAGCTGTGGGGAATTGGAAAACAGAGCGATCTGTGATCAATTGGCCCTAGTTAATCAATTGACTAAATGCTAAAATGGACTGTTTCAGAATGTTTTAAACTCTCACGTCTGGGGCTGTGCACAGGACTTCAGCGTGCAATTGCGGCCTTGCCTTGGAGGTGTGGGCCAGCCAGGCGGTGTTTTTTTTGTCCTACTCAAACATACATCACTAGCTTGCAATTAGAACTGCTTGCAGTGGAAGTGTTCAGCTTGGATTTTAACTTGTCTTTTGCTTGCAGCTAATTCCCCGACCAAGGATTTGAAGATCAGGCCCTTTTATATTTGGACGTGATAGAAAATGATATATAAGGCCTGAAGTCAGTGTTGTGGTTGTTATAATATTTTGTTAGTGTTTTGCACACAAGATTGCCAGCGAGAATGGAAACTTTTAGGACGACTTCCTGAATGGATTTGTGTGTGTAAGTGTGTAAATAAGTAAGTGAGTCAAGTTTTGAAAACAAAAAAAGTCTAAAATACCAAGAAAAAAACTAATCCAAGTAATGTGTAGCAATTTAGTCAAAGGTTAAATAAATATTTTGTGAGATGATTTACGCGTGTTTTCTTTTTAATAGCTTTTTTAAACCCTTAAAAAAAACACCCACTCTTTTTCTTTTGTCTTAAATTCCGTCTCCCTTTCTACCAACTCTCTTTTTTTTGTTTCAATTCCTTTTTTCTTTCAACTAACTTGTCTTCACTTTTGTCTTCAATTTTTTCTCCCTTCTTTCAACTTTCCTTCGTTACTTTTAAGTTTGTTTTTCCTTTCAAAAAAACTGTTCTCGTAAGTAAAAGGTATTTGTAAAAGGTCCTTTTGCAGAGAATCAGTTTTCATGATAGTTCTCTCGCCAACAACTAGTTTATCAAACACTATACATACATGCTTTTTCAGAATAATGCACTACAATAATAATCAGAAAGGGTTTTTTTCTCATTTGTTTTTGTCCCTTTATATTTGCAAAAGAGATTTTTGATTTTTGATCCACATTTTGGGATTGACACCCTGATTATCTTGCAAGTATATAAACTTGCAGATATATTGCGATATACTTTGTTTATAATTGTAAATTGTTAATGTAATACTTAATTGTAATCACCGCTGACGTCCGTGCCTGGATTAGTTTCACTATTATGGCAACATTAAACTGAAACTGAAAACAATCTCAATGGAGTTGCACATATTTGTTTTAACATTCTTAGGCAAATTTTAAGTAACCCCAAATTCAGGGTTCACTCCTAACCCTAAACCCTAAACCCTAAACCCTAACCCTAACCCTAACTCTAACCATAAAAGCGTTTGTGCTATCCTGTATAATCCCAAAAACGATTAACCCAAGGGTTGAAGCAAAAGCGTTTTTAACCGAAAAATCCCAAAACGTTTAGCAGATATGCCGATATCTCTTTAAACGTTTTTCGACTAGATGGCTATCAGTTTTGCAAACGAAACCAGCTTTTACGGATAAACGTTTCATATTTATCAACTGATCATTTCTTTTTAACCCTAACCATAAAAGCGTTTGTGCTATCCTGTATAATCCCAAAAACGATTAACCCATGCAAGGGTTGAAGCAAAAGCGTTTTTAACCGAAAAATCCCAAAACGTTTAGCAGATATGCCGATATCTCTTTAAACGTTTTTCGACTAGATGGCTATCAGTTTTGCAAACGAAACCAGCTTTTACGGATAAACGTTTCATATTTATCAACTGATCATTTCTTTTTAACCTTTCAGTCACTAGCTGTCTTCTTTTTTTTTCTTCTTCTTCTCATTTTAAATATACACCCAATTGCAAGAACGTTGTCCTGTCTTTTGTGATTTAGTAGGATAGGAATTAATTAAAAGACAAAACAAGATCACTCAAGCTGAACTCTTGCTTTTGTTATTCCTTTGTTACTAAATTACTAATGTTCTTTTTTCATGTGACAATTAGGTGTATATACACGTAGCTATTTCAAAAAAAGTTGTCATCGCCAAAAGCGATAGGCGATAGGTTATTCCAAGACCCAAGTACACTATAGGTATAATCTAAAGTATCCACAGAAAAGCAGAAAAGCTGTCAGTACGTGTCTTCTAGGCACATTTTCAGTCCTTCGACAAGACATATAACTCTCCAGCGGAGATCGTTGTTTAGTGGAGTTGGCATGATTGAAAATTTCACGACTTAGGATTATACCCATAGTGCATTTTTGGCGATGACAACCTTTTTTGAAATAGGTGTTTATGTTGTAGTTCAGGTTCAATATGATTTTAAACCAGTTCAATTTATTTTGAACAATTTTGAACCAGTACAATAGTCTTGAACTGGTACAATCTGACATTCTAAATCTAAGGGATTTTATTTATGGGACTAAATAAAACAGGGGGATCTAACCTACTTACCACACCCTCCTTTTGATCTCACTTACACCTCTCCCCCCCTAACTCTCTCACTTACCTAACATTCCCACTTGACTTGCTAATTTGCCTTACTATACCTAACACATAACTAACTATTGAATTAATGTAATTGGGTTACCTGTGCTTTTTATTTTTTCCTTTTTCTTACCACGGCTGGGAATAGAACCAGGATCTCTTGCTTCTAAGTCCAGAGACTACACCACTATACCACAATGACTCAGTTGAAAATTCTGCATTAGACTTTTGTTTCATTCATAAACTCCCAATAATGGCATAAATTAAACCTATTCCTAAACCTAACCCTAAACCTAGTACTAGTACTACTACTAGTATTAGTACTACTATTCATCCATTCGTTTATTCATTCATTCATTCATTCAATCATCCATTCATTCATTTATTCATCAGCCATTCGTTTATTCATTCGTTCATCCATTCATTCATTCATTCATCAAATCATTATTCCAACCATTTATTCATTCCGTCAGTAAGCAGTATTTTTTTTCATAATAATAATGCTCTCAATTCATTCAGTCGATCATTATTGATAACAAATAAAAAACACAGGACCACTGAATTATATACTTAAATATTTTTATTTGAAATAAACATGGGTACATAACAATCAATAGCCTTGACGTATTTACACGTAATTGCAAGAACGAACGTTTTCTATTTCTTTCCCACTTAATTACAAACGCATCATTAATATTTTTTTTAAATTATTATCCAAAAAAAACCTTGCCTAAATAACTAATATATTTCTAGATGTTTTTAAAACTAACATTAACTAATGAATTAACTGTAACAATGAACCAAAACTAAATTTCTCTATAAATTAACAGTAACAGCTGAAAACACGTAACGTAAACGCAACGTATATATATTTTTAGATTTTGCTTTTTTTTATACAAAAAGAGAACAAATGCGAAAGTTGTATTTGCAGACAAATATATAGAAAAGAGAGAACGGGAAAAAAATGTTTTTGACTTGTAATACATTTTTGCCTTCGTATACGACTTTCGCATTCGAGACGAAACAGACTGCAAAGGATTTCGTCCAATACCTCTGGCATAATTTTTACCAAACAGTTCAAAAATTACGGTCTGACAGCATATTGGGCGTCAACCTACATACTTATAACAATTTAATTGTCGGCCAGCTATAGGTTTATAACAAGATGAACTGCCGAAACTGAACTATTTGCATCATTAATATATTTTTTTAATTATTATCCAAAAAAAAAACCTTGCCTAAATAACCAATATATTGGGCGTCAACATATTTACGAAGGCGCATCGACTTGAAAACACGTGCTCTCTCCGACATTAAAAAATTGTAAATGACAAGTAGCAGGGCCGGGGGAAAAAACCTCAAAGAAATCAAGTGCGAGCCTGCCTGTGTAAATCTAGCCTATCTGAACGCAACTCGTAAAGCCGATCGCTTGCGTTGTATACGAGATCTATTGGAAAGAGAACACTGGCGCTAGACTCCACATAACTTTTCCCTGTGACCATTCTAAAGCAATTTTGAGAGACCTCGTCGAAGTGTGCTAGGACGACATCCTTTTTGTTACCGCTGTAACGTAAAACTTTGGCCAAAAGAATTTGCGGAGATTGACCGGTTGAATTACTCGCAACTAAGGCCACAAAATCGCCTGGTGTCGCCATAGCGTCTGCGTAACCATCATCGTCATGACTAGTTGCCGCAATTGCAAATTCATCGTCGCGCGAGTGGTCTGCGAAAATTGTCTCATTTGCTTTTCGTGCGAGGACTCCTAGAGCAGGAGTTTTTTTTTCGTCTCTGCTACGGTCGTCGTAAAACCTGCGTTGCGACCTGACACTGTGTCGCATAACGGTTGCTAGACTTTCTAGCAATTGACCACTGTCGTGTGCCTCTGGAAGGCTTAAGAAATACGAAACTACGCTATGACGAATATCGTTCACGCCTAATCTTAAGTCGCAGTGGCGTTCGAAGAGGTTCCCTATGTACTTGTTGAATGATGCGACGCAAAATGGCTGGCCCCTTGCATTCACGAGAAAAAAATCGTGGCTGGCTCCCTGAAGCAGTTTGGACCGATAGGACTTAATGTAAAGGCAAATATGGTACTCGAGCTGACTCCCTCTTAAAACAGTCCTGTCCGGGCCGTAAAATCGCTTAGTCTTATAATCGTTGCACAACAAAATGAGGGTGTCGCCATCATGAACTAAAAAATTACCATCTAGCGAACTGACGGAGGCCTCCGTCTCGGCTATTCTGAGCGAGATGAACTCCTTACACCGGCCGGTCGCGTGTGTGTACAATAAAAGAATGCACAAATTCATGAGAGCTTTCGCCTTGGTCACACCTGTCGGCGAGTCTTCGAACTCGTGCAACAAATTCCTAGCTATCTCAAGTATTTCTTCGTACAAAATAGACTTTTTTTTCCCTACCGCTGGTCTTTCCCTCCTAGCGTCAAATTCTAACTGGCTTTGGAGCGCGCGCAATCTAGAAATGGAAGGAAGACCCTCTTGCTCGGTTGCAGTCTGGTCACGGTGCAAATAGCGAACAACACTTATAAGGGCCGAGACGTACCTGGATACGGTGATGCTCTGAAGATTTCGGTCGCTCGACCTTAAATAATTACAAAACCCCTCTACCAAGTCTCCGTGCTCGACATGCTCAAACGAGATGGTCACGCCTGGACGAACGTCCTTCACGTATTTAAAATAGCCTAGGAGTCTCTCGATGGTTTTAAGAACAGTCGCGTCTTGCAAAACATGACAGTTTCGTTGCGTGTTTAGCGGCCGAGTGTAAAAAGACTTGAACTTTTCGATCTCGTTGGTAACATTTGCATCTAGCTGGTCGAGCGAAATTTTTCTACTAGCGCGACGATTGCTGGAGGAAGAAACTGATGTGACTTCGTCCTCCGAAGAGCTACTACTGTCATTTACAATTTCAACTGGAATTTGTGGTATGAAATTTTCCCGCGGAGGCAGTTGTGAATCATTTTCGGAGGCCAGAGGAACACGTGTTTTTATTTCGACTTCGCTAGAGCATATATAAGAACTACTGCTGCTATTATCATTGTTATCATTAATACCGCCATGGATAATGGTGTTATTTCTACTAGTGAATGAGTGCGCGTGCTGCAATTTCGATTTATGAGTACAGTGTGCGGCTGTCGATTCCCCTAAGAGCAACAATTTTGACGGCCCACTATCTAGTTTATCTGCATCATTGCTATGCGACATGCTCGATGGAACTACTGATTGATTTTGGTTTGTCGCCGACAAACTATGCGAAATATTAAACTTGCGCTTTTTGGGGGGAGAGCTAAGGGTCTCTCTACCCTCACAATGGGTAATTAGTCTAAATACGTCGAATTGTGAAATCAGTTTGAAGGCGCCTATTGCAATATCGGGAATCCTGTCTTTGAAATGAATGTGTTCTTGGACTGAGCATCTTGGTTTTAATATTTTTAGATTCCTCACCCATGTCTTTAAAGTTCCAGTTGGCACACTGGGAAAAAGCTTCATTCTTACTTCGGAGTAACAATAATAGATCACTTCCCCACGCGATACGTTGGACAATTCCTTTAACATGTTGTTGCGTTGTTGGCTGAAACAAAATGAGTCGGCATTATTGTCTAGAAACTTTTTATGACAAAAAAACAAACAAATTCTTATACACTGTTTATGACAAGTGATAAAAATGGGACCCTGTTTATGACAGTTTAGGACAGTGTTAATGCCGCGAAAACGTGCTGAATTTCCCGAAAGACGAAAGACCGCGCTGCTCATCATATTACCTAATTAATATACATGATTATGACAAAAAAAAAAAAAAAACTAAGGAAATGGGGAAATGGGGTAAAAAGGATACCCTGTTCATGACAGAAAACTCAAAAAAACATACCCTGTTTATGACAGAAAGCTCGAAAAACCATACCCTGTTTATGACAGGGGGACTAAAACGTTTGGGATTAAAACGTTTCTCTTTAAAAATAAAGATAGTTAAACATGTTATTAGTTGCGATCGTAAATTACTTACGTCAAATTTGTAGGAGTGTGTGGTCGTGCCCGAACTGGGGTGTATTTCAATGAATGATCGGCATTTGAGGTCTCCATGTCCAAACGGTGTTCTTTCAAAACTGATTGTGAGAGCGCTGTCTGTTCCCCCATCAAGTCGCTACTAAAAAAAAAAACACAATCAGTCATTATTACTAGTTAGATGACAGTTTAGGACCCCGTGTTAATGCCGCGAAAACGTGCTGAATTTCCCGAAAGACGAAAGACCGCGCTGCTCATCATATTACCTAATTAATATACATGATTATGACAAAAACAAAGTAAGGAAATGGGGAAATGGGGTAAAAAGGATACCCTGTTCATGACAGAAAACTAAAAAAAACATACCCTGTTTATGACAGAAAGCTCGAAAAACCATACCCTGTTTATGACAGGGGGACTAAAACGTTTGGGATTAAAACGTTTCTCTTTAAAAATAAAGATAGTTAAACATGTTATTAGTTGCGATCGTAAATTACTTACGTCAAATTTGTAGGAGTGTGTGGTCGTTCTCGGAGTGGAGTGTATTTCAATGAATGATCGGCATTTGAGGTCTCCATGTCCAAACGGTGTTTTTTCAAAACTGGAATGTGTGTCATCGATTGTAAGGGCGCTGTGTGTTCCCCCATCAAGTCGCTACTAAAAAAAAAACACACACACACAATCAGTCATTATTACTAGTTAGATCAGTCTACGTTCAATATCTATCTACGAAAGAAATTAAGACAATACTTTTTTCGTACTGAAGCTGTGAGCGCCAAAAACTGATTTCTTGAAGAACGGCTGTTGTACAAGGCTAAAATCTATTTATTCAGAAAGTTTAACTTGTTTGTAAGTGGAAAAGACTGATGAAAGTGGAGCCAAAGTGTTATTAACCCAAACCAAAAATTTGAATTGAAAATGAGGTTTAGGCCTTTATCTGTTTATTTCCCATACCTTTTCTTTAAAAAATGCCCCAAAAAGCTGCATTCTAACACAAATTCAACAAAACATCTTTGTACAATTGAAAATACCGCTTAAACAGGCATGTTATCTTAGTACATTAGTTTCTAACTGTTTAAAGAGGTTTTTGAGCGTTAACCCAAAACGAAAATTGAGATTAAAACTCGTGCAAAAGTCTAGTTTATGGCGCTTTTTGCCAATATTGCTTGTCATTGAAAAAAATATCCTCTTAATCTGCTAATTTTAATACTTACTTACCTACTTATAGTATTTCAAATGTGTCGATTTGAATAGGAGAGAATGCCTAGCTCGGTGCGTTCTTTATTTGGAGAGCAATCAAAGATCTGCAACATGGAGGAATTAGGAAATCAGCATACATCAAACCATGGCCAAAACATTATACAATATATCAATACCTTATAATCGTAGGAGCTAATATGCTGTCCAGTATATACCGCGTATATAACTATTTAGTTCCTTCGCTATAGTAGAACGACTCGATTATAGTAACAAATCGCAAACGGTCATGATCATCACCGTGGCAAACTGCACTGATGTCTAGCTACAATACTGACAATCGCTAGTGTTGGAATGAACGTACGTGCTTCGACATATCACTAAATAAACATACCTTCCTGGACTTTGGCCAGACAGAACGGCACCAATAGTGATTAACAATAGAGTTTCCAGATAGATATCCTATCAGTGTTGTCGATCTAAACATTACAGGAGGTAAGTTGAAAGGATCCCGACATTTGTGGTGATTTTAACAAATCGTTTGATAATTTAAACGATTAACAGATCATCAAGTTACAAATCTAGTCCCCGTCCGGAAAAGAAATGACTGAAAGTTACTCCCGTTATTACGGACTCTCGCACACTTTGTTTGGTCCCAATCGCACGTTTTCATTGTTTAACTCTCGTTATATAATGGACGAGGGAAGGAAAAGCTGGAAAACAAACCCCACTTTTTTTTATTCAAACTACGTCTATGTTTTCTTCATAAACATGAGCAGTTTTTGTGAACAATAATCAGCAACTTGAACTGCAACATGTTTCTACAATGATCAAATAAAAATTTATAACAAAAAAATACAAAAAAATGATTGTCCACCCTACACACACACACCATACCATAGTCAATGAGCTAGGCTGTATATACGTCTTAAAAAAATAACAATTGCCTAAAAAGGTCCCACTCTGAGAACGAGGCTGAAATATTGACTTCCCGCACTTTTTTCCCACCGCGAACACAGGAAACCCAACGATCACAGGACAACCCCTCACAAGAAAAAAAAAATTATGCTTTAATTGAAGGATGACGGGCTGATTGAATGGATGAATGAGCTTGTTAGAATGATAATCATAAATAAATTAGTGAATGAATCATTAATTGGCACAATAGACGGGGCTCACTAGAGTGATTTCCTGTACAGAGCAAAAAAGTTATGGAACCAATTAGACGATTCTTGTAAACAGACAACAAATCTGAACTCTTTTAAAAAAAGAACTAAAAAACAAAGACAGTTTTTCCATAAATAGTACTATATAAATAGTACTATATGATACATCCACCATTTTATATCTCGAAAAATATATTTTAACGCTCGAACTATCATGCTTTGTATTTTTTATATGCAAAATATCTATTCTTTGTGTAAATTATTCTTGAAAAACCTTTTATAGGAAGTTTAATAAAATGTATGTATGTATGTATTTTCATTTGACCGTGCAAGAAAAACCACTATTTAGTTTGTACTTGTTGGTAAAGAACAAAAGAAAACAATAGATTCAGAGTGTAGTAACAACTATTAGTTTGCCAATTCTTTCATGGTCATATGAAAATCAATCTGTATCCGTAAAATAGTTTGCCAATACAGGATCTCGTCACGTGACATACACCCCCCCCCCCCTAAAAAAAAAATTAGTTCTACTAAAAAAATTATTGCCATATTCAGAAAGAGCACATTAAAGTTAGTACTGTCGCTGAGTTTTAGCATTTCTTGATGTAATTGGAAATGTTTAATTTATCTTTTTTTTCAAAACTCGAAACTTAATTTAACAAAGAACGTATGACTGGGACGCATGTAAAGTTTCGAGTTTTGAACAAAATCTAAATATTACATTAATTACATCTTTCTGAATATGCCAATAATTTTTTAGCAGAGCTAATTTTTTTGGAATTTGTGTCATGTGACCAGATCCTGCAAAAGGCCTATTGTGATATAAATCAATTGCTCTCTTTCTCCGGGATCCCTGTCCGATTGATAAATTTTGGCTTCTTGCGCTACAGCATCGTTTCCATAACTTTCTAGATTATTTATATATGTAGATAGTTAGACCACTCAGTGGGGTAGCAGAAAGCTTATTCATATGCGCGGTTACGGCATATATCATCAAAGAATACCATCGTTTACGAGTTTCGATTACGAATTTTATTGAATAAACCATGATTATCATTAATATAATATTTCTTCTCTCTCGACGTTGAAGTGGGATCAGGATCACATCATCATGGTACTCCGACACCAGGTTTTGCTTCAGGATGAGTTTTTAGATATTTCCTAGATTGGCTGCTGAGACCCAACTGGACAAAGCATCAATCGGATAATTAATCGCCGTGCGCCCCTTCTCCTATTAGTAAAAGCAGTTCCGCCGGGCTTAAATCTAAGCCACACGAGCAGGCTAGGAGTTGGACGGCTTAGTTGTCAGAGGCTATGTTAATAGCACGCCTTGAGGAAAATTTATAAGACAATGGTTGCTTGTCTCCAAAGCCTCTCCTCGGCTATGACAACCTTGGAACCAATATGAGGATCATTATGGGGTCAACGTTACTAAAATTTAGTCGTAAGCGTTGAACTCAAGCTGACCGAAATCGTAATCATATCAAAATATTACCTGCATGCTGTCCGTGATTGTCATCACCCCATTGAGGCCCTCATATTCTCCCGGAGACAATGTTAAAAATAATAATAATAATAATAATAATAATAATAATAATAATAATAATAATAATAATAATAATAATGATGATGATGATGATGATGATGATGATGATGATGATGATGATGACGATGGTGAATATGATGATGACGATGACTACGATGAATATGATGACGATGACAATGATGATGAATATGATGATGATACTCCCCTCTCTCCATCAGTGCTCCTTTTTACGGGTATTTAAAGCTACTTAAAGCTACACGGAAAGGAAAGAAGTCGAAACAAACTGTGAGATAATGATTATGATAATGACAATGATTACATGGTAATGATAATGAGTGTTAACCGGCAAATGTATATTTGAAATGTAATGATTCATGTTTGCTGAGAATTAAATAAGTGAAATGATTACATCAATGTCATAATAGAATATTAAACGTCGTCGGAGGCAATTATTATGATTATATTTGTTACTGTAAATTGCGACAAGATATCAAAAAAACTGAGACAAAACTTCAGTAGTTAGCGTGCTGTATGAGGAGTAATGAACATCGGTCGCAAACGTCCCCTTTATCATGTTTATACCTTAAGTCTGTTCTGAACTAATTTAAAAAGAATAATGATGATGATGAGATTGAAAATGATATTATTCATAATGATAATGGTAATGTTAAAAGTCATAGTTATAGTTATACTGATGATGACGATGATGATGATGATGACGATAATAATCTTGTTGACAATGATGATAAGGGACGGACCGTCTGATTTTTGAGGGGGGCTGTCCCAAATTACCGAAAAAATCGAGCAAAGCCTTGAACCTATAACAAATAATCTAATAACAATAATAATAATAACAATAATCGTAATAGGCGATAATGATGATAATAAGAAGATAAACAACAACAACAATAATAATAATAATAATACAATATGAAGAAGAATGAGATTATTCAGTACGCTATTCAGACGTATTGAGCGTCTATTCGATTCTTAATAATGTCATAACGGTTTATCCTTCATAAACTCGGATGGTATACATATAACTCTGTATTGATATTAATTGATTCGAATAGCAAAGAGAGAATATGTTTCTTTAAAGGGGCACTTGGACCAAAATCAATGAAAATTGAAAATAAAAAAAATCTATATTGCAACAATGATAACCATGAAGCAATTTTGCTTACATCAAAAAGACTGACACATAAAAATAGTCAAGGTTTTCTAACATTTAAATTTGGTATGTATGACGTCATACATACAACCCTATTGTTCTTTGAGATTTTGAACCAAAATTTCTTTAGGTTAATGAGCTTTAGATGCAGAATTTGTAATGAAATTTGGTTAGTTTTCTGTCTACAATCATTCTCATGTATGCATTGTCGCTTTCCAATTTATTTTAAATTTCTATTGTTTTTGGTCCAATTGGTACTTTAATATTATACCTAGTATATTTAAACTGATAACAGTAATAATAATAAACAGTAATGATAACAATAATAGTAATAAGCGATAATGATGATAATAAGAAGATAAACAACAACAATAATAACAACAACAATAAGAAGAATGAGATTATTTACTCGTACGCTTACTCGTCGTAGCGACGGCGTCGTGTTGAGCGTCTATTCTTAATGATGTCATAACGGTTTTTCCTACATAAACTCGGATGGTAAACCGGACCGTCGCTGCTAAACGCACCACGCCTTTCTTCTCTTGCCCGGTAAAATTCCTGTAGGAGATCGTCGGTGACCAAATAGTTAAACGTGGGGAAGGCAAAACCCGTGGACAAAGCACGACGAGCCAGCTCGAATCTCCCAAGCGTCGGTTGAAGATTTTCCTCCGTCATTTGGCTTTCATGATAGGCTCCTCTGATTTCGATGAGTAGTCTGCCGAATGGATCCACTGAAAAGCAATCAACCATGAGCACTGCGTTCTGGGGTGGTAAACCGCCAAGAACACGACCAAGTTCCTGCAAAAGAAAATCGCGCCCTTCTTCCCAGTACGGTTGGGGGTATTCCGATGCTCTCACTTCGGCTGGTGTTGGGGCCTCCTGGGTATCGTAGCCAATGAGTCTACTTCGCACATCCGTACCAAGTGAAGCGGCAATCCTACCATACCAAGAAGTACTCTGGTACGCGTTTGGGTCTGTCGGGGGTGCATCATTACTTCTAACGCCACAAAGTGCTTCCACGCGGGTCTTTGGCAAGCCATCTCCATCGCCTGGTCGTCGCATGGGGTACCTTAAAAAGAGTCTCACACACAAAGAATGCATATCCATTTGCGCCGCGATTATATTTCTAGGAACGCGACCGTCATTTGCAATTATGGCGTCTAAACTACAACCTACCCGTGGTATTTTTAGTATAGCTTCCGACCACGACATCCTGCTCAGCTCCAGAACTGGGTATCTGCACACGGTCCAAGACACTTTTAGGATAGATCGTAGATATGGAAGGCTCAGGCCAAGGTCATAGTTGTCTGCCAAGTCTTTGATGACATTGTAGGTGTTTTGGTCGACTCTTTTGCTGAATGCCTCAATCTGCCTGCCGATTTCCAAGTGCTGTAGAAAGGAATGCCTTGCGTCGTTGATCTCTGAGTTTTCTCTCATAGCTTTGGTCTTACGTGCCATTTCGTCCTCATCGGCGTCTATTGCCTTGACCACAGTTGGAGCCCACTGGACATGATCTGCAAAAGAAAAAAACTGCAAAGATGCCAAAGCATTGTGTACTATACCCCTGTTAGCATCATCCTCGGCGCTGCCTCGAGGCTGTTCGTTTCTTCGCCTCCTCCTAGCTCTTAGTGGGGGTGCTGCTGTGGTACTGCTGGTGTCTGTGTCGCTAGCACTTTCCGTGTCCATATCATCATTCTGAAATTGTCGAAAAGAAAAGCCTTAAAAGATTGATCATTGTTGTATCATGCTGTCGCCAAAAGGATATTAACCCCACCTGTTGCTCTGAAGGCTGCCCAACACGACTAGACATAGGTGTCGAACTTGTGCCGCTGGCCTGGAAACTCCTGTTCTTCAGTTGAGGAAGGACAAACGCAGATTCCACTTGCCTGATCATGCAACTCTTTGCTCTTTCTGTCCGGCTTCTTTGACCTAAATCGAATAAAATCATCATTAATGCTGATTTGTACATCCCTGACATTTGAAAACCATATGACAAATATAGACGAATAGCTGACGAATTCAAAAATGAATTAGATACTATCAACCAAACGTTAGTCGTGGTTCGTGGTTCGCACAGTTTGCCAAGTTTTTCCAAGCCACAAGAAAGAACGATATCACCCAAGCACTGCGATTTGAAATTGGATCTGCGGACGATGTACTGCAACTCCCAAAACGTTTTCCTTGCTGTCTGGACGATCTCCGCTCTGGTGGTCTGTCCGGGAAGGTTTTCCAGATTCCTCTCATCAGTCTCGTATCCGTGCTTGCTGAAGGTCGCCAGGGCAACAGGCTGGTTGTTCTCTCTGCAAAAAGCGATGACGGTCACTCTGTCAGGTCCGTTTACAGGCGGCTCGAAGATTTCGCCGACGGTGGCTTTGAAGGCCTTCATGTCTAGACGCGAGCGCTTTGCCTCATCAGAATCCAAAATACTCTCGAGATGCTTCCTGTCGCAGGTGGGGGGATGTTCGCCGTATACCTACAGACAATCGATTAACAAATGAATGAAATGGACGGAAGGAACGAACGAATCAACTAATTTATCAATCAATCAATCAATCAATCAATCAATCAATCAATCCATCCATCCATCCATCCATCCATCCATCCATCCATCCATCCTGCACAGAATCCTGTTTTTGGAACCTCTTATAACTATGCACCCATTATGAACTCAATAGCATGCACGAGTCACGCTAGATAGAGGGTCCTGAAGGGGTAAAATGGGAGCTGGGATTGGACTGGGAAAATGGGATTGGATGCACTGGGACTGGGATTTACAAATAAAAGAACAATAGAAAATGGAAATGGGATTGAAAACTTGAGCAGAACTGATGGGGTTATGTGACTTTTGACTAGGACCTGGTCCAAATATAAACTGGGGAAATCCCAACACCCCCCGCCCCCCCCCCCCCCCCCCCAGCACACACACACACACACACTCTTGATAAAGCAGTTTGTATGCCATTCCGTTAAGTGTTGTTTGTTGCTCTTGTACACAAATCAATTTTGATAACCCAAATAATGAGAATTAACATTGAAAAAAAAAATACAGACGGAAAAATTAACAAACATCCATAACAATAAATATAAGCGTTGAAAAAATATATATATGATCAGACAGATATTCAGGTAAGCGGATTGATACTGTGAAACTTCCTTAAATGGCCGGTTGAAACTGATTGCAGCAGATATACATTGCAATTTCATGTAAAACTCACACGGCAAACTATTTATCTCCTTGCATTAATAATTACAATAATAATAAATGAATTACTTGTAACTGTGCCGCAGAGTTCGATTTTGCTCATCCGAAAGACATTCTTTCAGTTGAAACGTGAACATATAATAGACACGCCTTTAGTTTATTGTCAGAGTATAGAGCGGATTTCGTATGACTGCGCAAACAGCACGGACACAGCACGGTACAGTACAAATGAATTTAGAGAGTTTTTCTTGTGCCTATCAAAACACCACAGTTTGGTTACGGCAGTGATTTCGAATGTCTTTATAGAAACTACGGCACGAAAACGGCACGGCACGGTCATGGCAAAAACTTCGAATCTTTTTATATAAATTACGACACGGTCACGGCACGGTACGGTACGTTGCACAGTCATACGAAATCCGCATATAAAACACGGAGCTGTTCTTTACACCGTTAAAAACTCTCCATTGAGAGTTATTCATTCAATTTAGACTTTTAAATTTAGCTTTTCATTCATGATGTTATGATAAAGGATTGGATGCGTTATCATTTCAACTTACCTCAACCAAAAATGGACAATCTTTACTCGA
This sequence comes from Metridium senile, assembly GCA_949775045.1. Taxonomy (NCBI): domain Eukaryota; kingdom Metazoa; phylum Cnidaria; class Anthozoa; order Actiniaria; family Metridiidae; genus Metridium; species Metridium senile. The sequence goes on along the minus strand of OX459097.1, from coordinate 24,015,583 downwards.
CGAATTCACAAACTCCATGTCGGATTCTATCTGAAAGTAAAGCGTTAGTACAAAAAGAAATGATTCAATAGATTGTGTGTTGTCCTCGTTCGGATTCTATCTGAAAGTGAAAGCGTTAGTACTGAAATGAAATGATTCAATAAGCTTGTTTTTTTTCCTCGTTTTTCACTCTCATCTGCGTAGTCAACTACCTAGATTATTGTAGAGCTATTGTTCTGCAATTACCCAGAATTCCAAGATGAAATTATACCATAATTCCATTAGGGAACCCTGTGTAAAACAAGTAGTCTGTAATTACCCACAATTCCAAGATGAAATTATACCATAATTCCATTAGGGAACCCTGTGTAAAACAAGTAGTCTGTAATTACCCACAATTCCAAGATGAAATTATACCATAATTCCATTAGGGAACCCTGTGTAAAACAAGTAGTCTGTAATTACCCACAATTCCAAGATGAAATTATACCATAATTCCATTAGGGAACCCTGTGTAAAACAAGTAGTCTGTAATTACCCACAATTCCAAGATGAAATTATACCATAATTCCATTAGGGAACCCTGTGTAAAACAAGTAGTCTGTAATTACCCACAATTCCAAGATGAAATTATACCATAATTCCATTAGGGAACCCTGTGTAAAACAAGTAGTCTGTAATTACCCACAATTCCAAGATGAAATTATACCATAATTCCATTAGGGAACCCTGTGTAAAACAAGTAGTCTGTAATTACCCACAATTCCAAGATGAAATTATACCATAATTCCATTAGGGAACCCTGTGTAAAACAAGTAGTCTGTAATTACCCACAATTCCAAGATGAAATTATACCATAATTCCATTAGGGAACCCTGTGTAAAACAATAACACGTTGGGTTCAGTGTGTTTGATCGTATCGTCACGGTTTCTTTGCAAAAAATTTTTAACAGCAAATATGTGACCTGATACTTTATCGTCCTTTATCATTGGAAGTTATTAATATCAATGTGAATTGTATAGTTAGTAAGCTGGAAATACTAAATATATCGATGTTCGTGGAATGCCAAGATGGCGGACATGCTTGAATTCAGGTAAGCATTTAGATTCCAAGTCTATTTAGTATGTATTTTGTATAAATACGGTTAGTTTGTTAAAGTATATACTCGAAGGTATCTCTCTGTACACACACGTTGTGTAACTTGTAAAAGTGTTTCATTAACTTGATCTACAAGAATTGTCAATAAACGGAATGCCAATTCCTATTTTATATAATGTGTTCTAGTGTAATGGAATTACGTTAGAAAATATTTTATGTTCTAATATATAATATAATATATATTAGTTGAACGTGATGATGTCCAACACTAGTTAATTCACATAATGAGAATCTTACAGTATGATCAATTTTGAACTGCATGTTTGTTTATACATATATTCGACAACTAGCTGGTTCAAAGTGGCCAGCTCTGATTTTAACTTGTCTTTTGCTTGCAGCGTCAATGGGTTTGGCCAGTCGCATGCCGTATAAATGGCACGTGTTTAAGCATATACGGCAGGTAAGGATCACTGTGATTAATGGATATTATACTGTAGACAGCTAGTTCTGTTTAGTAATAATTATGATATAGTGCAGTCTGTATTTTTGTTTTGGCACGACGTGTTGAATCATTGCAGGTAATGAATGAATTATATTATACTGTAGACCTGCAGGTCTGTTTAGTAATGATTATGATGTCAAAGTTTCTCTATGTATAGTGCAGTCTGTATGGTTTGTTTTTTTCTGTTTAAACTAGCTGTGGGGAATTGGAAAACAGAGCGATCTGTGATCAATTGGCCCTAGTTAATCAATTGACTAAATGCTAAAATGGACTGTTTCAGAATGTTTTAAACTCTCACGTCTGGGGCTGTGCACAGGACTTCAGCGTGCAATTGCGGCCTTGCCTTGGAGGTGTGGGCCATTAGAACTGCTTGCAGTGGCAGTGTTTGACAGCTTGGATTTTAACTTTGCTTAAATTGCTTTTCAGCGTCAATTGGTGTTCACGACAGTACAGTGCAGTTGCATGCCGTACGACGTGTTGAATCATTGCAGGTAATGAATGAATTATATTATACTGTAGACCTGCAGGTCTGTTTAGTAATGATTATGATGTCAAAGTTTCTCTATGTATAGTGCAGTCTGTATGGTTTGTTTTTTTCTGTTTGAACTAGCTGTGGGGAATTGGAAAACAGAGCGATCTGTGATCAATTGGCCCTAGTTAATCAATTGACTAAATGCTAAAATGGACTGTTTCAGAATGTTTTAAACTCTCACGTCTGGGGCTGTGCACAGGACTTCAGCGTGCAATTGCGGCCTTGCCTTGGAGGTGTGGGCCATTAGAACTGCTTGCAGTGGCAGTGTTTGACAGCTTGGATTTTAACTTTGCTTAAATTGCTTTTCAGCGTCAATTGGTGTTCACGACAGTACAGTGCAGTTGCATGCCGTACGACGTGTTGAATCATTGCAGGTAATGAATGAATTATATTATACTGTAGACCTGCAGGTCTGTTTAGTAATGATTATGATGTCAAAGTTTCTCTATGTATAGTGCAGTCTGTATGGTTTGTTTTTTTCTGTTTGAACTAGCTGTGGGGAATTGGAAAACAGAGCGATCTGTGATCAATTGGCCCTAGTTAATCAATTGACTAAATGCTAAAATGGACTGTTTCAGAATGTTTTAAACTCTCACGTCTGGGGCTGTGCACAGGACTTCAGCGTGCAATTGCGGCCTTGCCTTGGAGGTGTGGGCCATTAGAACTGCTTGCAGTGGCAGTGTTTGACAGCTTGGATTTTAACTTTGCTTAAATTGCTTTTCAGCGTCAATTGGTGTTCACGACAGTACAGTGCAGTTGCATGCCGTACGACGTGTTGAATCATTGCAGGTAATGAATGAATTATATTATACTGTAGACCTGCAGGTCTGTTTAGTAATGATTATGATGTCAAAGTTTCTCTATGTATAGTGCAGTCTGTATGGTTTGTTTTTTTCTGTTTGAACTAGCTGTGGGGAATTGGAAAACAGAGCGATCTGTGATCAATTGGCCCTAGTTAATCAATTGACTAAATGCTAAAATGGACTGTTTCAGAATGTTTTAAACTCTCACGTCTGGGGCTGTGCACAGGACTTCAGCGTGCAATTGCGGCCTTGCCTTGGAGGTGTGGGCCATTAGAACTGCTTGCAGTGGCAGTGTTTGACAGCTTGGATTTTAACTTTGCTTAAATTGCTTTTCAGCGTCAATTGGTGTTCACGACAGTACAGTGCAGTTGCATGCCGTACGACGTGTTGAATCATTGCAGGTAATGAATGAATTATATTATACTGTAGACCTGCAGGTCTGTTTAGTAATGATTATGATGTCAAAGTTTCTCTATGTATAGTGCAGTCTGTATGGTTTGTTTTTTTCTGTTTGAACTAGCTGTGGGGAATTGGAAAACAGAGCGATCTGTGATCAATTGGCCCTAGTTAATCAATTGACTAAATGCTAAAATGGACTGTTTCAGAATGTTTTAAACTCTCACGTCTGGGGCTGTGCACAGGACTTCAGCGTGCAATTGCGGCCTTGCCTTGGAGGTGTGGGCCATTAGAACTGCTTGCAGTGGCAGTGTTTGACAGCTTGGATTTTAACTTTGCTTAAATTGCTTTTCAGCGTCAATTGGTGTTCACGACAGTACAGTGCAGTTGCATGCCGTACGACGTGTTGAATCATTGCAGGTAATGAATGAATTATATTATACTGTAGACCTGCAGGTCTGTTTAGTAATGATTATGATGTCAAAGTTTCTCTATGTATAGTGCAGTCTGTATGGTTTGTTTTTTCTGTTTGAACTAGCTGTGGGGAATTGGAAAACAGAGCGATCTGTGATCAATTGGCCCTAGTTAATCAATTGACTAAATGCTAAAATGGACTGTTTCAGAATGTTTTAAACTCTCACGTCTGGGGCTGTGCACAGGACTTCAGCGTGCAATTGCGGCCTTGCCTTGGAGGTGTGGGCCATTAGAACTGCTTGCAGTGGCAGTGTTTGACAGCTTGGATTTTAACTTTGCTTAAAATTGCTTTTCAGCGTCAATTGGTGTTCACGACAGTACAGTGCAGTTGCATGCCGTACGACGTGTTGAATCATTGCAGGTAATGAATGAATTATATTATACTGTAGACCTGCAGGTCTGTTTAGTAATGATTATGATGTCAAAGTTTCTCTATGTATAGTGCAGTCTGTATGGTTTGTTTTTTCTGTTTGAACTAGCTGTGGGGAATTGGAAAACAGAGCGATCTGTGATCAATTGGCCCTAGTTAATCAATTGACTAAATGCTAAAATGGACTGTTTCAGAATGTTTTAAACTCTCACGTCTGGGGCTGTGCACAGGACTTCAGCGTGCAATTGCGGCCTTGCCTTGGAGGTGTGGGCCATTAGAACTGCTTGCAGTGGCAGTGTTTGACAGCTTGGATTTTAACTTTGCTTAAATTGCTTTTCAGCGTCAATTGGTGTTCACGACAGTACAGTGCAGTTGCATGCCGTACGACGTGTTGAATCATTGCAGGTAATGAATGAATTATATTATACTGTAGACCTGCAGGTCTGTTTAGTAATGATTATGATGTCAAAGTTTCTCTATGTATAGTGCAGTCTGTATGGTTTGTTTTTTCTGTTTGAACTAGCTGTGGGGAATTGGAAAACAGAGCGATCTGTGATCAATTGGCCCTAGTTAATCAATTGACTAAATGCTAAAATGGACTGTTTCAGAATGTTTTAAACTCTCACGTCTGGGGCTGTGCACAGGACTTCAGCGTGCAATTGCGGCCTTGCCTTGGAGGTGTGGGCCATTAGAACTGCTTGCAGTGGCAGTGTTTGACAGCTTGGATTTTAACTTTGCTTAAATTGCTTTTCAGCGTCAATTGGTGTTCACGACAGTACAGTGCAGTTGCATGCCGTACGACGTGTTGAATCATTGCAGGTAATGAATGAATTATATTATACTGTAGACCTGCAGGTCTGTTTAGTAATGATTATGATGTCAAAGTTTCTCTATGTATAGTGCAGTCTGTATGGTTTGTTTTTTCTGTTTGAACTAGCTGTGGGGAATTGGAAAACAGAGCGATCTGTGATCAATTGGCCCTAGTTAATCAATTGACTAAATGCTAAAATGGACTGTTTCAGAATGTTTTAAACTCTCACGTCTGGGGCTGTGCACAGGACTTCAGCGTGCAATTGCGGCCTTGCCTTGGAGGTGTGGGCCATTAGAACTGCTTGCAGTGGCAGTGTTTGACAGCTTGGATTTTAACTTTGCTTAAATTGCTTTTCAGCGTCAATTGGTGTTCACGACAGTACAGTGCAGTTGCATGCCGTACGACGTGTTGAATCATTGCAGGTAATGAATGAATTATATTATACTGTAGACCTGCAGGTCTGTTTAGTAATGATTATGATGTCAAAGTTTCTCTATGTATAGTGCAGTCTGTATGGTTTGTTTTTTTCTGTTTGAACTAGCTGTGGGGAATTGGAAAACAGAGCGATCTGTGATCAATTGGCCCTAGTTAATCAATTGACTAAATGCTAAAATGGACTGTTTCAGAATGTTTTAAACTCTCACGTCTGGGGCTGTGCACAGGACTTCAGCGTGCAATTGCGGCCTTGCCTTGGAGGTGTGGGCCATTAGAACTGCTTGCAGTGGCAGTGTTTGACAGCTTGGATTTTAACTTTGCTTAAATTGCTTTTCAGCGTCAATTGGTGTTCACGACAGTACAGTGCAGTTGCATGCCGTACGACGTGTTGAATCATTGCAGGTAATGAATGAATTATATTATACTGTAGACCTGCAGGTCTGTTTAGTAATGATTATGATGTCAAAGTTTCTCTATGTATAGTGCAGTCTGTATGGTTTGTTTTTTTCTGTTTGAACTAGCTGTGGGGAATTGGAAAACAGAGCGATCTGTGATCAATTGGCCCTAGTTAATCAATTGACTAAATGCTAAAATGGACTGTTTCAGAATGTTTTAAACTCTCACGTCTGGGGCTGTGCACAGGACTTCAGCGTGCAATTGCGGCCTTGCCTTGGAGGTGTGGGCCATTAGAACTGCTTGCAGTGGCAGTGTTTGACAGCTTGGATTTTAACTTTGCTTAAATTGCTTTTCAGCGTCAATTGGTGTTCACGACAGTACAGTGCAGTTGCATGCCGTACGACGTGTTGAATCATTGCAGGTAATGAATGAATTATATTATACTGTAGACCTGCAGGTCTGTTTAGTAATGATTATGATGTCAAAGTTTCTCTATGTATAGTGCAGTCTGTATGGTTTGTTTTTTTCTGTTTGAACTAGCTGTGGGGAATTGGAAAACAGAGCGATCTGTGATCAATTGGCCCTAGTTAATCAATTGACTAAATGCTAAAATGGACTGTTTCAGAATGTTTTAAACTCTCACGTCTGGGGCTGTGCACAGGACTTCAGCGTGCAATTGCGGCCTTGCCTTGGAGGTGTGGGCCATTAGAACTGCTTGCAGTGGCAGTGTTTGACAGCTTGGATTTTAACTTTGCTTAAATTGCTTTTCAGCGTCAATTGGTGTTCACGACAGTACAGTGCAGTTGCATGCCGTACGACGTGTTGAATCATTGCAGGTAATGAATGAATTATATTATACTGTAGACCTGCAGGTCTGTTTAGTAATGATTATGATGTCAAAGTTTCTCTATGTATAGTGCAGTCTGTATGGTTTGTTTTTTCTGTTTGAACTAGCTGTGGGGAATTGGAAAACAGAGCGATCTGTGATCAATTGGCCCTAGTTAATCAATTGACTAAATGCTAAAATGGACTGTTTCAGAATGTTTTAAACTCTCACGTCTGGGGCTGTGCACAGGACTTCAGCGTGCAATTGCGGCCTTGCCTTGGAGGTGTGGGGGCCATTAGAACTGCTTGCAGTGGCAGTGTTTGACAGCTTGGATTTTAACTTTGCTTAAATTGCTTTTCAGCGTCAATTGGTGTTCAACGACAGTACAGTGCAGTTGCATGCCGTACGACGTGTTGAATCATTGCAGGTAATGAATGAATTATATTATACTGTAGACCTGCAGGTCTGTTTAGTAATGATTATGATGTCAAAGTTTCTCTATGTATAGTGCATTCTGTATGGTTTGTTGTTCTGTTTGAACTAGCTGTGGGGAATTGGAAAACAGAGCGATCTGTGATCAATTGGCCCTAGTTAATCAATTGACTAAATGCTAAAATGGACTGTTTCAGAATGTTTTAAAACTCTCACGTCTGGGCTGTGCACAGGACTTCAGCGTGCAATTGCGGCCTTGCCTTGGACGTGTGTTGGCCATTAGAACTGCTTGCAGTGGCAGTGTTTGACAGCTTGGATTTTAACTTTGCTTAATTGCTTTTCAGCGTCAATTGGTGTTCACGACAGTACAGTGCAGTTGCATGCCGTACGACGTGTTGAATCATTGCAGGTAATGAATGAATTATATTATACTGTAGACCTGCAGGTCTGTTTAGTAATGATTATGATGTCAAAGTTTCTCTATGTATAGTGCAGTCTGTATGGTTTGTTTTTTCTGTTTGAACTAGCTGTGGGGAATTGGAAAACAGAGCGATCTGTGATCAATTGGCCCTAGTTAATCAATTGACTAAATGCTAAAATGGACTGTTTCAGAATGTTTTAAACTCTCACGTCTGGGGCTGTGCACAGGACTTCAGCGTGCAATTGCGGCCTTGCCTTGGAGGTGTGGGCCATTAGAACTGCTTGCAGTGGCAGTGTTTGACAGCTTGGATTTTAACTTTGCTTAAATTGCTTTTCAGCGTCAATTGGTGTTCACGACAGTACAGTGCAGTTGCATGCCGTACGACGTGTTGAATCATTGCAGGTAATGAATGAATTATATTATACTGTAGACCTGCAGGTCTGTTTAGTAATGATTATGATGTCAAAGTTTCTCTATGTATAGTGCAGTCTGTATGGTTTGTTTTTTCTGTTTGAACTAGCTGTGGGGAATTGGAAAACAGAGCGATCTGTGATCAATTGGCCCTAGTTAATCAATTGACTAAATGCTAAAATGGACTGTTTCAGAATGTTTTAAACTCTCACGTCTGGGGCTGTGCACAGGACTTCAGCGTGCAATTGCGGCCTTGCCTTGGAGGTGTGGGCCATTAGAACTGCTTGCAGTGGCAGTGTTTGACAGCTTGGATTTTAACTTTGCTTAAATTGCTTTTCAGCGTCAATTGGTGTTCACGACAGTACAGTGCAGTTGCATGCCGTACGACGTGTTGAATCATTGCAGGTAATGAATGAATTATATTATACTGTAGACCTGCAGGTCTGTTTAGTAATGATTATGATGTCAAAGTTTCTCTATGTATAGTGCAGTCTGTATGGTTTGTTTTTTCTGTTTGAACTAGCTGTGGGGAATTGGAAAACAGAGCGATCTGTGATCAATTGGCCCTAGTTAATCAATTGACTAAATGCTAAAATGGACTGTTTCAGAATGTTTTAAACTCTCACGTCTGGGGCTGTGCACAGGACTTCAGCGTGCAATTGCGGCCTTGCCTTGGAGGTGTGGGCCATTAGAACTGCTTGCAGTGGCAGTGTTTGACAGCTTGGATTTTAACTTTGCTTAAATTGCTTTTCAGCGTCAATTGGTGTTCACGACAGTACAGTGCAGTTGCATGCCGTACGACGTGTTGAATCATTGCAGGTAATGAATGAATTATATTATACTGTAGACCTGCAGGTCTGTTTAGTAATGATTATGATGTCAAAGTTTCTCTATGTATAGTGCAGTCTGTATGGTTTGTTTTTTTCTGTTTGAACTAGCTGTGGGGAATTGGAAAACAGAGCGATCTGTGATCAATTGGCCCTAGTTAATCAATTGACTAAATGCTAAAATGGACTGTTTCAGAATGTTTTAAACTCTCACGTCTGGGGCTGTGCACAGGACTTCAGCGTGCAATTGCGGCCTTGCCTTGGAGGTGTGGGCCATTAGAACTGCTTGCAGTGGCAGTGTTTGACAGCTTGGATTTTAACTTTGCTTAAATTGCTTTTCAGCGTCAATTGGTGTTCACGACAGTACAGTGCAGTTGCATGCCGTACGACGTGTTGAATCATTGCAGGTAATGAATGAATTATATTATACTGTAGACCTGCAGGTCTGTTTAGTAATGATTATGATGTCAAAGTTTCTCTATGTATAGTGCAGTCTGTATGGTTTGTTTTTTTCTGTTTGAACTAGCTGTGGGGAATTGGAAAACAGAGCGATCTGTGATCAATTGGCCCTAGTTAATCAATTGACTAAATGCTAAAATGGACTGTTTCAGAATGTTTTAAACTCTCACGTCTGGGGCTGTGCACAGGACTTCAGCGTGCAATTGCGGCCTTGCCTTGGAGGTGTGGGCCATTAGAACTGCTTGCAGTGGCAGTGTTTGACAGCTTGGATTTTAACTTTGCTTAAATTGCTTTTCAGCGTCAATTGGTGTTCACGACAGTACAGTGCAGTTGCATGCCGTACGACGTGTTGAATCATTGCAGGTAATGAATGAATTATATTATACTGTAGACCTGCAGGTCTGTTTAGTAATGATTATGATGTCAAAGTTTCTCTATGTATAGTGCAGTCTGTATGGTTTGTTTTTTTCTGTTTGAACTAGCTGTGGGGAATTGGAAAACAGAGCGATCTGTGATCAATTGGCCCTAGTTAATCAATTGACTAAATGCTAAAATGGACTGTTTCAGAATGTTTTAAACTCTCACGTCTGGGGCTGTGCACAGGACTTCAGCGTGCAATTGCGGCCTTGCCTTGGAGGTGTGGGCCATTAGAACTGCTTGCAGTGGCAGTGTTTGACAGCTTGGATTTTAACTTTGCTTAAATTGCTTTTCAGCGTCAATTGGTGTTCACGACAGTACAGTGCAGTTGCATGCCGTACGACGTGTTGAATCATTGCAGGTAATGAATGAATTATATTATACTGTAGACCTGCAGGTCTGTTTAGTAATGATTATGATGTCAAAGTCTCTCTATGTATAGTGCAGTCTGTATGGTTTGTTTTTTTCTGTTTGAACTAGCTGTGGGGAATTGGAAAACAGAGCGATCTGTGATCAATTGGCCCTAGTTAATCAATTGACTAAATGCTAAAATGGACTGTTTCAGAATGTTTTAAACTCTCACGTCTGGGGCTGTGCACAGGACTTCAGCGTGCAATTGCGGCCTTGCCTTGGAGGTGTGGGCCATTAGAACTGCTTGCAGTGGCAGTGTTTGACAGCTTGGATTTTAACTTTGCTTAAATTGCTTTTCAGCGTCAATTGGTGTTCACGACAGTACAGTGCAGTTGCATGCCGTACGACGTGTTGAATCATTGCAGGTAATGAATGAATTATATTATACTGTAGACCTGCAGGTCTGTTTAGTAATGATTATGATGTCAAAGTTTCTCTATGTATAGTGCAGTCTGTATGGTTTGTTTTTTTCTGTTTGAACTAGCTGTGGGGAATTGGAAAACAGAGCGATCTGTGATCAATTGGCCCTAGTTAATCAATTGACTAAATGCTAAAATGGACTGTTTCAGAATGTTTTAAACTCTCACGTCTGGGGCTGTGCACAGGACTTCAGCGTGCAATTGCGGCCTTGCCTTGGAGGTGTGGGCCATTAGAACTGCTTGCAGTGGCAGTGTTTGACAGCTTGGATTTTAACTTTGCTTAAATTGCTTTTCAGCGTCAATTGGTGTTCACGACAGTACAGTGCAGTTGCATGCCGTACGACGTGTTGAATCATTGCAGGTAATGAATGAATTATATTATACTGTAGACCTGCAGGTCTGTTTAGTAATGATTATGATGTCAAAGTTTCTCTATGTATAGTGCAGTCTGTATGGTTTGTTTTTTCTGTTTGAACTAGCTGTGGGGAATTGGAAAACAGAGCGATCTGTGATCAATTGGCCCTAGTTAATCAATTGACTAAATGCTAAAATGGACTGTTTCAGAATGTTTTAAACTCTCACGTCTGGGGCTGTGCACAGGACTTCAGCGTGCAATTGCGGCCTTGCCTTGGAGGTGTGGGCCATTAGAACTGCTTGCAGTGGCAGTGTTTGACAGCTTGGATTTTAACTTTGCTTAAATTGCTTTTCAGCGTCAATTGGTGTTCACGACAGTACAGTGCAGTTGCATGCCGTACGACGTGTTGAATCATTGCAGGTAATGAATGAATTATATTATACTGTAGACCTGCAGGTCTGTTTAGTAATGATTATGATGTCAAAGTTTCTCTATGTATAGTGCAGTCTGTATGGTTTGTTTTTTCTGTTTGAACTAGCTGTGGGGAATTGGAAAACAGAGCGATCTGTGATCAATTGGCCCTAGTTAATCAATTGACTAAATGCTAAAATGGACTGTTTCAGAATGTTTTAAACTCTCACGTCTGGGGCTGTGCACAGGACTTCAGCGTGCAATTGCGGCCTTGCCTTGGAGGTGTGGGCCATTAGAACTGCTTGCAGTGGCAGTGTTTGACAGCTTGGATTTTAACTTTGCTTAAATTGCTTTTCAGCGTCAATTGGTGTTCACGACAGTACAGTGCAGTTGCATGCCGTACGACGTGTTGAATCATTGCAGGTAATGAATGAATTATATTATACTGTAGACCTGCAGGTCTGTTTAGTAATGATTATGATGTCAAAGTTTCTCTATGTATAGTGCAGTCTGTATGGTTTGTTTTTTTCTGTTTGAACTAGCTGTGGGGAATTGGAAAACAGAGCGATCTGTGATCAATTGGCCCTAGTTAATCAATTGACTAAATGCTAAAATGGACTGTTTCAGAATGTTTTAAACTCTCACGTCTGGGGCTGTGCACAGGACTTCAGCGTGCAATTGCGGCCTTGCCTTGGAGGTGTGGGCCATTAGAACTGCTTGCAGTGGCAGTGTTTGACAGCTTGGATTTTAACTTTGCTTAAATTGCTTTTCAGCGTCAATTGGTGTTCACGACAGTACAGTGCAGTTGCATGCCGTACGACGTGTTGAATCATTGCAGGTAATGAATGAATTATATTATACTGTAGACCTGCAGGTCTGTTTAGTAATGATTATGATGTCAAAGTTTCTCTATGTATAGTGCAGTCTGTATGGTTTGTTTTTTTCTGTTTGAACTAGCTGTGGGGAATTGGAAAACAGAGCGATCTGTGATCAATTGGCCCTAGTTAATCAATTGACTAAATGCTAAAATGGACTGTTTCAGAATGTTTTAAACTCTCACGTCTGGGGCTGTGCACAGGACTTCAGCGTGCAATTGCGGCCTTGCCTTGGAGGTGTGGGCCATTAGAACTGCTTGCAGTGGCAGTGTTTGACAGCTTGGATTTTAACTTTGCTTAAATTGCTTTTCAGCGTCAATTGGTGTTCACGACAGTACAGTGCAGTTGCATGCCGTACGACGTGTTGAATCATTGCAGGTAATGAATGAATTATATTATACTGTAGACCTGCAGGTCTGTTTAGTAATGATTATGATGTCAAAGTTTCTCTATGTATAGTGCAGTCTGTATGGTTTGTTTTTTTCTGTTTGAACTAGCTGTGGGGAATTGGAAAACAGAGCGATCTGTGATCAATTGGCCCTAGTTAATCAATTGACTAAATGCTAAAATGGACTGTTTCAGAATGTTTTAAACTCTCACGTCTGGGGCTGTGCACAGGACTTCAGCGTGCAATTGCGGCCTTGCCTTGGAGGTGTGGGCCATTAGAACTGCTTGCAGTGGCAGTGTTTGACAGCTTGGATTTTAACTTTGCTTAAATTGCTTTTCAGCGTCAATTGGTGTTCACGACAGTACAGTGCAGTTGCATGCCGTACGACGTGTTGAATCATTGCAGGTAATGAATGAATTATATTATGTAGACCTGCAGGTCTGTTTAGTAATGATTATGATGTCAAAGTTTCTCTATGTATAGTGCAGTCTGTATGGTTTGTTTTTTCTGTTTGAACTAGCTGTGGGGAATTGGAAAACAGAGCGATCTGTGATCAATTGGCCCTAGTTAATCAATTGACTAAATGCTAAAATGGACTGTTTCAGAATGTTTTAAACTCTCACGTCTGGGGCTGTGCACAGGACTTCAGCGTGCAATTGCGGCCTTGCCTTGGAGGTGTGGGCCATTAGAACTGCTTGCAGTGGCAGTGTTTGACAGCTTGGATTTTAACTTTGCTTAAATTGCTTTTCAGCGTCAATTGGTGTTCACGACAGTACAGTGCAGTTGCATGCCGTACGACGTGTTGAATCATTGCAGGTAATGAATGAATTATATTATACTGTAGACCTGCAGGTCTGTTTAGTAATGATTATGATGTCAAAGTTTCTCTATGTATAGTGCAGTCTGTATGGTTTGTTTTTTCTGTTTGAACTAGCTGTGGGGAATTGGAAAACAGAGCGATCTGTGATCAATTGGCCCTAGTTAATCAATTGACTAAATGCTAAAATGGACTGTTTCAGAATGTTTTAAACTCTCACGTCTGGGGCTGTGCACAGGACTTCAGCGTGCAATTGCGGCCTTGCCTTGGAGGTGTGGGCCATTAGAACTGCTTGCAGTGGCAGTGTTTGACAGCTTGGATTTTAACTTTGCTTAAATTGCTTTTCAGCGTCAATTGGTGTTCACGACAGTACAGTGCAGTTGCATGCCGTACGACGTGTTGAATCATTGCAGGTAATGAATGAATTATATTATACTGTAGACCTGCAGGTCTGTTTAGTAATGATTATGATGTCAAAGTTTCTCTATGTATAGTGCAGTCTGTATGGTTTGTTTTTTTCTGTTTGAACTAGCTGTGGGGAATTGGAAAACAGAGCGATCTGTGATCAATTGGCCCTAGTTAATCAATTGACTAAATGCTAAAATGGACTGTTTCAGAATGTTTTAAACTCTCACGTCTGGGGCTGTGCACAGGACTTCAGCGTGCAATTGCGGCCTTGCCTTGGAGGTGTGGGCCATTAGAACTGCTTGCAGTGGCAGTGTTTGACAGCTTGGATTTTAACTTTGCTTAAATTGCTTTTCAGCGTCAATTGGTGTTCACGACAGTACAGTGCAGTTGCATGCCGTACGACGTGTTGAATCATTGCAGGTAATGAATGAATTATATTATACTGTAGACCTGCAGGTCTGTTTAGTAATGATTATGATGTCAAAGTTTCTCTATGTATAGTGCAGTCTGTATGGTTTGTTTTTTTCTGTTTGAACTAGCTGTGGGGAATTGGAAAACAGAGCGATCTGTGATCAATTGGCCCTAGTTAATCAATTGACTAAATGCTAAAATGGACTGTTTCAGAATGTTTTAAACTCTCACGTCTGGGGCTGTGCACAGGACTTCAGCGTGCAATTGCGGCCTTGCCTTGGAGGTGTGGGCCATTAGAACTGCTTGCAGTGGCAGTGTTTGACAGCTTGGATTTTAACTTTGCTTAAATTGCTTTTCAGCGTCAATTGGTGTTCACGACAGTACAGTGCAGTTGCATGCCGTACGACGTGTTGAATCATTGCAGGTAATGAATGAATTATATTATACTGTAGACCTGCAGGTCTGTTTAGTAATGATTATGATGTCAAAGTTTCTCTATGTATAGTGCAGTCTGTATGGTTTGTTTTTTTCTGTTTGAACTAGCTGTGGGGAATTGGAAAACAGAGCGATCTGTGATCAATTGGCCCTAGTTAATCAATTGACTAAATGCTAAAATGGACTGTTTCAGAATGTTTTAAACTCTCACGTCTGGGGCTGTGCACAGGACTTCAGCGTGCAATTGCGGCCTTGCCTTGGAGGTGTGGGCCATTAGAACTGCTTGCAGTGGCAGTGTTTGACAGCTTGGATTTTAACTTTGCTTAAATTGCTTTTCAGCGTCAATTGGTGTTCACGACAGTACAGTGCAGTTGCATGCCGTACGACGTGTTGAATCATTGCAGGTAATGAATGAATTATATTATACTGTAGACCTGCAGGTCTGTTTAGTAATGATTATGATGTCAAAGTTTCTCTATGTATAGTGCAGTCTGTATGGTTTGTTTTTTTCTGTTTGAACTAGCTGTGGGGAATTGGAAAACAGAGCGATCTGTGATCAATTGGCCCTAGTTAATCAATTGACTAAATGCTAAAATGGACTGTTTCAGAATGTTTTAAACTCTCACGTCTGGGGCTGTGCACAGGACTTCAGCGTGCAATTGCGGCCTTGCCTTGGAGGTGTGGGCCATTAGAACTGCTTGCAGTGGCAGTGTTTGACAGCTTGGATTTTAACTTTGCTTAAATTGCTTTTCAGCGTCAATTGGTGTTCACGACAGTACAGTGCAGTTGCATGCCGTACGACGTGTTGAATCATTGCAGGTAATGAATGAATTATATTATACTGTAGACCTGCAGGTCTGTTTAGTAATGATTATGATGTCAAAGTTTCTCTATGTATAGTGCAGTCTGTATGGTTTGTTTTTTCTGTTTGAACTAGCTGTGGGGAATTGGAAAACAGAGCGATCTGTGATCAATTGGCCCTAGTTAATCAATTGACTAAATGCTAAAATGGACTGTTTCAGAATGTTTTAAACTCTCACGTCTGGGGCTGTGCACAGGACTTCAGCGTGCAATTGCGGCCTTGCCTTGGAGGTGTGGGCCATTAGAACTGCTTGCAGTGGCAGTGTTTGACAGCTTGGATTTTAACTTTGCTTAAATTGCTTTTCAGCGTCAATTGGTGTTCACGACAGTACAGTGCAGTTGCATGCCGTACGACGTGTTGAATCATTGCAGGTAATGAATGAATTATATTATACTGTAGACCTGCAGGTCTGTTTAGTAATGATTATGATGTCAAAGTTTCTCTATGTATAGTGCAGTCTGTATGGTTTGTTTTTTCTGTTTGAACTAGCTGTGGGGAATTGGAAAACAGAGCGATCTGTGATCAATTGGCCCTAGTTAATCAATTGACTAAATGCTAAAATGGACTGTTTCAGAATGTTTTAAACTCTCACGTCTGGGGCTGTGCACAGGACTTCAGCGTGCAATTGCGGCCTTGCCTTGGAGGTGTGGGCCAGCCAGGCGGTGTTTTTTTTGTCCTACTCAAACATACATCACTAGCTTGCAATTAGAACTGCTTGCAGTGGAAGTGTTCAGCTTGGATTTTAACTTGTCTTTTGCTTGCAGCTAATTCCCCGACCAAGGATTTGAAGATCAGGCCCTTTTATATTTGGACGTGATAGAAAATGATATATAAGGCCTGAAGTCAGTGTTGTGGTTGTTATAATATTTTGTTAGTGTTTTGCACACAAGATTGCCAGCGAGAATGGAAACTTTTAGGACGACTTCCTGAATGGATTTGTGTGTGTAAGTGTGTAAATAAGTAAGTGAGTCAAGTTTTGAAAACAAAAAAAGTCTAAAATACCAAGAAAAAACTAATCCAAGTAATGTGTAGCAATTTAGTCAAAGGTTAAATAAATATTTTGTGAGATGATTTACGCGTGTTTTCTTTTTAATAGCTTTTTTAAACCCTTAAAAAAAACACCCACTCTTTTTCTTTTGTCTTAAATTCCGTCTCCCTTTCTACCAACTCTCTTTTTTTTGTTTCAATTCCTTTTTTCTTTCAACTAACTTGTCTTCACTTTTGTCTTCAATTTTTTCTCCCTTCTTTCAACTTTCCTTCGTTACTTTTAAGTTTGTTTTTCCTTTCAAAAAAACTGTTCTCGTAAGTAAAAGGTATTTGTAAAAGGTCCTTTTGCAGAGAATCAGTTTTCATGATAGTTCTCTCGCCAACAACTAGTTTATCAAACACTATACATACATGCTTTTTCAGAATAATGCACTACAATAATAATCAGAAAGGGTTTTTTTCTCATTTGTTTTTGTCCCTTTATATTTGCAAAAGAGATTTTTGATTTTTGATCCACATTTTGGGATTGACACCCTGATTATCTTGCAAGTATATAAACTTGCAGATATATTGCGATATACTTTGTTTATAATTGTAAATTGTTAATGTAATACTTAATTGTAATCACCGCTGACGTCCGTGCCTGGATTAGTTTCACTATTATGGCAACATTAAACTGAAACTGAAAACAATCTCAATGGAGTTGCACATATTTGTTTTAACATTCTTAGGCAAATTTTAAGTAACCCCAAATTCAGGGTTCACTCCTAACCCTAACCCTAACCCTAACCCTAACCCTAACCCTAACCCGAACCCGAACCCGAACCCGAACGCTAATCACTCACCCTAAGCTCTATGTGCATTGAGGAAGGGTGTAGAAAATGTTCCACTCCACCCTTACAGGGGTTGTGAAATCTTGCAAAATCACCCCTTCACATCTGTTATCAGGAACGCCTAGGGGTTTGCTTCTACACCCTGCTGAAGGGATTTAAGGAACATTTCACGACCCTATTCAGGCTTTTTTGTCTAATTCCACCACCCTAGCAGAAACTTTTCTAGACTATCTACCACCCTAGCACTGATTTTACCAGTCATTGCTTGGGGTATTTTCTTGTAGTCTCACTACCCTTGTAAAGGTGTTTGTCAACCCTGATTTGAAATTTTTTAAAGTGTGTGTTCTGTTGTTCTCGTGCTGTTATTGCTTTGATAGTGTGTTTGTTGTTGCGTTGTCACTGCATGTTTTATTATTATAATAATTTGTTTTTAATGTTTGCTCTATTTTTTGCCTTGTCTCAGAACAAAGCGGGAAAACCATTCACAAGCTCAGCCTTCTCTGCTCATCTCAAGTTTCTGTTTAGCCGTGTCACTGGAGTCAAGATTTCGGTCAACGTTCTAAGAAGTTCCTTCCTTACTCATGCATACAGCCTCAGGTGAGTTGTTGACATGCACTGATTTTTTGCTTTTTTGAATTGTTTTTTTTTTAGGTGATATTTTTCCAACTTACTTCGTGTGTTATAATTATGCTGCTCAGAAACCTGAGATAAATCTGAATTTATAGGCTTATCATCACAGAGATGATAGTAGAAACTTGTTTATAATTTGACTATAATTTGTGCTCTTGCAGAGAGACATTGTTTAATATTTTAATGGCTTTGTTTTGAAGTTTTATTACATCACACATCATCATTGTCTAAACATTTTTCACTCTTCTATCTTTCTAGTGATTGTTCTGACACCACCAAGGACTCTCTCGCCACAGCGATGCGTCATAGCAGACGACACGCTCAGGGAACCTATGACAGGCGGAATGCCACTGAACGCAAGAGTATGGCTTTTGACTTGGCCTCCCAATTTGCAGAAGCTGCTGAAGACAGCCGCGTCCAGCCTGGAAACGGAGGTAGATTCAGTGTAGGGGATTTCGTGGGACTTGCCGAAGATTCCAGTACACTATCAGAGCCAAAGGTGATGATTGCTCGGGTCCAATCCTTTCAGCCTGTTCGCCAAGCTAGTCTGCTCTGGTACAAGCAAACAGGTAGACAAGGTCAATACATGTTCCAATATGAGCCCGAACCCTGGATTGAATGCATTGACTCACTTCATCCAGTGAAGATGACACCTTTGTCAAAGCACCCAGGACATTTTAAGTTGAACACTTCTCCAAAGTCTATTCACAAAGCAATCTGTGGCATGGACAGATAAATTACTGCTTTTTTGTGTTGATTTTACTGGCAACTTTTAACCTGTTTTGTCAAAACCTTTCAACGATTCCCCTTTTTTCACAAAGTTCCATGGCTTTGATTGGCTTCCAGTCGGTCTTTTTTTTCATGCATGTTACAGTTTTGACAAGACAGTTCATTAGTCGTCCAGTTAAATAGCTCAATTGCACAAATACTGATTACTTTGATGCCAATAAGAATGTTTCGTCAAAATATGAATTATTGTCTGCCTACAAATCTCTTCTGTGGCTTGATTGGCTACCAATCGCCACAACGAGAGGAAAGAGAAAGAATATATATTTTAGACAATATTTGTTTTGACGAAGCAATCTATGTGCACGCATGTGATCGTGAACAGATTATTTGACAAGACTACATATATGTGATGCTATCGTTCGAACTTTCTTGTCCTAGGATGCTTAGCTCTTTACTAATTAATTGCACAAATACTTTTATACCAATAAGAATGTTTTATCAAAATATGAACTGCTGTTTTCGTTCTCTTTTGGCTAGATTGGTTTCCAGTCGCCATTTAAAATATGAGATTAAGTGAGTGAAAAAAAAGTTTGATAAAACAATCTTTGTATGTATAACAGCGCATCAGGCATGGTCATTCATGATGAAGAGATGTTTTTTCTGAAAAGACTCCATACATATATATATATATGATACTATCATCCTCTCTATCTTGCCCTGGGATGATGTCGTAGATACATTTTGAGATTGTGTATATGATTTCTATGTATATCTGAGGTTGAGATATATTGAGGAGTTTTAAGATAGCATAGTTCATATATATATAGTGAGTGAGTGCATATTGAATGGTCATGCCTAAAAAGCGAGTCAATAAGAAGCGCGATGCTCAAAGATCACACAATCACCACAAAACTCACGAATGTGCCATTTGCCTCTCAATACGTCTACCCAGGGCTGGGGGGGTGGGGAGAAATGGGGGTAGCCAGGATATTAATGAGAGAACCAACGACACTGACATTTTTCCAGTACCATCGAGGTGCTGTCCACAGCTCTTCCACACCGAGTGTCTGAACCGATGGCTGAGTGAACATAGTACATGCCCTAACTGCAGGGCAGAACTGGTTCCACCAGCAGCAAGACGACCCCCTGTGGTTGAAATCCAAGACAGTGACGACGGCTTTGACATTCAACCGGTGTTGGAAGTCCCTGACGGCTGGGCCGAATTCATGAGGAGAGAGAACCCACCCAGGTGATGTCATCTATAACAGCCTCCTCCTCCTTCCTGTCTTGAAAGCTGTTGTATGTTTATCCATTCTCTTACCCAGAGCCTTTGATTTTTCGTTAGAAAGCTGAGAAGGGTCTGGGTAAGAGAATGATGTTTATCAAATTATATACCTCAAAGTCTGCAGTGCGTTGGTTCTCACATTTTGTTCTGGATGCCTCCATTTCTCATGCATGTTTTATGCTCAAGGTTTTGTTATGAATGTGTGCCAACTATAGCTGTCCTATCTTACCAATCCTAGGGTCCAATCAGGCTAGCTGAGTAACTCAATCGTCAGGTTGAAGTTCAGGATTGATAAGATAGGACGACTTGGGATTTTCCCCCAAAAAAATAGTTAAAAAAATATAACATAAAAATTAGGGAATGCCACATATAATAATAATAATAATAATAATAATTTATATAATTGTCAATGCTTCAAAAATGTGATATCTTTGCATGTGAAAATAACAAGTTATCTTTACATGTGAAGATATCATCACTATGGTTAGACAGCTTAATGGAAACTGTTTTCTTTTCATTGATAATTATACAACAAACAGAACATTACATGGTCGCTTGGAGATGCAAATTTTATCTTCTCGTGTTGAAAATCTCTCACTTGTGAGAGATCATTTCAACACTCGAAGATGGAATTGGTATCCTCTATTTACACCAACTGGAATGTTTAATCAAAATATGCACTGCTTTTTTCTTTCTCTTTTGGCTAGATTGGTCTCCAGTCGCCATTTAAACTGTACATATGAAGTTAAAAGTGCAAAAAAAAAAATGTATTTGATAAAACAATCTTCGATGGTCATTCATGACGAAGAGATATTTTTTTAAAAAGGCTCCATATATATACACACATATGTTTATATGATACTATCATCCCCTCTATCTTGTCAAGGGATGATGATATGGAACCATTTTGAGATGTGCATATGATTTTTATGCATAGTTCATATATATATATGTGTGTGTGTGTGTGTGTTTGAGTGTCTAGATTGAATGGTCATGCCTAATATAATAAGCGAGTTAATAAGATAACCATGAAATTGTATGACTGCAAGGCTTCGGTTTTGAAGTTATAAAGTTCAAATTTTCAGAGAATGCTAGCTTATTCCAACATGGTCTTTAGAAATCTGATTGATACTCATATGTATACATTGAAAATGATTTTTTGTGATAATAAAGTTATTTGAAGAATATGGAAAACAACAATGTCTAGTTAGTTTGTGTTTATAAGTTAAACATTTTTATTTTTATATACACCTACTTGCAAGAGCGTTGTCATACGAAAAAAGAACATTTGTATTTAGTGTGTTAGGAATAAATTAAAAGTACAAAAGAAAGAGTTCACCTTCAGTGATCATCTTTTGTATTTTTAATTTATTCCTAACCCACTAAAAACAAGTTATTTTTTCGTATGACAACGTTCTTGCAAGTAGGTGTAACATTTTGTTATCTGTTTTTTATATTTGACATCTCCATTTTGTAAGGGGCTGATGACAGCACCGATGATTGTGATAATAGTGGTTGCTGTGTTGATGATGATGATTCCTTTGTTGATCAATGATGATGCCATGATGAAAACAATAACATTTTTTTATAATAATTTTATTCTCAATTATTAAAAAATTTAAAAACATTCCATTTACAAGTTGTAAATGAAATGGAATGAAATATAAGATATCTTGACCAACAAATCAAGTTAATTTAATCATCATATTCTTCTCCTATTTTTCAATTCACAGTAAAACTCTTTTTTTTGAGAGATTGTCCATTCAATACAATACAATACAATACAATACAGTACAATACAATATTTGTTTATTTTCTCATATATATTAATTTTACAATTTATAGAAAAATATCAAGTAACAATTATGGTAACAAAAACATTTACAATTTATAATTCATTACTTAAATAATTAAATGAGACAGAGGACTAAGTGAACATGACTGTTATCGAGTTAGCCCCCAGCCTTTCTTAGTTTAGATAAATAACAGCAGGTGAAAGAAATGAACACACATTAGCACACATACACACTTATACAGCTACGATAAACACACACACATCACAAAACTAGTATTTAATTGTAACAATCTACTGTTGTACAGTATTGAGTCAATTGACATGTCTCGTACAATCACACTTTGATAATGTTGATGGTAATGATAATCATCTAGGTGATAGTGATCCTGATGATGATTTTTAGCACTTTCAGGTTCAAATACTAAGTTAAATCACGGAAAAATATTTATATCTATCCACGAACAATTAAAACAGAAATGCTTGCTATTCTCTACAATCGTCAAAACAACGTGGGTTTTAGCAACACTTGTAATTCACCCTAAACACAGGAGGTCTGTCATATTGATCGTCCTAGCTGTGCACAATTGTTTTTTTCCAAAATGGCTTCGGTGTTTTCCGCCGATGGACACACCTCCTAAAAAATCTTTACCTGGAGTTCAGAGGTGGTTGTGGGTAAACTTCACCCAAGCCAAATTTGGAATTGGAATGGACACACCTCCTAAAAAATCTTTACCTGGAGCTCAGAGGAGGTTCTGGGTAAACTTCACCCAAGCCAAATTTGGAATTGGAAATTACCCACAATTCCTCCGTTGAGCTTTGAACTTGCCTAAACTTGTGAAGGCTTGCCCGCGTTCGACTCAAACGATTGGGCTTCCTGTGCTCTTGATGCGTGATACACCTACTTGAAGTAAGGTTGGCATACAAAATAGAACATTTGTCAACATTTGTGATTTAGTGCGAAAGGAATTAATTAAAAGACAAAAGAGAGAGTTCAGCTTGAGTGATCTTCTTGTTTATATCATTTTAAAGCTTATATAACAGAGAATAAGACTATGTAAGACAAATAATATCTTTAACCAATGCTTCACGTAAAACCTCAAAATCGAGCACTTTCATTAAGAAAAGTATTAGTCCAAAAGTTCCAACTACTTTGCCGTCATTTCTGCATTATGTCAATCAGCACATACATGTGTTCAAAACCGTTTTTTCGATAAAATGCTTCGTTCTTGAATAAATGTGTTTCAAAGTCGACTCATTGTTAAAACTTCAAGTTAAATAACAAAACGGGACATAACTATAAAACTAAGGATTTTATCAAAAAAACTGGACACGGTTTGGAAGACCAATATATGTTGATTGACATAACGAAAAAGCAGTATGAACTTTTTGACTTATACTTTTTTAAACAACTCGCATTGAAAGCGGTTAATTTTGAGGGTTTTCGAAGAGCATATCTTACAGAAAATTGTTTTATATATAACAAAACATACACAGTCTTATTCTCTGTTATATAAGCTGAGAGCATGTGAAAGCACACCGCACCTTAACTCATATCGTACTAAATTACAAACGTTCTATTTTCTTTATAACAAATGTTACTGCAAGTGGGTGTATATCTAAATTTTAACTTAAATGTTTTTGTGCACTTACACCAGAGAAATAATTAAAAAAAGAAACAAATTTTGAATATGGTGTGTACATTTGTACCTAATTTCTAGCTGTCTGAAAGCTATTATATTGTGCAATAGCTCAACGCGCGCTCAACCCTGGTGAATTTGGTCTCATTCAGTGTTTTCAGCTAGCTAGTGCCGTGAGAACTGCATGTGAGAACAACATTACTATATACTGAATTATTACTATAAGCATGGACACCTTTGTCACCAGGACTAGGCGGTATAAAGTCAAAATAATCACTTTTATTATATAAACTTCAGTGAAATATCAGGTGATAACAGGTGTTAGGTTATAGACATGTCAACTTAAATTTTGAGTTCAGACTACAAAAACTACTTATTCGTATTCGAATATGCGAGAAAAGAAAAAATGCCATTCGATGCGCTAGTGTGTTTTTAATAGTATACGTACTAATTTAGAAATTTTGCTCGCAGGACACGCCCTACTACGCGGCCGAAGAGGCAGACGACGACTCAAGGTAATATCACTGACGTGAATTATTGTAATTTTCTAAGCAAACGTTTTAATTGTATAATCATTCCATACAGAGGTGCCCGGGGCTCTGTTGTTGCGTTTATAGTTAAAAAGTTCAAAGTAACGAGTAATCATTTGTTATTCTGCAGATCTAGCTATAGAACGTCCCGCGCTCTTTTCGACCTGGAAGCAGGGGTCGGGGGAGCTGGAGGGTGAGTACACAACCTATTTCAATAATCAATGTCGCAGCCAATGGACACACTCTTACGCCTGCAAAGGTGATACGAACACATTTTCTGATCTATTGCACGTTTTTAAAAGAGATGTTTGTTTTATCATCAACTTGTTATTGTCATATAACACGAACACGTACAACCAAAATATCCTATGAATAAATCGATATCAAGAGAAGAAACACCGACATCCTTTTGCAGGCGTAAGACTGCGACAAATATTTTTGAAAGACTTTTCAAGCAGGCTTGTTTATACCCGCGCGCAGAATCCACGCCTTTAGTTTTCGTTTGTCATCGATATCTTTATTCAATTTGAAGTTTGTGATATCCTTGTTACAAATAACCTAGGTCAGACGACGAAGAAGAAGAAGAAGAGCAACGATAACTTTAGAGACTTGCAGAATGAAAGCCAGGAATGGAAGAAAGTAATCGAAAAATCTCCGACGATCACCCCTACCACTTGGACAAAGGGAGTACCCCAATCCCCCCCTGAAAGTACAGTTAGTGCAATGGTAAAACCTCTTCATGACAATGAGAGAATTGTAACTATGTAACGGCATCTCCGCTGCTCACAGGCTGGCCAGGTCGGAACAGGCCGGAGAGGAGGTCAGAACCATCTTCTCCGAGGCACTGCACTGTGGCAAAGACAGGTGCAGTGCCATCGTGAGTGCCGGCAGGCTCATCGCTGTGCTCTGCCCTGCTGGCAGAGAGCCCAGCTCTCTGGGGGTTGGTCCCTGTTCTGGTCGGAAGGCCGCAAGATCTCCAAGGCGTAATTCTGTCTGAAATTAAAGGGGAAACATTTACGTGTCTTGCAGGAGGAAAGAATATTGATTAGGAATATATGATGTAGTCTAAAAAAGAATTATTACAACTAAGGTAAGCATATAGTGTTAGCCATTACTACAGGGTAAGTGCTACTAACCCTGTTACCTTATCACCCCCATCCCACATATAGTGTACGTGTGCATCAATCCATCAGTTTGGGTAATAAGAAGGGAAAAACACACACACACACTATGGGCATCACGATACAATTTTGAAAGCTATATTGCAGTATTGACGGTCACACAATAAATTGGATAAATTCACTGTCCGAGGGTGTAGCCAAATTAAGTTTCTCGGAAAGGGTGTACACATTAGCATGTTCGGTGTAAAGTGTGGAGAGATCAAGCATGTTGAGTGAGGCCAGCTGGGTCAGACGCCTAATTAGCTGAAGTGACTGTCGTGGTTTTGATGAGTTTTCGCACGTTGAGTGGCACACTTGTGGCTCGTGATGTGTTCAATGCAAACTCAACGTAGCATGACAAAAGAGCAGTGCCATTTGTAATGTATGTTAATGTATGCTAATTTATGCATCACGTGACTAGATACCTCGTGTAAGAATTATTACTTCAACAAAGACACAGTTCGCACTTACAGAACTTGTTGTGTAGTTTCTCTATTTAATACTTGTACACAGTACAATACATGACACCATTCGACGCAGGCTTGATTGTTTAAGAGATGCATGTTTGGCAAAAGACTGTTTGACCAATGGCATTTTTTACAAATCAACCTCAGATCAACCATTCCCGACAATTAATTGAAATGGGTAGACTGAGTATTGTGTTCGGTCCATGTTCAAACACCCAGCTGGCCTTAATCGACATGCTTGAGAGCCCAAGATAGAAATGATTTCCTTCTTATTACCCACACGGTGGTCATGAGAGTTGTGTGACAGACAACTTCATAAAACCAAGCTCATGTTAGTAGAATGGTTTTCACTGACCAATGAAACAAAGTACATACAGACCTGGCAAACACTATATACAGGGGTAATAAGGTGATAGCAATAGTAAGACTACATCATGTAGTACTGTCACTATAGCTAGGGTGATATAAGGTAATAAGCTAGACTACATCACATATTGATCATATTGATTAGGAATATATGATGTAGTCTAAAAAAGAATTATTACAACTAAGGTAAGCATATAGTGTTAGCCATTACTACAAGGTAAGTGCTACTAACCCTGTTACCTTATCACCCCCATCCCACATATAGTGTACGTGTGCATCAATCCATCAGTTTGGGTAATAAGAAGGGAAAAACACACACACACACACACTATGGGCATCACGATACAATTTTGAAAGCTATATTGCAGTATTGACGGTCACACGATAAATTGGATAAATTCACTGTCCGAGTGTGTAGCCAAATTAAGTCAAAGGCCAAAATAAGCAAACACGTCTATGGTTGTGTTGTTAGTTGTTTCTTTCAAATATTTTGACAGCAACTACTGTACTCTAGGTCTACGTGGAAAAATGTAAGCTCACTTTTCTAGCTTCCAATTTGCATAGCTCATTGATGTACTACTGAGTATATCAATCAATCATAACAAATAGAATTAGAACTATTATAAGGCTCTACGATGCGAACAAAGTGTTAAGTTCATTGGTACTACAGACTATAGAAGTTGATTATATACTCAGATTAATGATGTCAGATCATTAACATACCTGCATGCATATACATCTATAGTGCCGGCCATAACTTCAGTGTAGTCTGCAACCAACACATACGATAGCAAATATTAATAACAGGTTCCCATCATTGGTACTGTACTACAGACTGTAGAAGTTGATTATATACTCAGATTAATGATGTCAGACGTCATTGGTACTACAGACTGTAGAAGTTGATTATATACTCAGATTAATGATGTCAGATCATTAACATACCTGCATGCATATACATCTATAGTGCCGGCCATAACTTCAGTGTAGTCTGCAACCAACACATACGATAGCAAATATTAATAACAGGTTCCCATCATTGGTACTGTACTACAGACTGTAGAAGTTGATTATATACTCAGATTAATGATGTCAGACGTCATTGGTACTACAGACTGTAGAAGTTGATTATATACTCAGATTAATGATGTCAGATCATTAACATACCTGCATGCATATACATCTATAGTGCCGGCCATAACTTCAGTGTAGTCTGCAACCAACACATACGATAGCAAATATTAATAACAGGTTCCCATCATTGGTACTGTACTACAGACTGTAGAAGTTGATTATATACTCAGATTAATGATGTCAGACGTCATTGGTACTACAGACTGTAGAAGTTGATTATATACTCAGATTAATGATGTCAGACGTCATTGGTACTACAGACTGTAGAAGTTGATTATATACTCAGATTAATGATGTCAGATCATTAACATACCTGCATGCATATACATCTATAGTGCCGGCCATAACTTCAGTGTAGTCTGCAACCAACACATACGATAGCAAATATCAATAACAGGTTCCCATTTAAATCTGTACAGTTTATGCAAATCGTGTTGATGCACACTTCAGAAATAATATACTCTGATTGTGTCTAGCACAAATATTTGCATAAGTATACAGATTGAAATGGTAGAATGGGAACCTTTAAAATTCAAGAATTACATTTTAAAGAACTTATAATGTATAAAGAGATCTACATAACCTTTAATTGTATTGTCAACTTTTCTGCTTAATGTCAATATTATTAGTACACATCTAAAACCGTGTACGTCAGGCTTTGTTGAATAACAGCATCAACTCCAAAAGTTTATCTAGATCGACATTAAGCAGAAAAGCTGACAAGACAATTAAATGTCTCATATTTCTTAACAGCAAATTACACCTGTAGACATATTCTATAGTTATTGAGCTTTAAAATGATACTTACATAATTCAATGTCATTGATCATGCCTTCAGGGGCCCGTTTACATTATGAAAATAGTTATCTATTAGACTCTAGCTACAATCAATACTTTGAACTGTACGTAAACATATAATTTACAACAAAATAAAGATATTAGCATCGGTCGAATTGTTATCATGTGTTATTTATATACTTCAAATTGTTATAGTAATAATTGAGAATTTGCATTTATTCATTCATGCATGCAATGCAAGTCGCATGATTGCATGCAGCGTGTATGCTTTAATTCATACAGCTAGCTATTAGAATTATGTTCTTATATGAATTATGTTCCTGCAGATCAGAATTCTTTCCATTTCTATAGCCATTGACAACTGCAGTATCACTAATAATAATAATAATAACAACAACAATAATAATAATTTTAATACTAGACCAAGATATAAATAGGATCTAATTGGGCAGTGTACAATATATATATCACTGATAAAAAAAACACCCAATCAAATGCAAACTTTACAGACATTTAAACTTTAAATGGATTGATCAACATTTTAGCATCAGAATTATATCCAATATAAAATAGATTATAATGTTTTTATAATAATAATAAACATCATCCTTACCAAAGCATATACTTGACATTGATCCAGTTCACATCTCAGTAGTAAATAACAACAATTTTAAAAACATGACAGCTCGTACGTTTCGCTACGTGCAAATCTCCAATGAACACATATCCCGACGTGCTTTGCGCGCGACCCGCCACAGCTAGCCCGCGCTTCCGGACTCAATATTTGCAGTTTTCACAGTTTTACACAGTTTTCACAGTTTTAAAAACTGCTTTTTTGCGCGCTTTACATCACAAGCAATCTCCCAACAGTCGTGACACTCACACAGCTGCACCACAACCTGACGAAAAAGCCCATCAAACTTTTCACAACAAACGACCGCGCGCCTTACGAGTCAGCAGTCGATACCCACCCAATCGTAGTATAAATACTACGAGCTGTAGGGGACAAGTCTCAAATTTAGCTTGCTTCAAGTTACAAACCAGTTGCCACCGTTCTTATACCTTTCAGCTTTTGCCGTAGACAAACCACGAGAGAGAAAGCCAGATAATGGACGACGATCAATTCAGTTGCTCCATCATAGCAAATTATATTTCATCCGACGAAAGCGATGCTCATGGTAGTGACGACGAACGCAACTGCAAACAACACGAGGTCCATACTATTTACAGCCCAATACAGAACCTCTATCCCATCTCAAAATGGGACGAACTTCATCGCACAACGAGTACTAGTACTGCCCCAGTTTATCACAACAAAAGCATGCCAAACTTATCTCAAGTACCTCCTGCCAAAGCACACCAACTAGATACAGTTCTAAGTTCTGGACAAGCCACAACAACCCTATCTGGACAAGAAGCATTCGAACCACACCCCCAAAGCACTGCTAGCGAACCCCTTACTGAACCAAGACCACTAAAGTACGCCCTATCCAAGTCAGAACTCTCTGAACCAATAACTACCTTCATGGAAGAACTACGTCTCTATTTCCTCAAAGAAGTCAATTTGCAACGTAACAGAGGGCCAATTTCGCCTAGCACAATGGACAAGGCCGAAGAAAGACTTTTCTGTAAGTAAATCGATTGTTTATTATTAGACAACCACATGTACCATTCAAACCTGAGCAATTGAGCCAGTTTCAATCAATTTCATGATCCATTTCTATGTGCCTAGCTACAAAGATATTTCAAGTATGAAATGTGACACTTGAATTTTTCTAGTTCTAAAATTCCTCTGTTCACTTGGCTTGCAGGCTTCCTGGGTTTCGCCAAAAACCACCTGAAACACACTATCACGACAGATTTGTTTTTGCGGGAAACAGTGATTGAAAAGTACCTGACCTATTTGAAGGTAGGTTAATTGTATTGTAATGGTTGTATTTATGTGACAATTATCTCAGGACAATAGTTGTCATTATTATTTCATTATCACAGTGGATGAGTAGGAACATTTGCATGAATGATGTAGCAATAAATTTTCATTTTCATATTTTTCAACAACAACAGGAAGATAGAGGCCTGGCACCAGCTACGATATCCAACCATGCAGCCGCCCTACTCTACCCTGCCAAATTTCTACACCCGGAAGCTTCGCCAGACTACAAGGGCATCCAAGTCATCAATCGACTGCGTGCTCAGGTTGCATTTTTCCAGAGGAAAGCCTATGCAGAAAGGCCGTCGACAAAGGAAGAATTAGAAGAACGAAATAAATGGCTAGATTGGTTAGTGCCAATATTACAAAGTTGATCTATATCACCATATGCAACTGCTTATTTCAGTTTCTTATTTTCAGTGAAATCAATGAATAAACATCATCTCATCAGTTGATAGCGTATATGTCAATCAAAAGAACTGAAATCAAACAAATTATATTAAGTGTAATTAATATCAAGTTTATTAATATTGTTATTATCCTTTTCTGATAGGCCGGAGATAGTCAAGTCAGTTGACCTACAGAGGCACCGAGTAGACATGGCTAGATCGACACTTGCTAAAGCCACCGAGAGCTCTGATTTGTTGCTACTTACTATGTATACACAGATGCCACCAGCCAGAGCACTCGAGATACGCACCTTGGAAGTCTTACCGCCAAATCTCACTCCAAGCAGCCCTCAATTGGCCAAAAGGAACGTTGTAGCTCTTGATCAGCTTGGTGGAGTAACTTTCACATTTCAAAATTACAAGACCGTAAAAACCTATGGTTGCGACACTACAAAATTACAGGCAAGTTGACCTTTTTCTTTGATGGGAATGATTAATGTCATTGGTTTGTGTAATCCTCTGCAATGAAAGTACTGTTTGCTTATTTAAGAAATTCAACTGGATACCATTTTTTGATGTAGTAAAAATTCAATAAGTGTTCCTTGATTGCATATGTTGCCCTCGCTATAAAAGAGAGACTGAGGAGGTAGAACATTTATAGTTAAAACTACCAAACTATGGAACTCATTACCAGCCTATTTAAAAACATTTTCTTCTATTAGATTAGGATACTAAATTATATTGTTAAGTTTATTGATTTTTAGATAGGAGGGCCACAAGTTAATCAGTCTTGGCTGTAAAGTGTTGTTTTTTCCCCTCATTAACTAAGTGTAGTATTATTATTAAAGCCATGAATGCTCACATTTGTTATGCATTCATTCATTAATGCTTTTTGCTTCATTTTTATTTTTATCATCAGCCAAATCATGAAATCAGCATCGTCTTAAAAGAATACCTCAGAACACATAGATCAAAATTAGTCAATGATGATAGTGGAAATTTCCTTTTTGTGGTAAGTATGTTTGTTGCTTCTTAACTACCCTTGTTCAGGCCTAACCCTAACCCTAACCCTAACCCTAAACTCTCACCCTTGCCCACTTAGGATTAGTTTTCCGGAATTAGAACCTCTAGCCCTTAAGGGTTAGGGTTGCCCACAGGGTGAGGATTTACAACGTTTCACCCTTACGTTTAGGGTTAAGAAGTCAAATGTTTAACCCTGATAGGGTTAGTGTTAGAGTTTACAACGTTTAACCTTTAATCGATTATATAATCAATCAAATAGTACTTGTTTATTAACGGGCATGTAATTTCGTGTAATGGAGACCTGCGTCCTCGCTTTTCCTTGGAATGAAAAAAAAAACAAAAGTCACACTCTTTCCTTCTTTTTTTGATGGTATTCATTTTGGATTTGCATAGACAACGTGTTTCAAATCTTTAAGAACATTTCTTACACACACATACACCAGAGTATGACTAATTATTTATAATGCAAAATGGATACTTTTTCGTAATTAGTTATTTTATTTGTTCAATCTGCTTTGCCAAAAACAAAACGTCACGTTCCTTGAGTATTGTTTTATATGATAGTATTATTTTTTTATTTACATTTAGAAAACGTGTGTTAATTTAAAGCTATAACTACATTTTCATATAAGTATGATAAACCAGAATATGACTCATTATATATAACTCAAAATGAATAATTTTTCGTGATTAGTTATTCTATTTCTTCGACAAAGTGCTTTGCCAAAATTAAAACCTCAGGCTCTTTGAGTATTGTTTTGATAAGGTAATATTTATTTATTTCATACAAATTAATATGATAAACCATAATATGACTCATTATTTATAAAGCAACATGGATAGTTTTTCGTGATTGGTTATTTTATTTATTCAATTTTTTTTTTACTTCATCACTGACATCGGGTCATGGAAAGGTCAATCAAATAGTACTCGTGCATTAACGAGCGTGTATTCGTATAATGGGGACCTGCGTCCGCGCTTGTCCTTGAAATTAAAAAACAAAAACAAAGTCACGCTATTTAAAGATTGTTTTGAATAGATGGTATTCATTTTTGATTTGCATAGATAACGTGTATTAAAGCTTTAATTTAACAACATTTCATACAAGTATGGTAAACCAGAATATGACTTATTATTTATAATGCAAAATGTAGAATATTTTTCGAGATCATAGCTTTTATCACTGAAATCGGATGAAGGAAGTTCAAACAAATAGAATACTCAAGTACTAACTTACGATTCAGTGTTTTGAATCCAAATAGGTATTGAGTGTATAGAATTTGCCACTATTTGAGATAACGAATGTGAAGTCAAATATAATCATTTTGCTTATAATAGTATCTGTATCTATTTGATGACTATGAACATAATTGTTTTGAAGTATTTTTGTATGATTCAAATATTCAAAGGCTATCCGACTGTGACAGTTGTACACATTATTCGGTTTGCTACAAACCGGTTATTGTGGAATTACAATTGCTTTAATATGGGTAGAGATTCGTTGTTTCAAATCTTCCTCTTTCGGAAGTGAAAGTTACAAACATGGCATTGCAATTTCTGTTCTTTTAGTTTTACATTTCATACAAGTGAGATGTTAGAAATTGTTCTCAATCCTTGAGAAATAGAGCACATTTGGCAATCATTTCACTAGAGCTTCAACAGTGTATTTAGTATATTAATGTTGTATAAATAATCACGAGCTACAAATATATCTAGTGTTATTTTGGTTTTACAAAACGAAGCTATTATTTCGAAATAAACTTTAATCTCAACTGCAATATATTTACTAGCGTACATTGTATTCGTAACCATATCATTATAATCCAACTTGACTTTGGCCTCACTTATTACCTGTACATTAATTGCAACTCTCTCATCAAATTCAAATTTAGCTCGTGTTACACATTGGCCTTTCTATTAGCGTCAACTAAAATTTCTATAATGAAAGTTTGTTTTCTAGCTGCTAATGTTTCAAATGTAAACCCTAAAGGTTTTAACTGTTGAGAGTGAGTTTCACAGATTAGCTTTAGGCAGAGGTTACTGTGATGAAACTTGTAACATTTATATGTGCAAATTTAGAGAGATCAAGAAAACAGCATGTCTGTTGGAGTATGCATCGTTTTAAGGTGATTTTGCAGCAAAACTCAACATAAAATCGTGGAATCTTGATTTGCAAACATATCTAGTTTATCATATTTCAGACATTCAAGTTAAACATAGTCTTTATTTGTATTTAGGCGTTTTGTTTCGCTTTGAAGATGTTTAAACTATACATAGATTTAAGAGGAATAGGAAAACAAATGTTTGATCTAGTTTTAGTGTATATCAATGTCGTATTATTTGCCCATCTGCGGTAGTATGGTCGGTTATGTTGAGGTGACTCGACCAAATACCTTTGCACGAGTACCTTCAGACTGAACTAAATATACTTATAGAGATTGATTGCGATTTCCATCTAATAGAATAGATCTCATACATATAAGTTAAATTAAAATAGGATATGATTTTCAAGGAGATCGTAAGGCACATCGCGTGGTAATGACGTCACAGCTGATCGAACTCAAAATTGAATGTTATCCTTCAACTGCATTGTGTAGGGAAATGCCTTGTTCTGCCTTTACCTTTTTTTACCATCGAAATCTGAAGGACGAATTTAGAGGTATTTTGGGATACCAAATTTAGAGTATGATGTAAAACTAAACCATGCAATTTCCCATTTATCTAATTGCATAAAAACATCGCTCATTTTATTAAAATTTGATCGTTATATTTAATTGAAAATTTAGGAGGCAATTCATTAAATTTTGATCGCCAAAACTGAAAATAAATGGCTTAAGATAAGATTGCAATATTGTTTTCACGCACGCAGCCATTTTACAGTCACTTTTACAAAAACTAAGATCATCTAAAATCACATTGATTTGTTTTTCTTGGGTCTTATTATCGTAGTTTTTGTGACTGTAAGTTAACCACGTAAAATAAACATTGCATTCTCATATTGAGCCATTCATTTTCAGTTTTGGCGATCAAAATTTAATGGATTTCCTCCTAAATTTTCAATTAAATATAACGATCAAATTGTAATAAAATGAGCGATGTTTTTTTGCAATTAGATAAATGGGAAATTGCATGGTTTAGTTTTACATCATACTCTAAATTTGATATCCCAAAATATCTCTAAATTCGTCCTTCTGATTTCGATGGTAAAAAAGGTAAAGGCAGAATAAGGCATTTCCCTACACAATGCAGTTGAAGGATAACATTCAATTTTGAGTTCGATCAGCTGTGACGTCATTACCACGCGATGTGCCTTACGATCTCCTTGAAAATCATATCCTATTTTAATTTAACTTATATGTATGAGATCTATTCTATTAGATGGAAATCGCAATCAATCTCTATAAGCATATTTAGTTCAAAGTCTGAAGGTACTCGTGCAAAGGTATTTGGTCGAGTCACCTCAACATAACCGACCATACTACCGCAGATGGGCAAATAATACGACATTGATATACACTAAAACTAGATCAAACATTTGTTTTCCTATTCCTCTTAAATCTATGTATAGTTTAAACATCTTCAAAGCGAAAAAAAAACGCCTAAATACAAATAAAGACTCTCTGTTTAACTTGAATGTCTGAAATATGATAAACTAGATGTTTGCAAATCAAGATTCCACGATTTTATGTTGAATTTTGCTGCAAAATCACCTTAAATTAAAACGATACATACTCCAACAGACATACTGTTTTCTTGATCTCTCTAAATTTGCACATATAAATGGTACAAGTTTCATCACAGTAACCTCTGCCTAAAGCTAATCTGTGAAACTCACTCTCAACAGTTAAAACCTTAAAGCTTTACATTTGGAACATTAGCAGCTAGAAAACAAACTTTCATTATAGAAATTTTAGTTGACGCTAATAGAAAGGCCAATGTGTAACACGAGCTAAATTTGAATTTGATGAGATAGTTGCAATTAATGTACAGGTAATAAGTGAGGCCAAAGTCGAGTTTTATTATAATGATATGGTTACGAATACAATGTACGCTAGTATATATATTGCAGTTGAGATTAAAGTTTATTTCGAAATAATAGCTTCGTTTTGTAAAACCAAAATAACACTAGATATATTTGTAGCTCGTGATTATTTATACAACATTAATATACTAAATAGGCTGTTGAAGCTCTAGTGAAATGATTGCCTAATGTGCCCTATTTCTCAAGGATTGAGAACAATTTCTAACATCTCACTTGTATGAAATGTAAAACTAAAAGAACAGAAATTGCAATGCCATGTTTGTAACTTTCACTTCCGAAAGAGGAAGATTTGAAACAACGAATCTCTACCTATATTAAAGCAATTGTAATTCCACAATAACCGGTTTGTAGCAAACCGAATAATGTGTACAACTGTCACAGTCGGATAGCCTTTGAATATTTGAATCATACAAAAATACTTCAAAACAATTATGTTCATAGTCATCAAATAGATACAGATACTATTATAAGCAAAATGATTATATTTGACTTCACATTCGTTATCTCAAATAGTGGCAAATTCTATACACTCAATACCTATTTGGATTCAAAACACTGAATCGTAAGTTAGTACTTGAGTATTCTATTTGTTTGAACTTCCTTCATCCGATTTCAGTGATAAAAGCTATGATCACGAAAAATATTCTACATTTTGCATTATAAATAATAAGTCATATTCTGGTTTACCATACTTGTATGAAATGTTGTTAAATTAAAGCTTTAATACACGTTATCTATGCAAATCAAAAATGAATACCATCTATTCAAAACAATCTTTAAATAGCGTGACTTTGTTTTTGTTTTTTAATTTCAAGGACAAGCGCGGACGCAGGTCCCCATTATACGAATACACGCTCGTTAATGCACGAGTACTATTTGATTGACCTTTCCATGACCCGATGTCAGTGATGAAGTAAAAAAAAATTGAATAAATAAAATAACCAATCACGAAAAACTATCCATGTTGCTTTATAAATAATGAGTCATATTATGGTTTATCATATTAATTTGTATGAAATAAATAAATATTACCTTATCAAAACAATACTCAAAGAGCCTGAGGTTTTAATTTTGGCAAAGCACTTTGTCGAAGAAATAGAATAACTAATCACGAAAAATTATTCATTTTGAGTTATATATAATGAGTCATATTCTGGTTTATCATACTTATATGAAAATGTTGTTATAGCTTTAAATTAACACACGTTTTCTAAATGTAAATAAAAAAATAATACTATCATATAAAAACAATACTCAAGGAACGTGACGTTTTGTTTTTGGCAAAGCAGATTGAACAAATAAAATAACTAATTACGAAAAAGTATCCATTTTGCATTATAAATAATTAGTCATACTCTGGTGTATGTGTGTGTAAGAAATGTTCTTAAAGCTTTGAAACACGTTGTCTATCCAAATCCAAAATGAATACCACCAAATCAAAATAACACTGAAAGAGCGTGACTTTGTTTTTTTGATTTCAAGGACAAGCGGGGACACAGATCCCACATTATACGAAATTACACGCTCGTTAATGCACGAGTACTATTTGATTGACCTTTCCATGACCCGATGTCAGTGATAAGGCAAAAAAAAAAAAATTGAATAAATAAAATAACCAATCACGAAAAACTATCCATGTTGCTTTATAAATAAAGAGTCAGATTATGGTTTATCATATTAATTTGTATGAAATAGATATTATCTTATCAAAACAATACTCAAAGAGCCTGAAGTTTTAGTTTTGGCAAAGCACTTTGTCGAAGAAATAGAATAACTAATCACGAAAAATTATTCATTCGAGTTATATATAATGAGTCATATTCTGGTTTATCATACTTATATGAAAATGTTTTTAAAGCTTCAAAACACGTTTTCTATGCAAATCAAAAATTAATACTATCATATCAAAACAATACTCAAGGAACGTGACGTTTTGTTTTTGGCAAAGTAGATTGAACAAATAGAATAACTAATTACGAAAAAGTATCCATTTTGCATTATAATTAATGAGTCATACTCTGGTTTATGTGTGTAAGAAATGTTCTTAAAGCTTTGAAACACGTTGTCTATGCAAATCAAAAATGAATACCATCAAATCAAAACAACACTGAAAGAGCGTGACTTTGTTTTTTTGATTTCAAGGACAAGCGGGGACGCAGGTCCCACATTATACGAAATTACACGGTCGTTAATGCACAAGTACTATTTGATTGACCTTTCTGTGACCTGATGTCAGTGTTAAATCAAAACAGATTGAACAAATAAAATTACTTAATCACGAAAAATTATCCATCTTGCATTATAAATAATGAGTCATATTCTGGTTTATCATATTTGTATGAAAATGTTGTTAAAGCTTTAAAGTAACACACGTTTTCTATGCAAATAAAAAAAACAATACTCAAAGGGCGTGACGTTTTTGGCAAAGCAGAAAAAGTCTCTATTTTGCATTATAAATAACGAGTCATACTCTGGTTTATGTCTGTAAGAAATGAACTTTTAAGCTTTAACACACACCTTTTCTATTTGAAAATAAAGTAAGTCCAGGATGTCATTCGTAGGTATGGGTAACGGTGTGTCGTCAGCATGTGTGATGACAGTATGAGTACAGTTTAATGCCAGTTGAAGTGGAATACTGATGAACAGTGACTTCACATCAAAAGACGCAAGTTTGTGGTTGTCTGGAATACGTACGTTCTGAATGGCGTCGATAAATTCGTCAGATTGTAACCGATGTATGGATTTGTTGGCGAGTGGTTGTAAAATGGAAGTCAGTTCGTAAGTGGGTGAGAAAATAAAGACTCTATGGGTCGCATTGTTATGTCTGGTTTGTGAAGTTTTGGAAGTCCGTAGAGTTTTCGTGTGTAAGGAACCGAACATCGTAGTCGGTAGTAACTGCATCGACTTTCCAAAATGTCTGATTTCACGAGTGCGAGTAGCTTGATGTCGAGTTTGCGTTATAATGAGGATGTGGGGTCTTTAGTCAGTTGTTGGTAGGTGTCTGTCGTTAACGAGAGCGTTGATCTTACGAAAGTAGTACGTCTTGTCCATGACAACAGTAGCACTTCTCTTTTCGGCCGACAGTATTACGATGTCATCGTCGTTCTTGTTGTGCTCTCTCTTTGTCTCTGTTTAAGGTTTCCCAATAGTTTCTTTAATGGTCACACTTTCACTGATCTGATCAAGATGTATTTTGCACCAGACACAAAGCAGAGATGGAAGTTGTGATTTATGTCTATTTCAATTTAATTGGTGTTGCTATGGCAGCATAAAACAAG
This sequence comes from Metridium senile, assembly GCA_949775045.1. Classification (NCBI taxonomy): domain Eukaryota; kingdom Metazoa; phylum Cnidaria; class Anthozoa; order Actiniaria; family Metridiidae; genus Metridium; species Metridium senile. Next base: position 23,977,188 of record OX459097.1, on the reverse strand, counting down.
GATGGCGGAAATAGGTTTTTCTAAACTATTTCGTATTTTCGATGAGCTTCGGAAAATGCTAAATGAGAATGGGAAGTGTGGTTATTAAAAAAACTACTGGGAAACACCTTAAGTTTCTTTCGAGTCTAGGGTGGATTGTACGGCAGATGCGATTCTGGATCCAATGTTATCCTTTTCAGGCTCAGATATGTCTTTCTGGTGAATAAGGACTGCCTCAACACAAGAATAGTGTCTGTAGGCATGCGTTTAGGTTTGATGGAGTGTTTGAGTCCGTATGAGAGTACGTGTGTTTCAGTCTTGTATACCGAATAGTCGTGAAGAAATATTCTTAACCCAGTTGTCGTCGTGTTTACGTTGTTTTCTATGTTTCTGTGCTTTCCGTTTGTTAAGTTCATGTACGTGCTTAAGTCCGGCATTTGTCAGCCGTTTTGTGTGCTCTTTTGTCAGCGATGTCCTTGTACGGTGTCAAATAAGTAATATTTGTATAAACTTAAGGTACTTGCCCCGGCTATTTTTATGTCTTATTTTGGAAACTTTTTTTGGACAAATCATTTGTTTGTACCATGTAATTTCCAAAAATGGTTTTCTTTGTAAATTTCTCAAACTAGAAACCCTTCAAAAAGAGAGTTGAACATTGCATGATTTACTGGTTCTAGACTAACATTGATGTGACATCTCTAAGGAAATGTGACAATTCTCACACTTCCAAAGGTCACAAACAGATTCTTGTAATATTACTGGCAAAAACATCGTCTTTACAGGCCAAAAGAGACAAAAATTCTTAGGAATGTTTGCAGAAATTCATACCTGATGTAATTTTACTCACAAAAATAGTTATTTTAACAGTTTAAAGCCAGTTTAAGCATGCGAGCCTCACTCCAGGGGGCGTTGCAGCATCTGTAAAAGCTTAGGATCATCTTGCATAACAACGGACACAGGAATCCCACAGCAAAGCATAATTTGTTCGATTTTAGCTCCCACAATACTTTAAACCAGCGGATTTATATTCAAGATGGCGGGAAAAAAAAATGGCTGACATAATTATCAAGAATTTCATAGATTTTGGTTAATATTTTGCCCTAGAATTCTCATAATTACTTAGTAAAGCACAGTACACATCAGGGGAATCAAATTCTCAAAAACTAAAAGAGCTTTCTCTTTAAAACTTGGCAGGCAAGTCAAATGTATAGTAATGCATTAACGTAGTCTTAGCACCCTCGCGATTTTAGCGCTGTAATAAATTTCAGATTTTTGAAGTTTGGGTAACGAAAATATCGAACAACAGACAAATTTTTCAAAATCTCAAGGGTGCTAAAACTACGTTAATGGGCCTAAACATGTAGAATAGATATTTGAAGTGTTTTTTTGGATTTGCTTTTTTTCCGTACGAGAAAAAACGATTCTCCTGATTTTGACGTACATCAAACAAATTTAATTTAATTAACACCTTTAAGCACCCCCCAGAAAATTTTACTAGAAACTGAATCTTAAATTCATACTCCATCTGGAATACTACTTTGTATTTCATAAAGTGTCTTAAAGTATTTTATATTCTTTGTCAAAAAGGACAAAGATAGCCGTGGCAAGTACCTTAAACACACTATGCAAGTAAAAAAATGAGTACTATCATATCAAAACAATATTAAAAGAGCGTGACGTTTAGTTTTTGGCAAAGCAGATTGAACAAATAAAATAACTAATCACGAAACACTAATCAGGAGAACTTTACTTATACAATTTAATATGAAGACAAACGAGAAGAAATTACGTTACGTTGTCATCGCGACAACATTCTCAAGTGAATGATGGTGGAAATAGAAAATATATTTATAGTGGTTGACAATGGAAAATAATACAATAAGTTAAATAAACAGTTTCGCTTGAATTGAGAAACAGTCTCCATTTTGCATTATAAATAATGAGTCATACTCTGGTTTATGTCTGTAAGAAATGTTTTGTTTTTTAAGCTTTAACACACGTTTCCTATGCAAATCAAAAAGGAATACTATCAAATCTAAGCTATACTTAAAGAGCGTGACGTTGTTTTTTTTTTTTTTTTTTTTTCAGGACAAGCGCTGACGCAGGGCCTTATTACACGAAATTACACGCTCGTTAGTGCACGAGTACTATATGATTGACCTTTCCATGACCCGATGTCAGTGATAAGGAAAAGCAAGTTGAACAAATCAAATAACTAATCACGAAAAATAAGTATCCATTTTGCATTATAAATAACAAGTCATTCTGGTTTATCATATTTGTATAACATTGTTAAGGATATACAGGACACAATTCACCTCAAAGTACACGTTTTTTCAAAAACAAACTAAATCAAACAACAGATTGAAATCCACAACCTTATAAAAAATCGAGTTCAAAAATATTGTTTGCAAAGAAGATATAAATGAAAAAGCATTTTTGATAGTCTAATGAATGCGTTGGAATATTGACAGGAGCTGTCAAAATTTGTTATCTTAGAGGTCACGACCACATTGTATCATGTTGTTACAGCGAAAACAAACTGAACAAAGTAAGCTAAAACCAAACTAAACTGCAACAACATACAAAGTTTTTGATATTCATTTTGATAATTCATCATTCTACTAGTTCTTAGAGTTTTTTGAGTTCTAGATCGTCTTGGTTATGTTACGATCAGTCAAGGATCATATTTCTTACGTGACGCATATTGACTTAGAAAGCCTAAACTTGTCAACATCGAATAAATAATCTTTTAATCCTATTAAAACAAAACTACAAATTTCTCAGTAGTAGAATTTGATAAAATGTACAACTTTAAAAGGTTTATTTGCAGATATTGTTCAACCAATTAACGCGAAAATCGTCATGATGACTCAAACATATCTCAAGTTTCAAAGAGTGCATGCATTTGTTGGTTTTCGTTTTCTTTCGTCAGATATTAGCCATTTACTAAAGAATGCACTGAAAAATATGTAGGTTGAACTTAAAAAATGAATAAAAACTTAACGAAGCGCCAAAAGACAAATCGCAGGCACACTTTGATAGATCAATCTATGTACAATAATAAGGTCAAAAAATTTGATCCGTTCACATTAACACTTCTGCAAATAAACATCTATCGCTAAGACAACACTCTCTTACTATATGCCCAATTTCTCCAAAACTAATAAGTTTTATTTAAAACTTCAACTAAATATGTAATCTTTATCATTTAAGCTTTCAGTAAATGTATACTTTGTACGGAAAATGATGTAAACTAAATGCGTTAAGAGCTTTTCAAAGAAACGTCCCGATTGTGTCCTGTATATCCTTAAAGCTTTAACACACGTTTTCTATGCAAATAAAAAATTAATACTATCACATCAAAACAACACTCAAAGAGCGTGACGTTATTTTTGGCAAAGCAGTTTGAACAAATATAATAACTAATCAACATAAAGTCTCTGGATCCGTTTTCCATTATAAATAATGAGTGATACTCTGGTGTATGTGTGTAAGAAATGTTCTTATAGCTTTGAAACACGTTGTCTATGCAAATCAAAAATGAATACCATCAAATCAAAACAACACTTAAACAGCGTGACTTTTACCTTTTGTTTTTCATATTTGTTTAAAAAGGTTGTTTAAAGCTTTAAAATTAACACACGTTTTCTATGCAAATAAAGAAAATAATACTATCATATCAAAACAATACTCAAAGAGCGTGACGTTTTGTTTTTGGCAAAGCAGTTTGAACAAATAAAATAACTAATCACCAAAAATTATATATTAAATATCATATCATAAATATCATATATTAAATATGGCGTAGACCACGCTTTCAAATGCTCTGTATCAATGTATTCATAATAGTTGTAGTCATATTTAATATAATTTCCAGTTAGCTATATAAACCAATGGAAACTTAGCTCGATAACTTTAGTTCCTCTAAGTTTCCAAGACTTGTAATATTATATTATTCCCTTTTGTAAGTTATATTTATTTATTTATATTTAAATGAAGTGTAAATAAAGGCATTATTATGAAAAAGTCTCCAGATCCATTTTTCATTATAAATAATGAGTCATACTCTGGTTTATGCCTGTAAGAAATGTTCTTTAAGCTTTAACACACGTTTTTTATGCAAATCAAAAAGGACTACTATCAAATCAAAACAATACTTAAAGGGCGTGAAGTTTTGTAAGTGATAAAGCAAAGTAGATTGAACAAATAAAATAAATTAATCACGAAAAATTATTTGCATTATATATAATGAGTCATACTCTGGTTTATCATACTTATATGAAAATGTTGTTAAAGCTTGAACACACGTTTTCTATGCAAATCAAAAATTAATACTATCATATCAAAAAAATACTCAAAGAGCGTGAAGTTTTGTTTTTGGCAAAGCAGATTGAACAAATAAAATAACTAATCACGAAAGAGTTTCCATTTTTCATTATAAATAATGAGTTATACTCTGGTTCATGTCTGTAAGAAATGTTCTTAAAGCTTTGAAACACGTTGTCTATACAAATTAAAAATGAATACTAAGAAATCTAAACAATACTTAAAGAGCGTGACGTTTTGTTTTTTCATTTCGAGGACAAGCGCTGACGCAGGTTCCCATTACACGAAATATCACGCTCGAGGTATTCACATTATCCTTATTTTTATCGGTAGTGTTAGGAGATTACTATATGTTTCACCTTTTCTTGGCCGAGGCTATGCCCGTTATATGACACAGAACATTAAAAAATTATTGCAATCACGAAAGAAATACTTGATATTGAACCCTGTCACATTTATGCGCATACGAATTATGTTGCTATCTTGAAAACAAAACCTTTAACACCGTGTTTCTAATACTGCAGCTCGATAAATGCTACTGTCACTCACCATTTATGGTATTTCCCCGTGTCCTGTATTCTATGTCCTGGATACTTTTATTCTTTACTTAAGAACGTAAGCCATGTGTTTCTAAAACGACAACAAATATGTTATAATATGTTCCGAGATTATAGTTTGCATAACAGTACTTTTTCATGTCAAGTATTTGTCTGTTGTACGTGTCTTACGGGTTAAACACGTCCGTCCACGAACATTGAAAGTAACTTTCAATATATTTTAGGGCAAGTTGTATTTTTGAAAATACGAATTATATCCATACTTTGACGCCCGCTGAGTCCCCTCGTCCAGGACAGTGTAACGATGGGCGAGGCATATGAGGTTTTAACGTGAAGAGTTTGTAGGAATTTAACCCTTGTCACAAACCCGATAAGCAAACCGAAGTTTGTGGAATTATTACAGTTTGCATATGCAGTTAATTCAAAGACAAAGTAGATAACCATAGGTATTTGGAATAGATATATAGATTATAAACTAACGCTAGAAGGCATTTACCTTTTGCTGGCGAGACACAAAATGTTATTTCCCATTGACATCTGTTCTTACTGACACTGAAATTTCATGTTCTGGACATTGAGAAGCAACACTGAAATAAAATACAAAAGCTGTAAATACAAAGCCTATAAGCCCACAACTGTGAGAATTACAGTGTCAAGGAAAGAGGTTTTTCGGTGTCCAGACACCATCATAACAAACAATCAATTTTTCTCAATTAAATTCAGAATTTATCTTTTCGGTTTTTCGATTGTAATGGATTTTTCTTTCAAATTGATTATTGAAAGTGAAAATATAAATGTACAAACAATCTAAGTCCTCCTTTCCCTAACATAATCCTTTTAGTACACCGTCTTGAGTACAAAGTTATGGAATAAAACATGCGTAAAATTATAAAAAGGACAGCTCTTAATAAAAACAGCATCATACACTTTTTGTTTGAATAACTAACTGGAAAATTCTTTAAACTGGAAAAGAATCAACAATGACTCACCTTACAAAATGTACTCTCGCCCATGGTTCAAGCAAATACATTTTTTATGGCGTAGGGATGCTATCCCTACCGCCAACCTTCCTCCTTTCTCATCCGGGCTTGGGACCGGCAATGGCGGAGTTAAAAATTTTTTTGCTTTCCATGTTTGCTTTCCTTGATTGCTTTTCTTTATTTCAACATCTATATACTTTACAAGTCATTAGTTTAGTAACATTTGTACAATCGATTTACAATAATTTAAATCTGTGTCTTAAGCAAATTAAATATTATGAGGTTAGTAGCACAGTTTGAGTCGATCTGCAAAAACAGAGGGATTAGCAAATTAAGGACAAACCAAAATATTACACTATAATACATACTAATCATAAATAAGTTCATACTGAATAAATCGATAAGAACTTTTAAAATATGCACCTGATCAAGTGGTTCTTTATTGCAGTACCAAGGCAAGGCTTGTCATCTTGGCAACCAGGGCTTGTCGTCATAGCCATTTGCAATGTAGTGTATTCATTTCTCTAGGAGGTCACATTGGTACGTCAAGGCACATGTTCACAGGACGTCTTTTGGTCACGCCAGGGCACTTGGTAACAGCAGGTTGAGTAGATCCACCAAAATTCGTACAAAGGCAAGCAATCTAAAGCATAGAAATAACTAAAAAAAAATATGGAGAAGTTAGTTAAATACTAAATAAAGTATATATGATATTGCATGGTAGTTAACATTTTGAATGGATCATTTATTTTATGTTAAATAGTCTACTCTATCTATTCTAATATACACTATCTACACTATAGGTTTATCGGTTATTGGTTAACTGTTTATTTAGGATTATCGGGTATCGAATTTTTATTTCGGATTTGATATCGGAAGTTTATTTCGGTTGTCGGATTTCGGAGGTCTGTCACCACAGGCAACCCAGACGTACACCACAGGCAGCCCAAATTACACCACAGGCAACCCATATATACACAACACAACCATCACATGCAAGTTTCCATCATCAATCCTATTCAATACTTAGCTTTAATCTATTCTTACATACTCTATCTACACTATAGGTTTATCGGTTATTGGTTAACTGTTTATTTTGGATTATCGGATATCGAATTTTTATTTCGGATTTAATATCGAATATTGGAAGTTTATTTCGGATTATCGGATATCGAATTTAGGATTTAATATCGGATATCGGTAGTCGGATTTCGGAGGTCTGTCACCACAGGCAACCCAAACGTACACCACAGGCAACCCACCATACGTACACCACAAGCAACCCATATATACACAACACACCCATCACCTACAAGTTTCCATCATCAATCCTATTCAATACTCAGCCTTTATAGTCTTGATATCAGGACGTCTTTCTTCTGTGGGGTTGTAGCTTTATGGCCAGCGTGTCTTGGGTTGGTTTGTCAATTCAAGTCTGTAAATGAAAAAGGGTCACGTCAAGAGACATGAACTACTACGCTTAGCAAACTTTACCAATAATCACCTGGTATACAAGTCATCAAACTAGGGCTCTTCGAGGGTACATCGACACAATAGCGCACTCCACACTCAAGTCGAGGAGGTCACAGGGGTACGTCAAGGCACATGGTCACAGGATGTCTTTTGGTCACGCCAGAGTACTTGGTAACAGGAGGTCGAGTAGATCCACCAAAATTCGTACTAAGGCAAGCAATCTAAAACGGCAAAATACTCACAAAAAAAAGAGAAAATTAGTTCATGCAGAATAAATCAGTTAGTAGTCTTACAATTATTACCTGATCAAGTGGTTCTTTGTTACAGTACCAGGGCAAGGCTTGTCGTCGAGGTAACCAGGGCTTGTCGTCATGGCAATCAAGTCGGAGGTCACATGGGTACGTCAAGGCATATGGTCACAGGATGTCTTTTGGTCACGCCAGAGTACTTGGACACAGGAGGTCGAGTAGATCCACCAAAATTCGTACCAAGGCAATCAATCTAAAACGGCAAAATACTCAAAAAAAAAAAGAGAAAATTAGTTCATGCAGAATAAATCAGTTAGTAGTCTTACAATTATTACCTGATCAAGTGGTTCTTTGTTGCAGTACCAGGGCAAGGCTTGTCGTCGAGGTAACCAGGGCTTGTCGTCATGGCAATCACGTCGAGGAGGTCACATGAGTACGTCAAGGCAATCAATCTAAAACGGCAAAATACTCAAAAAAAAAAGAGAAAATTAGTTCATGCAGAATAAATCAGTTAGTAGTCTTACAATTATTACCTGATCAAGTGGTTCTTTGTTGCAGTACCAGGGCAAGGCTTGTCGTCGAGGTAACCAGGGCTTGTCGTCATGGCAATCACGTCGAGGAGGACACATGGGTACGTCAAGGCAAGCAATCTAAAACGGCAAAATACTCAAAAAAAAAAGAGAAAATTAGTTCATGCAGAATAAATTAGTTAGTAGTTTGACAATTATTACCTGATCAAGTGGTTCTTTGTTGCAGTACCAGGGCAAGGATTGTCGTCGAGGTTAGCCAGGGCTTGTCGTCATGGCAATCACGTCGAGGAGGTCACATGGGTACGTCAAGTCCAGCAATCTAAAACGGCAAAATACTCACAAAAAAAGAGAAAATTAGTTCATGCAGAATAAATAAGTTAGTAGTTTGACAATTATTACCTGATCAAGTGGTTCTTTGTTACAGTACCAGGGCAAGGCTTGTCGCCGAGGCAACCAAAGCTTGTCATCATAGCAATAAAGTGTATCGGCATTTCTTCAGACCACAGGGGTACGTCAATGCAAGTTCGTTCAAAGGCAAGCAATCTAAAACGGCAAAATACTCAAAAGAAAAAAGAGAAAATTAGTTCATGCTGAAGAAATCAGTTAGTAGTTTTACAATTATTACCTGATCAAGAGGGCACATGGTCACACGATGTCTTTTGGTCACGCCAGAACACTTGGTAACAAGGAGGTAGAGTAGATGCACTAAAATTCGTACAAAGGCAAACAATCTAAAGCATAGAAATAACTCACAAAAAAATATGGCGAAGTTAGTTAAAAACTAAATAAAGTATATATGATATTGCATGGTAGTTTACTTGAAGTCAAGATTTTGAATGGATCATTTATTTTATGTTAAATTAATAGTCTACTCTATCTATTCTAACATACTCTATCTACACTATAGGTTTATCGGTTATTAGTCAACTGTTTACTTTCGATTATCGGTTATCGAATTTTTATTTCGGATTTAATATCGGATATTGGAAGTTTATTTCGGATTTAGTATCGAAAATCGAAATTTTATTTCGGATTTAGTATCGGATAACGGAATTTATTTCGGATTTAGTATCGGATATCGGAATTGAATTTCGGTTGTAGGATTTCGTAACTCTGTCAACATGATTAATTTTCAATACATAGATTCGCATCCATATATCAACTATTACACACCACAGGTAACCCACACGTACACCACAGGCAACCCACACGTACACCACCAGCAACCCATATATACATAACACAACCATCAACTACAAGTTTCGCGCGAAAATAGTCTAGTTTTATAAAATTGCATTATAGGTCGAGGCTAAATGTTTCGTGTTCTTATTCAATACTTAGCTTTAATAGTCTTGATATCAGGAAGTCTTTCTTCTGGGGTTGCAGTTTCGTGGTGTCTTGGGTTGGTTCTTCTGTCTGCATCCATGTTTTGGTGCTGTAAGCCATTTCATTCATCCTCTAAACTTGGACTTGGATCATTGATTTGTCAGGAACATTGAAAGAAATATATATACATCATTTTAGTAAATTGATATTACATGTAACATATGGAGCATACGAGTGTACAATCACGTATTTTTTTCGTGTTTTACTAAACATTTTCCTTTACATATTTCAAGCTTGTTAAAAAATGCAAGTTTTTATATGGAAACATAGCTATAGTGTTCAAATAATATCCAAAATATTTTGCAACAGATTGAATCTAATTTAGTTTCTCATCAACGACTTCGAAACGTATTAAATTTGTAAATAAAGACGTCAATAAAATGTTTTATATGAGTAAAAAAATAAAGATTCAGGAATAAACAATTACAGTGTGACTACATCAACCAAGGCCACCCAAACAAATTTTTCACAAATCATCCAATCACATTCAAGTATCTAAACAATAGAATTACAGGAAATTGATGATTCAGTAAATTTCACTGTCGAAATATAATGTCAAAGTGTCAACAAAAGTCATCAGAATTATCTTGTATAGTGAATAATGTGACAAATATTTTTGGTTCGAGTAGTCGCACTATAATAGAAAAATAAAATAATTTAACTTAAAATTGGTGCATGGTGTATAGTATGGCTAAGCCAATTGTAATTAAATGTCAACAGCAAAGCATTTAGATGCAGTAAATTTTGTACTTATGACTTCAGCTCATAGCAAAAAAATATATGCATAGTTTATATTCGAACTCAAAATAATTTTAACTAATTAAAATACACACTATTTCGGAATGTTACTAAACATATATTGTATGTGATCAGAAAATGGCAGATGACACAAATCAGTTATGAAATAATTCACTACTGAAAGATGTGAATGAATGAATGAATGTAATCAAGAGAAGCCATTTGAACATTTTTACTAGTAAAGTGATATTTCGGCCATCATCCGATAACCATTATCAGAAATACATTGATTGTGTGTTAACATGCAAAAATATATGGAAAACGATTAAAAAACATTTGAAAATCTCCCGTTTCAGTACGCACGTGAGTATTTGCGTTTGTAAACTTTGTACTTAAAGATGATTCCTTTGATAAACACTGTTTAGAGCTCTCTCTCTTTAAAGAATATTTAGCAGTCATAGAAACAATAAAAAATTAGAAACTAAATAAAAAGTAGTTCAATTTATGTTACAAAGTATACAACAGAAAACCGACTACGGGATGCCTCACCCTCCTGATAGCGTTATCACATTTACTCGACGCATAGAAATTACGATTTCCGGCGAAAAATAAGATATTTATATACCCGACGAACCAGACTGCCATTGTATAAATAAAGAAATGTGACTAAATATAAAGTGCATGTGATACGAAACTGCGAGTTAAAAGGAATGGCAGGAAATTGCCGTCACTAAATCGATAATAGATAAAAATCATCAGTCTCACTATCAATTTTCTCATTTATTCATTTATTTATTGAATAAGCCAAAGATCAAATGAAAAAAATCAACCAATATCATTCATAGAATATATCTATAGATAGCTAGCCTTATGAAATACAGAAAACATACACTACGCATATTAACGACTTCGAAACACAATAACTTTTGTAAATAAAGACGTCGATAATTAGAGAACAAAAACTATTATTTATTTATATGTATATATAATTCTTTTTGTTCTTTAATTATGTAACACTATCTTGTAATTGTAAATGTGTGTTTGAAATAAAAACAATTTAAAAAAAAAGAGAACAAAAACTAAAAGTGTGCAATACTTTGTACTATTTACCACTAAATAGTGTTGATTAAACAATAGAGAACAATAGAATTAGCATAATTTAGCAGTATTTAGTGGTAATTATGTTGCACACTTTTAGTGTTTGTACTCAAATGTTTTATTTGAGTAAGAATGAGAAAAATTCAGTAATATACAATAGAAAATTTAAAAAATTAATTTTAACTTCAAATTGGTGCATGCATAGTGTATAGACCACTTTCATAAATGGCCGCCACTAATTATCATTAATTTTTAAAATTGATGTTTTAAGAAAAAGAAAGCTATCATATGATAGACATTCACCATAACAATAACTTGTGAAAGTTTTGAAACAAAAAAAACAACAATTAAATTTGCAAGAAGCTACAAGAGTTTGGAAAATAGCTAAGCCAATTGTAATTAAATGTACATTTACGTTAACAGCAAAGCATTTAAATGTAGTAAATTTTAACATAAATGGCTGTCGATAGTTGTTGATAAACGAAACTACTGTATTGAGACTATCAGTTATGAAGTAATTCATAATAAGATGATGTTGCTATAATAACTGGAATAGACCGGTAAATGCAGTATAACGATAGATAAAAATATCTCACTATTCATTTTTTCATGCATTCATTCATTCATTAAGCCAAAGATCAAATGAAAATTAGAATTAATAGACTATATTTATAGATAGCTTGCCTGAAATATAGAAAACATACACTTCGTATATCAACGACTTCAGTATAACCGTTTAATAACAACGCAGTTAGATTGATACATTAACTTACCTTCGATCGTTCTGGTCAGTTACGCCTATATTTATAGTCCATGTTTTACTTCAGGACGTTCTGCAGAGTTCATATCTGTAAAAAAGCGAAAAACTAAATTATGAACGGTTTATAAATGAAATAGAATATACCATTTTTTACGTCTAAAATACTGTATGGTGATAAGTATCGAACACACTTACACTCGCTACCCGTACATTAAATAGAACACTGATCATATTAGTTAATTTTTGCCGAGGCAGTAAAACTGGAAAACTCTAAGATCCTTGTGACATGAAAAAGAAATACATTAAAATAATTCTGTTTTCACAACCCATTCTATTCCGATCAGGGATTCGAACCTGGACTACAGCACTGAGTGGTAGGAGAAATGTCAGTTTATCTGCTCGGCCACTCGTACAGCCCAATATATCGTTCCACGAGTTTTAACCAGTTTTATCAACAAAGTATTAGATCCAAAGAGATAAAATATGTAAAATTTCTAGTCTTAACGAGTTCTACACAATTAAAGAGACTCTAATACTTGTATAATTCAAGAACATAATTTTGGTTTACTAGCTCACGAGTGTTTTGAACAATTTCACCGCACTAGCGAAAGGTTATAAACTTTAAATATAAAGACCTATAGCAGAATAGCAAACTACTACATGAAACTCGAAGTAGAGAACTAATTTACCTTATTCGCTGGCTCGTAACGCCTGATACCGCTTCTTACTATAGTATCCTTGTGGAGAAGGGCAGCTTCTTCATGACGGTTTGGATATAGAGCTTCCACGTGTAATAACGGCCGCCTCACCGATGCACCTCTTAGGTCCAACTTCTCTTCGGGGTTGTTTGTGAATGATCACAATGACCCATGGAGGCGGTATTTATACCGGGAACGCCCACGGCTTCCTATTGGTCAATGGAAACATGATTTCGTGGTTTAGTTGTTATTTCTTACTGGAATGCACACTTCAAAATCACGAGCTATTCCAAACAATACTTGTAATCAAGCAATAGACGTGCAAGTAATCATGAAGGTTTAGTTTATCATTGTTTTATTGTAGCGTATACAAAATGTAAATATTTTACAATATCCGAGGGAGCGCCAGGGTTAAATACTTGTCATATGATAGAGTGGTTTTCATTAACCCGTGAAACACACTTTAGCATAATATGCTTTATGTAAGAGATAAATACCGAGAACGGAGGCAATAAGCCGTATAACCCTAATCCTAAGGCTTTATAGGCTTATTGCCGACGTTCGAGGTATTTATCATGATTTACAGAGGTTTTCACACAACTTCATGTCCCAAAGGGCATCATCAAGCTGATTATTTTTTTAGTTTCCCATGAGAATACAATCCAAACAATGGGCTTTTAGGTTTGTTGTACACTACAATACTAATGAACTTTAACGAACAAATGAATACATTTTCTTCTCACCAACTGACATCGATCGGACAGTTAGCATAAAGTGTTAGGGTCAGGATTTGTAAGCAAAGGGTTCGGGGTACGATTCTCGAAAGGGTCACTCTATCAGATGATTTTTTATCCGTTAAATGTTCGCAACTAGAAAACAAGAAAAGTTTAACGTTACATATAAAGTTGAAAAAGAACGGAAATGACAAGGATAATATAGGGATTAGGTCATTTGTATTCAAAGGCAATATACATTATTATTACACTTAAACTTTAACCTTGTGTTTTACACATTAATATACTTTATTACTCTTTCCCAAAAACGCTTTGTTTCACGGGTTAATGAAAACCACTCTAATAGTGTATACTCTATTTATTTACACTATCCGAGAGAGCGCGCCGAGCTAAATACTTGTCTTATGATAATAAATAATAAAAATGATAAAAAAAAAACAACACTTTTTTAAAGTTTCAATCTTCTAGCTGGACACAGTGTGCCCTACTAATCGGGGAGACTCACTCACACTCACTATCTCTACATTAAATATTTTGCACACAACTCTGCTCACATGTTCATTTTTGCGGAGGGAGGAAAACCGGATAACCCGGAGAAAAACCCTTGTGGCATAGGAGAGAAGAACACATCAAACAAACTCAACTCACATATAATCCATGCCCGAGCCGGGACTCGAACCTATATATGATAATAGTGTGTACTCTATTTATTTTCTGGTTATAAACATGCATCGTAGTCTTTTCCTGTCATTCAATGACCTGATTAAAGATGAACAATGAAATGCAACTGCATAATAATATGGGGGAGGGTAGCCTCCTATGCAGCCGCTCCTTTGTATCGACTCGTATTGCGTGACGATACAAAGGAGCGTCTGCATAGGAGGCTAGGGGGAGGGGGGCTTGATTGAATTTCTAACATATCAGAGGGGGAGTGTAAGAGCTAATTTGTTTTGCTTTGGAGTGAGTCATATGATAAATAATTATTAGAACGATTTCACATACGCGTTTTTAACATGCAAATATGTTTTGTCGAGTATTTAACATGCAAATGAGTTGTCACCTTAGATCATGTTAGATGAGTTGTCACCTTAGATGAGTTGTCACTTAACCCTAACCCTAACCCTAAGTGCTAACCTTTTAAAACTATTTTCTAGTATAATACATATACCGGCTCATGCATGCATGCGATATAAATAAGTGCGAGAAGTATTAAATTTCTTTTAGCGGCTACGCAATTTCGCAATAAAAGATAGTTGAACTATTTTGACAATTTCTGCTCAATTTCTGCTTAATCGTACCCCATTTCATGAGCCGTGGAGCTACCCGCGTGCGCTTGCCTCGTCTGTCGAGGTGACAACTCATTTGCATGTTAAATACTCGACAAATCATATTTGCATGTTTTAAAAAAACGCTTATGTGAAATCGTTCTATTGACTGAGTCAGGTCGGCAATAAGTACTTAAGATTGCAAGCATACAAGAATACGACAACTTCAAAACTTCGCTCTTATTAATATTAACATATAGTGTAAAATATTTACATTTTGTTTACGCTACAATAAAACAATGATAAACTAAACCTTCATGATTACTTGCACGTCTATTACAAGTATTGTTTGGAATAGCTCGTAATTTTGAAGTGTACATTCCAGTAAGAAATAACAACTCAACCACGGAATAATGTTTCCATTGACCAATAGAAAGCCATGGGCGTTCTCGATATAAATACTGGCTCCATAGGTCATTATGAACATTTACTAGCAACCCCGAAGAGAAGTTGGACTTCAGGTGTATCGGTGAGGCGGCCGTTATTACACGTGGAAGCTCTATATCCAAACCGTCATGAAGAAGCTGTTTTTCTCGACAAGGATATTAGTACGAAGTGGTATCAGGCGTTAAGAGCCATCGAATAAGGTAAATTAGTTCTCTACTTCGAGTTTCCTGTAGTATTTGCTATTTTGCATGCATAGGTTTTTATGTTTGAAGTTTATAACCTTTCGCTAGTGCGGTGAAATTGTTCAAAACACTCGTGAGTTAGTACACCTAAATTATGTTCTTGAATTATACAAGTATTGGAGTCATTTTGATTGTGTAGAACTCGTTACAGTGCTGCTAATTCAACCGGGGCCACCCGGAGTTTATTAGCCAATCACATTTGAGCTTAAGAACAAAAGATATCTACTTTATCTCCTTATCAGCCAATCAAATTATAGGCGCGAATGAGTTCAAATCTTATACGGATTGCAATATTTTGAAAAATGTCTGTCCAGCTACGAGAAAATCAAAACGGCGGCATTTACGATAACGGACGTCGAAATTCTCGACTTTTACGCGAAAGAGTTCTGGATTTGAACCATCAAGGGTTTTCACAGAGAAGAATTGCTCAAGAAGTTTGCTCAAGTCGCCACTTTGTAAATAATGTTTTGCTTGAGTACGACATTACAAATTCCAATCAGCCGCCAGCTAAGAAGCACAAGGGTCGTACTGTTCTCTCTCCAGATGCTTGTGAGTGTATTGAGGTGGAGAAATTATGTAAGCCAAGTGTTTATGCAGCAGAATTGCAAAATCGACTTGTGTTTGACGGGATTGTACATCCCCTTGACATTCCACATCGCGCTACAATCGGTCATTACCTGAAAAAAGATCTGCTGATGACGAAAAAGAAAATACATTCCCTTCCATCTGAAGCCAATACTAGAGCAATAGAAGA
This sequence comes from Metridium senile, assembly GCA_949775045.1. NCBI lineage: Eukaryota > Metazoa > Cnidaria > Anthozoa > Actiniaria > Metridiidae > Metridium > Metridium senile. Next base: position 23,960,970 of record OX459097.1, on the reverse strand, counting down.
ATATACAGACTTTTATCTCGATCAAATTAGCAATTTGAACACAAGCTCTCTTCATTTTTTCGATGAGTCAAGTGTTACAAAGACCACCATGAATCGCAGATATGGCAACGCGCCGATTGGAACCCCAGCGTTTGAAATTCAACGATGGGCATCAAATGCTAACTACACGATAAATCTCATGCATTCTTGTCTTGGAGTTGACTATGTAAATGTTATAGAAGGTGCATCTAATGGAAACGAGCTTTTATTTTTCTTCGAAGAGGCAGTTGAAATTACGAGGCCTAACGGTTCTGTACTACTCGAAAGAAACGATACTGTGATAATGGACAATTGCCCATTTCATCATGGCAGATTCACTGAAATGGCATTGAGATATATGCTTGCTGACTACGGAGTAAACCTGATATTTCAACCTCCTTATTCTCCACACCTAAACACTTGCGAGCTTTGTTTTCATCAGGTCAAAGCTTTTCTCAATCAGAACCAGATACTAGCTGACAACGAGACTGAAATCGCCATCTACCAAGCATGTAGCAGAATTTCCCCTGAAAATTCTACTGCATATTTTAGACATTGTGGATATTTCATTTAGATTGGAAAGGGCAACAACTTTAGGTCAATATATTGCCCAGACATTTCACACTATATAAAGCGCTGTGTAGTTTGCCGTGTGAAAATTACAAATTTTCAACTGAATTGTGACAGTGTTGAAAACAAAATTAGTGAAAATACGTGTATGAATTCATAGCGTATCAAAACGTTTTTTGTTAACCAAGAATAAAACAATTGCAAATAACCAATGTTTATTGAAATCCGCTATTTCTAGTATCAGTTCTAGTACATGTTGTCATGCAAACCCTATTCTAAAATAACTTCAGCTGGACATTGATAAGGCCACTCGGAAGGATATCTAATGTAACTCTATTTGACCATTAGGTACATAATGTAGTGCTAATTGTAAAGATTGTAAAATGTCTATTGAGTCTTCTGGTGAACAATAAATGTGATAGTTACAAGGGATGATAATTCCACCTCCTGTCGACCAAACACTCGGCCAGGGTGCGTGGCTTGGTAGCGGTAACGCTGTGATTTCACTGAAAGGGAAAGTAATCTGGGATAAATTTTCTATAGAGCCGGCTCACCAATGAATTACTGTGTAATAGTTAAGCCTTTGTGTATATACCATTGACTTGAATAAATCGAAGCTGATGATTCTCTTTTTCTGCCTTGTGATTCATTATTTCACACACAGGTTAATGAAAACTACACATATAAAAGATAAACTAATTACACTTACCACAGTACTTGTATCCTTGCTATGAATGAACATAATAAATCGGAAATTGTGGAGCACAACCCTGTTGGAATGTGGCCTATAATTTCATGATTATGGAAAACTGCGACCGCTGTTGGATCATTTAGATTCCCAGGCTCACAAAAACATTCACATATATCTCCGACAGCCACTATATTCTGATAAGCATGATGACCCTTTACGACAGCGTTTTTCAATTCCACGTGTGGCATTTTCAATTTATGGTCTTACAATCTAGTTCACGATGGATTTTTTCCCACGTATCCTAGACACTTGATTGGCAGTTGCTACAAGAAAATAGAGATGGCTATCTGATTAGGTCTACTTCTAAACAAGAAATAAATGTTTTTTGTTTGATTGACGCCGTTTGTGATCGAATAATAAGTGAATAATAAGTAAATAATAAATAGGTAAAGTAGGAAGTAATATCATGTATATAGACTCTCTTTGCTATTATTATAAAACCTTTTCTATACCGTGTACATGTGTAGCATAATTACGTCACAATGAGTTTGACTAAATACTGAAGTTTCAAATTGCTTTATTTGTGCATGAACTATTTTACAGGTTTTGCTGTCAATTATTTCCGGTAGATAGTGGATATAATATCTTTTTCAAAACATTTGTTTATATACATTTGATAGATGAACAGTAACCATATCATAATTTGAACTAAAAATAGCAATACTTTATGGGTTCGCATGAATTCTTTCTCATTTCTATAATAGTAATTAGCATTACTTATATACAGCCCAACTTTTGAATCCGAGAACACTTTGAGAATATTATTTGTTTATACATTTTGATAGATGAACAGTAACTATATCATAATTTGAACTAAATTCCAATTCTTTATGAATTCATATTCTTATATCTATAATAGTACTATCTTTTCAGTCCAACTTCTGAACCCTAGACCACTTTGAGAATGTGATTATGTAGAGAAAATATCAACATTTGCACGCTTATATCGTTCAATAATGTAGGGAAGTTCCCAATCCATGCGGTCGTCCATTGGGACTTTGTTTCCTAGCGCTCTCTTGAGTATCATGAGGTCTCTGTCTAATGCACTCCTGTCTACGTACTTGATGGCATTTTGGCTTCGTAGCCGCGGTCTCATTATGGCGAAAAAACTTGAAGAAGCTCTTTCTCTGGCTGCTTTGAATACATCGTAATCGTTCTTAGTTTTTACTTCTTTTTTCTCCAAGTCCTTCAAGATTCTCTTTAATTCTTGGATTTCTGATTTTATCTCGGGGTGTTTGTCGGTGTATCGGCAATTGGCGATTCCATTACACGGCCCGTTCTTGCACTTGGTTTTGTTGTGGCCGGGAAAATGGCAATGGGAACAAACCTTTTGGCGTCTGGAGCTGCTCTCTTTATAATCTTCTGTTGCACGAGTTTTCTCCTTGAGGAGTTCTTCCACACTTCTTTTTTTAGCGGCCATGAGCTCTTGGTCTTGCTTCATTTCTGTTTGGCGCTTGTCAAGATAGGTGCTGCTATGCTGGCTTGCACTGAACTGCGAACTTTGAGTTTGAAGAATCGTACTTGACGCAGTAGGTGTAACTATATTGGATATAGTAGGTGTAAAACCACAAACAGTGGCTGGATTAGATGGAGAAAATGTCAAATTGGGACTAGCTAGACCTGAGCTCGTCGACGGGGTCTGGTCTAAACACTCTTCGCCAGATGACTTTGATTGAACATTGGAAGTTGGGAAATAAAGTACTGATCCATGATTCTGTGGAAACAATTCCCTTGGCTGTAGATTAGATGTTTTCTCCTTCAAATTGGCGAGCTCTGTCTCCAGAATTCTCTTCTCTGCCATCTTTAATTTTTGTGGAGTTGGAAACAAAACATCGAGATCGGGCGATCTAAAGTATTTCAAAGACCCTACGGTGCTAAATCCACGACTTTCAAAGTCCTCGGCAAGTCTTTCTAGGCCAAGGCCATTTGAAATTGACTTTAACCACTGGAAAACTTCTGACATTGCTACTACAGTTTCCCGCGTGAACTAAACTACGCCGGAACTTGACGGATCGTAAATGTCTGGTTCTTTTGTTCTTAAGCTCAAACGTGATTGGCTAATAAACTCTGGGTGGCCCCGGTTGAATTAGCAGCACTGTAAGACTACACGTACATTTTACAACTTTTAATCCTTTTGGATGTAATACTTTGTTGTTAAAACTGGTTAAAACTCGTGGAACGATATATTGGGTTGTACGAGTGGCCGAGCGGGTAAATGACTTTTCTCCTACCACTAGTTCAAATCCCTGCTCGGGATAGAATGGGTCGTGAGAATAAAATTATTTTTATGTATTTCTTTTTCATGTCACGAGGGTCTTAGAGTATTCCAGTTCTCCTGCCTCGGCAAAAATTAACTGATATGATCAGTGTTCTATTTAATGTACGGGTAGCGAATGCAAGTGTGTTCGATACTTATTATACCATACAGTATTTTAGACGTAAAAAATGATATATTCTATTTTATCTATAAACCGTTATTAATTTATTTTTTTGCTTTTTCTACAGATATGAACTCCGCAGAACACATGGCCACTTTGTAAACGTCCTCAAGTAAAACATGGACTAATATGGGGCTGGCGTAACTGACCCGAACGATCGAAAGTAAGTTAACCGGACGAAGCATATGTATCACCGCTAAATGTAATAACAACGCTAAATGTAATACCAACCCTAAATGTAATAACAACGCTAAATGTAATAATTCAACGCTAAATGTAATGTTGAAAATAAAGTTCGTGCAAGCCAAAATCGCCACTGAAATCTTTGGATTCTTTATTGTACACGTGGCTGTTTTTCAGGGTTTTTGTTTTTGTTTTTTGTTTTTGTTTTTTGTTTTGTTTGTTTGTTTGTTTGTTTGTTTGAGTGATCCCCCTTTTGATGCTGTAGATTACTACTGATCCCCCTTTAGTACTCCAGAAAATTGACTGATCCCCCCAAAAATCCCCCCCCCCCCCCCCCCGGGCGATAAATAATGACCGGTCCCTGGCCCTAAAAAGAGTCCTTTAATCAATAATGATAGTGATGTTGAAAATAGTAATGATAATAATGTTAATAATAATGATAATCATAATAATAATAGTGATAATCATAGCAATAACAATAACGAGGATCCTCCTCCTCATGATCATAATATTCATAGTCATTCTAATCATAATCATAATAACCATAAATCTAATAATGATAATGATAATAGTATTAAAGTTTACAACAATTCATGCCACATAATAAAAAACCTTGGAAATAAGTAAATTTAGAGTACAAATATAAGTTCATAGACATTACAATATTAATCTATAATTAGTAAAGACAATCTATTAATGATAGATAATAACATTCATTATTAGTATTTGAATATCAATTAGGATGACAACCAACTATTAAAATAATAATAATGAGTATTTTCATTGTTATTACATTTAGCGTTGAATTATTACATTTAGCGTTGTTATTACATTTAGCGTTAAAACGATGAGGGAAACAGTTAGTTTTGTTTCCCGAGAATGTCAATGTTTCCCGAGGCTCCGGCCGAGGGAAACATTGAGATTCGAGGGAAACAAAACTAACTGGTTTCCCAAGGGATCAGTCATAAAGCGTTTTGTTATATAGCTAATCATTTTAGACAAGTCAATTAAGCAAAATTTGACTTTTTATTCAATGCGCTGGGCACTTGTATCCCGGTCGGGATACAGTTATATTTAACTAATATCACGTGAGCATCTATCAACCAATGAGAATGCTCGTTATATAGTCAAAATGATTAGCTATATAACAATTAGCGTTGTTATTACATTTAGCGGTGATACAGCATATAGTGTATGTTTTCTATATTTCACTGAGGTTAGCTAGCTATAATTCATATGATCTTTGGATTAGTGAATAGATGAATGGATGAATGAATGAATGAATGAATGAATGAGTGAATGGATGAATGTATGAATGAATGCAGCCATGAATGAAAAAATGGATAGTTTACCGGGACAGTTATTATAGCAACATCATCTTTCAATAGTGAATTATTTCATAACTGATGGTCTCGTTGCAGTAGTTTCGTTTATCACCAACTATCGACAGCCATTTCTATTAAAATTTACTGTATTTAGATGCTTTGCTGTTTACATTTAATTACAATTGGTTTAGCCATACACCATGCACCAATTTGAATTTAAATTAATTTTCTATCAATTGCATATTCAGGAATCTTTTTTATTTTTACTCATATAAAACATTTTATTAACGTCTTTATTTACAAAATTGTTGTCTTCTTGTTGATATGCATAGTGTATGTTTTCTGTATTTCGGGAGGCTAGCTATCTATTGATATATGTCTTTGTTTAGGATGTTGTTAATGTCGTTTATTATATGTATTTTCCTTAGAAAATTTAATTTGCTCAGTTTATACGGGTTTCCTGTGTTTTGAGATCGACTCCCTGTGTTTTGGTGTTGGTCACGTTTACTGTAATTTGATCTTGACCAAATCAATAACCGTCAGTAACACAATCTCTTAGTAAACAGCGTGAAAGATTAACAGCGTGCAATGTTACAAAACAGGCAACATCAGATCCGATTACATGCAGCTTATGTAAATAACGTGACCCGTAAACAGATCGCAAACAACAGGGAGTTGATCTCAAAACACAGGAAACCCGTATATAAAAGAGCAAAGTAAACTTTGTAAAAGAAAATGCATATGATAAAGCCGGGCTCCTTGTGGTTATATCTAACAATCATTTTGACTAGACACAACTATTTTAAACTTGCTATTCATCAATGAGACTGTATTTTATATTACAGCTTAGTGTATATCACAAAGCATACATTGTTATAAATCCAACACTGACTGGATTTACAACAAATTGCTGGTCTGTTCATCGTTAAAGTCATTAGCGGTGACTAATATCCTGTTGTGTTGTAACTCGTTTGTTTGTACCTACTCAAATTTCATAATTTTATTTCGAAGTGCAAGGAATATGCATACGGTAAAATCGGCTAAATCAATACCTATGATAAAGACGGGCTCCCTGTGGTATAACAAGTTATTTAATTCTGTAAATGACCCTCTACTACTAATATTCATGTGTATTATTTATTATATTGTTTGTTATAAAGGAAAACTTTAAACTTTAGTACGCCGTGTTGTGTAGGAAAATTTTTATTTAGGTTTAGATTCGAACTCGAATCTTGATCACAATAAATTTGTCGAGTAAATTGTATAAATCGGTTAGCGGGTCAAAAAAATCGTCCTGGGCATGCTGTTCACACGGAACCGAACAATATTTTCTTCCTGCATGTTCAGATTCATATTTGACCGGTCAAAAATTCGTCCGGTCCCGTGTAAAAGTAGCCTTATTGTGATCAAAATTCGAGTTCGTTAAAGTCATTAACGGTGACTCATATCCTGTTGTGTTGTAACTCGTGTGTTTGTACCTACTCAAATTTCATAATTCTGACCGTTGGAACTGTGCAAGGAATATGCAGTAAAATGTCTAAAAAATACATATGATAAAGCCGGGATGAGCTCCCTGTGGTATAACAAGTTATTTAATTTAGAAAAACCGTAAATGACCGTCTACTAATATTCCTGTGTATTATTTATTGTATTGTTTGTGATAATTAACATTTTGGTAAAATATTTCCATCTATAGGCATTGTATACCCAATCATTTTGCGGCCTTGGTGACGGTGACAACGACGATAGATCTAATTTCGCCGGTGGTTGGACAACAAGAATAACATCGAAAGCAACAACAAGCAATGTTACCATTCAAAGTCGGTCAAAACACAGGTAGCCCAAGATCACTATCTGTGGTCTTATAAGCCTTATATGGGAGACTATACGAAGATTTTTAAAATATACAAAATTTGTATAAATAATGAAAATAAACGTTCTTGCTTGTTTCTAGCTTGTGTTTTACTTTGACTCCCTGTGAAGTTTCAGGCCATTTGGAGAAGTTTTGAGCGAGTAGTGGAAAATTGTTCAAAACTGCATACTCCAAATGGTAAGGACGTTTATTTTTATTATTTATGCAAATTTTGTATATTTTAAAAATCGCCGTATATTCTCGCATATAAGGCTTATAAGACCACAGATAGTGAGATTGGGCTATCTGTGGTTTCCCCGGTCGTTAGACAACAAGACCACAGGCAGCCCAAGCACAGGGAGCCCGGTTTTATGTCGCTTTTATATGAAATAAATTATACAATGAAATAAAATATATTGTAATCATGAGAGCCTTTGGATTTCCTGTGGTGTATTTAATCCTTGGAGTTTCCGGTAATGGATTAGCGTTACCGACCTGTGTGTGCCGTTGGTAACTTGAGAGCGCATTAGCGTAACGTATTATAGCCTGCATAGCTTGGCCCTAGGGAGAAAGGAGGGGAGGGTAGAGGATTGGGTAGAGGAACGAAAGAAGGGAGGGCCTGCAGCGAAGACCCTTGATTTTCCATAATTTCGCGCAGGGATTCCGTGCGCGAAAATCCCATTGGTCGAGAGCGACCAGGTATCATCTCATTGGCTGTTCTTAGCTATATTGTGACATGTCAATATTGAACAGACCAACGGTAGCTTGACCTGTAACGAGTAGCTCTAATTACAAACGGCTATTTCAGGCAAGTAAGATCAAGAAATTTCGATCTATGACATATCTAATATCTAAAAGAGAGACCTTGGCATCAGAAGCTCTAAATTAATAAATATTTCTGGTTTATTTAAACCATCGCTTGGTTACAAAAAGGAGCACTTGGTCTCTTTTGTAACACTTGGTCCCTAATGTAACTTTGTGATCCCTTTTGTAACCTTACCATGTGTGCAAAAGGGAAAAACGGTCCTTTATGTAACCTTTGTTCATAGGTGAACAAAGGTCCCTAATGTAAATTTGTGATCCCTTTTGTAACCTTACCATGTGTGCAAAAGGGAAAAACGATCCCTTATGTAACCTTTGTTCATAGGTGAACAAAGGTCCCTAATGCAACTTTGTGATCCCTTTTGTAACCTTACCATGTGTGCAAAAGGGAAAAACGATTCCTTATGTAACCTTTGTTCATAGGTAAACAAAGGTCCCTAATGTAACTTTATGATCCCTTTTGTAACCTTACCATGTGTGCAAAAGGGAAAAACGATCCCTTATGTAACCTTTGTTCATAGGTGAACAAAGGTCCCTAATGTAACTTTCTGATCCCTTTTGTAACCTTACCATGTGTGCAAAAGGGAGAAACGATCCCTTATGTAACCTTTGTTCATAGGTGAACAAAGGTCCCTAATGCAACTTTGTGATCCCTTTTGTAACCTTACCATGTGTGCAAAAGGGAAAAACGATTCCTTATGTAACCTTTGTTCATAGGTAAACAAAGGTCCCTAATGTAACTTTATGATCCCTTTTGTAACCTTACCATGTGTGCAAAAGGGAAAAACGATCCCTTATGTAACCTTTGTTCATAGGTGAACAAAGGTCCCTAATGTAACTTTCTGATCCCTTTTGTAACCTTACCATGTGTGCAAAAGGGAGAAACGATCCCTTATGTAACCTTTGTTCATAGATGAACAAAGGTCCCTAATGCAACTTTGTGATCCCTTTTGTAACCTTACCATGTGTGCAAAAGGGAAAAACGATCCCTTATGTAACCTTTGTTCATAGGTGAACAAAGGTCCCTAATGTAACTTTGTGATCCCTTTTGTAACCTTACCATGTGTGCAAAAGGGAAAAACGATCCCTTATGTAACCTTTGTTCATAGGTGAACAAAGGTCCCTAATGTAACTTTGTGATCCCTTTTGTAACCTTACCATGTGTGCAAAAGGGAAAAACGATCCCTTATGTAACCTTTGTTCATAGGTGAACAAAGGTCCCTAATGTAACTTTATGATCCCTTTTGTAACCTTACCATGTGTGCAAAAGGGAGAAACGATCCCTTATGTAACCTCTGTTCATAGGTGAACAAAGGTCCCTAATGTAACTTTGTGATCCCTTTTGTAACCTTACCATGTGTGCAAAAGGGAAAAACGATCCCTTATGTAACCTTTGTTCATAGGTGAACAAAGGTCCCTAATGTAACTTTGTGATCCCTTTTGTAACCTTACCATGTGTGCAAAAGGGAGAAACGATCCCTTATGTAACCTTTGTTCATAGGTGAACAAAGGTCCCTAATGTAACTTTGTGATCCCTTTTGTAACCTTACCATGTGTGCAAAAGGATCAAAAAGGATCACAAAGTTACATTAGGGACCTTTGTTCCCTTAAGTACCCATCACTTGGTTACAAAAAGGAACACTTGGTCTCCTTTGTAACCTTCCAAGGTTACATAAGGGAACGTTTTCCCCTTTTGCACCCATGCATATGGTAAGGTTACAAAAAGGATCACAAAGTTACATTAGGGACCTTTGTTCCCTTAATTACCCATCACTTGGTTACAAAAAGGAACACTAGGTCTCCTTTTTAACGTTCCAAGGTTACATAAGGGAACGTTTTCCCCTTTTGCACCCATGCATATGGTAAGGTTACAAAAAAGATCACAAAGTTACATTAGGGACATTTGTTCCCTTAAGTACCCATCACTTGGTTACAAAAAGGAACACTTGGTCTCCTTTGTAACCTTCTAAGGTTACATAAGGGAACGTTTTCCCCTTTTGCACCCATGCATATTGTAAGGTTACAAAAAGGATCACAAAGTTACATTAGGGACCTTTGTTCCTTTAAGTAACCATCATTTGTTTTCAAAAAGGAACACAAGTTACAAAAAGGATCTGATCACGTTACAAAAGTGAACATAAATCTAATCATTCATTCATTCATTCATCCATGCATCCATCCATTCATCCATCCATCCATCCATTCATTCATTCATTCATTCATTCATTCATTCATTCATTCATTCATTCATTCATTCATTCATTCATTCATTCATTCATTCATTCATTCATTCATTCATTCATTCATTCATTCATTCATTCATTCATTCATTCATTCATTCATTCATTCATTCATTCATTCATTCATTCATTCATTCATTCATTCATTCATTCATTCATTCATCTATTTATCTATTATGTGTTTACTAAATTGCTGGATAACTTCACCCGTGCTAGTATCATGCACAGTGCTGGTATGAGATGGCTGTGTCTGCGAGTAGAACTAGTATGTTTTTTCATTGTAATCATATTCATTTTTGTATTTTGTATTTTTATTTAGCGCTTAGAACAAACTTGAATAAGCGCTAATAAGCTAAGCTATATTATATTATTATTTTGCATGGGCTATAGTCCATCAAAAACCGTCATTTTTGAGCGTTTTGCATGGGCTTTAGTCCATCAAAAACCGTCACTTTTGCGTAATTTGCAGGGGCTATAGTCCATCAAAAACCGTCATTTTTGAGCGTTTTGTATGTGCTATAGTCCATCAAAAACCGTAATTTTTGCGCATTTTCCACGGGCTATAGTCCATCAAATCGTCATTTTCGGTCATTTTTGCGCATTTTGCATGGGCTATAGTCCATCAAAACCGTCATTTTTGAGCGTTTTGTATGTGCTATAGTCCATCAAAAACCGTAATTTTTGCACATTTTCCACACGCTATAGTCCATCGAATCGTCATTTTCGGTCATTTCGAGCGTTTTGCATGGGCTATAGTCCAAATACCGTCATTTTTAGTCATTTTTGAGCGTTTTGCATGGGATATAGTCCATCAAAAACCGAAATTTTCGGTCATTTTTGCGCATTTTGCATGGGCTATAGTCCATCAAAAACCGTCATTTTTGCACAATTTGCAGGGGCTATAGTCCATCAGAAACCGTCATTTTTGAGCGTTTTGCACGGGCTATAGTCCATTAAAAACTGTCATTTTTGCGCAATTTGCATGTGCTGTAGTCCATCAAAACAGTCATTTTTGAGAGTTTTGCATGTGTTATAGTCCATCAAAAACCGTCATTTTTGAGCGTTTTGCATGGGATACAGTCCATCAAAAACCGTCATTTTCGGTCATTTCGAGCGTTTTGCATGGGCTATAGTCCATCAAAAACCGTCATTTTTGGTCATTTTGCGCATTTTGCATGTGCTGTAGTCCATCAAAAACTGTCATATTCGGTCATTTTTGAGCGTTTTGCATGGGATATAGTCCATCAAAAACCGAAATTTTCGGTCATTTTTGCGCATTTTGCATGGGCTATAGTCCATCAAAAACCGTCATTTTTGCACAATTTGCAGGGGCTATAGTCCATCAAAAACCGTCATTTTCGAGCGTTTTGCATGTGCTATAGTCCATCAAAAACCATCATTTTCGGTCATTTTCGAGCATTTTGCATGTGCTGTAGTCCATCAAAAACTGTCATATTTGCTCATTTTTGTCATCCATGCACTGATGGTGATGGGCTATATTGTCTAACACTTGGTTGATGTGAAATCTTTTATTAACAATATAATATTAACATATCAACTGCACTGTAAAAGCAAGAAAAATTATTATCAATAACTACAAAATGCGGAAACTATAAATATATATATTAATACATCGAAAAAATGACGAACATTTTAGCAGAAACATGGACGCAGTCCACACTAGTTTAACCGCTAGTTATCGTACATTTTTACTAAAATTGTTTCCTTGGAAAAAACGACGCAGTCCACACTAAAAAGTCGTCATTTTTAATTCGTTGTATTTAACAGTGTTGTATTAAACATAATGCAGTTTCTACAATGAAATATTTTGTAAAGAATTGAAATTGCACATGCAGCTGTCGATATTGGCTTGGACCCAGGGAGAATCCCCATGGAAACACCTACTGCGCTAAATATAAAAACATGCGACAATTTGATCCCTATGGAAACATTACATACAGATTTCTTGATAGAGTACAAACATTAATAGCGTACAACATAACTACTACTAGATAGTGACATTTGATGCTAATTCTATTGTTTTCTATAGGTGAGCGTAGTGTTAGCAAGTGTTGGTATTGTGATGCTAATTTGCCAACCATTTTCACAATAGATTTGTTAATTTTCTTTGTTCTAATAACAATGGTTGGTTGGTAAAGCCATAACAAAATACGTCACTGTACGTCCACCTGTTGATTAATTAGTACTAATTATGAATACTAGCCGAAGCAGTCGAAACGTCGCGATATGATTGACATACTATTTGGTACTAAGGTAGTCGTACCTATTATCGCGTACATCCTAGTCATTTAACCCGTGAAATAGATATTAGACTAATACACCTGAGCAGTCTCTAATTCCATTGTTTTCTTTTGTGTTTATTTGACTATTACACGTCGACTATCTAATTTTGTTTCATGGGTTAAATATCGTCCTTTTCGTCAAAAATAATATATATCTTCTATTCTGCGTATACTTTTAGTGAAAAGAGTGCACCAAAAAACTTAGTTGCAACAGAATAAGCAGCCATAATTGTTTTAATTAATCTTGAACCAATGTTTAAGAAGATATTATATTTTACGAAAAGCACGATAATAGGATGTGCGCGATAGTAGGTACGACTACCTTACTTGTTTGTACTCTACTTCATCTGAAATAACTTTTTGTAACTGAAAAGGTTGATCAACACTGAGTTACCTATCAAAAATGCTTAAAAAATAATTCATGCAATAAAATCTACTAAGGGGGTGGTGCGTACGAATAAGTAGTGTTACGTCGTGTATCATTAAAACAAACTAAATATGCGATAACCCTTTTAAAATGGTTGTATGTATTACAGCGATTTGAAATCGATTTTGACAACGTATTTAAATTAGCTGTACAATGGAAGGTGATTATAAAGGCGTGCTATTGGTGAATGAATATAACAACCCTCCCTCCTCCCCCCTGGGGTAGGGAATGTCACCTAATTATCTCTACTTTCAAATAACCATAATTCCTGTTTTAGGGGGGAGGGGGGGGGGGAGATATTGAGATATAACACTCCAGTTTCATAGCACCGCTGTACTATTTGACAAAAGGTGCATTTGCACAGGGATAATCTCAATACTCCAGTTCCATGTTATCTAGCACCGCTGTACTATTTGACAAAAGGCGCATTTGCACAGGCTAAGCCTCGATTTGCTGTAAAAATATTCACAAATCCCAAGGAAAGCACGAAAAATGTTATCGAATAGAAAACACATTTGCGTTTACTCTGAATTGAGGCTATCCCTGTGCAAATGCACCTTTTGTCAAATAGTACAGCGGTGCTAGATAACATGAAACTAGAGTATTGAGATTATCCCTGTGCAAATGCACCTTTTGTCAAATTGTACAGCGGTGCTAGATAACATGAAACTAGAGTATTGAGATTATCCCTGTGCAAATGCATCTTTTGTCAAATTGTACAGCGGTGCTAGATAACATGAAACTGGTCTAATTCAGATCAAACAAATTTGAATTACAATATCACCCCCAAAACAGAAGGCATTATGGGTATGTGAAAATAGAGAATCTGGGTTTACACTGTCTCCTCCCCTCTTAGGTTAAAACTGTCTCCTCCCCTCTCAGATTAAAATTGTTTCCCTTTGAGGTTGAAAATCGCTTCCAAAGTGTCGCCTATTCCCTCTCCCCTTATGATACAAACATTCCCCTCCCTACCCCTGTCAGGACATGGTTTAGTCATCATCTGAAGATTTCTTGTCCTTCTTGCCCAGGATCTTCTTGAGTTGTTTGGTCATGTAGTAGGGTTTCTGGTCTGAACCGTCATTACGTTCCAGATCCTCCACTGGAAAAAAAAATATCAAAACCAACTTTTTAATGAAATGTAGTATATACAATATGAACGGCCGGTATGTATGGGATAGACTGTGCAACGTACGGTACCGTGCCGTGACCGTGTCGTAATTTACACCTAATCCAAAAAACGTTGTCTGGTCCGCCGCACAGTCGTCGCGCCAAGACCGTGAAAGATATTGGTTATATCTAATCAGTATTTAATTTATTTGCATGTTCACACTATAGTGTGGTACTTTTTTCAACGAAATAGTGTTGTGCCTACTTTTATTTTCTTGTTTTATCACTCTCATCAAAATATTTACTGTGTTTTCCTTCACGGTCTTGGCGCGAGGACTGTGCGGCGGACTCGACAACGTTTTTTGGATTAGGTGTATATAAAAAGATTCAAAGTTCTTGCCGTGACCGTGCCGTGCCTTTACGGCCGTGCCGTGTTCGTGCCATACTGAGTTTCTATAAAGACATTCGAAATCGCTGCCGTAACCAAACTGTGGTGTTTTAATAGGCACAGGAAAAACTCTTTAAATTTCATTTGTACTGTACCGTGCTGTGTCCGTGCTGTTTGCACAGTCATACGAAATCCGCTCTATACAACTACAACCACCATCATTATCACCATTATCACTATAATCTACCACCATCATCATCATCTGATAATCATCGCCATCATCTGTACCACAACCACCACCACCACCATCATCATCATGAACTGCATTATCATCATCATCATAATCATCGTCATCATCACATTATCATCATCATCACCATCATCATCCATGATCCTATTATTGTACTTACAGAAGCAAAGAAAGACGGTGTCGATGGCCATGTTGTAAACGCTGAAGAAAGCTGACGTTATCACATACGAACCAATTACAATGATCTACAAACAAGCACAAACACTATTAGCTCGTTATTATAAATTAGACTTATCATTGTCGCAGCTACAGTTAGCACACCAAGGATGTCGGGAATATGACAGCTCCAAACCCCAGGGCTCCAAACCCTCGTTATATTGGAGAGAACACATAAAACAAAATCAACTGACGTATTCTTGGGTTGCAGTCATTCCATTCTTGATAAAAGACAACCATCACCGTGACTGGTGGTACTTTTGTTCAATTCGCTCTCCTGGGAACGGTTACAAACCAAGAATAATGCATGCCGGGATTCCACACCACTCCCCTCCCCTACAGGGGAACTTAGACACAATGTTGTACTTACAAACACTGGCGCAAGGTAATAGTTCAGGTTTTCTTGTTGCTTAAACCAGTAGAAACTACCAATACCTACACAGACAAACCATAGTTTAGTAACAATGATGATGATTATGATGATGGTAGTGATGGTGGCGGTGGCGATGATAATGATGATAATGACGATGGTGGTGATGATGATGATGATAGTGAAGATGATGAGGATTATAATAGTAATAATGATGATAATAGTGATGATGATAATATTTGTAATGATGCAGACATTGATATAGTAATTTATCGTGACTTACCGACACCAAAGGTGATTGACAGCTGATAGTGATAGTGATGATGATAATATTTGTAGTGATGCAGACATTGATATAGTAATTTATCGTGACTTACCGACACCAAAGGTGATTGACAGCTGATAGTGATAGTGATGATGATAATATTTGTAGTGATGCAGACATTGATGTAGTAATTTATCGTGACTTACCGACACCAAAGGTGATTGACAGTTGTCCAATGAAGAGAATAAAATCAGTGACTTTATCCAGAACAACCACCCTGTAAATAAACAAACCATATTACACCCTTTAACATCCATCGTGTATATAGAGGATATGCATGGGCACACGAATGTTATCTTCCGACAACCTTTTCGGAAAAACTGTACGTGGCCAGTTTTAACCTGTGTATCCATCAATTAATAATTAGTTACCTCAAAATGTTTCTCATTAACAAGAAGAAGGCATTCTTGGCTGATACACAGAAGTTCTTGCCGTAAACAGCGACCTAGGGAAATGTACATATAACTACTCAACAAATGGGACAACATAAGCAAGCAAACGAATGTACAAGAAATGAATGGATAGATGAATAAATGAACGAATTAATAGTTAAACGGACTTATGGATGAACTACTAATGAAAGATCGAAATTATTGCTTAACAATTCCTTACCTCAATGTAAGCATTCTTGTTCAAGAACTTCAAGAACTTCTCCAGACACCAAAAACAGCACTTCAAACATCTGAACAAAGAATTCGAGCATACAGTTTGTATCACAATGGGAAAATATATACTTTCTATTACTTTATCATCACCATCACCATCATCACTATGACCATCATCACCACCATCATCATCACTATGACCATCATCACCATCACCATCATCACTATGACCATCATCACCACCATCATCATCACTATGACCATCATCACTATGACCATCATCACCATCACCATCATCACTATGACCATCATCACCACCATCATCATCACTATGACCATCATCACCACCATCATCATCACTATGACCATCATCACTATGACCATCATCACCACCATCATCATCACCATCACCACCATCATTACCATCACAATCACCATCACCACCATCATTACCATCACAATCACCATCATCAACACCACCATCATCACCATCATCACTATCACCACCATCATTACCATCCCAATCATAATCACCACCATCATTACCATCACAATCACCATCACCACCATCATTACCATCACAATCACCATCACCACCATCATTACCATCACAATCACCATCATCAACACCACCATCATCACCACCATCATCATCATCGCCACAATCATTATCACTACACCATCATCATAATCATCCTCCCCATCATCATCATCATCATCACCATCATCATCATCATCACTACCATCATCATCATCACCATCACTACATTCATAATACATGTACTTACTTCATGATGTATTTGGCTATCTCTCCTTGCGTACCCGGTGTTCCTACAAACAACAAAATATATGTTAGACTGTGCAATTTTATTTGACTTGAAAACGTGAATATGGAGTGTTAAATTGTTCAGGAACTTGTGATGCAAGGGTATTGCGAGTTATCCCGCGGGGGGTTAGGGATAGTATTTCTTACTAACAAAGAATACACTAGCTTTCTAATGAATATGCTGTTCCATGCTTCATTCAGATTTATAAAATAATTGGGATAGTACGCGCGCGTTGATTGGTCAACAACCCGTGTTTCATGAGAGCATGAAACACACTCACGCCATTTTCAAGCGCGCGCGCTCATTCAACGGTCAGTTTTTTTCGTTGTTTTTATCTTTCGCGCGCGCTTATTGGTCAGTTTCGGTGAAATGTAACGTAGGGAGAAATGACATCGTCAAACGATTAAATGGGCATTTTTTCGCCTTTTCGCGCGATTGTTATTTTATAAAAGAAATGAAACACGTCTTCTGTTTTTTCACTGGCTTATGAAAACCTCGATACGTTTGGGAGAATTCTCGAGCAGGTCCAAACACTCGACTTCGTCTTGTGTTTGGACTGATCTGCTCTCGAATTCTCCCAAACGCATCTCGGTTTTCATTAGCGCGTGAAAACACAGAAGACGTATTTCATTTCTTAAATGCTAATTAGTGGTTATGATACCATATTTGGCATTTGATGCTCAAATCAAGATGGCTGCTTCGAAATTCTTGCTAGATTTGTTGTCATTCAGAGGAGATAGACCAAACATTGGACCGGGAGGTTTGATATTATATTGCTTCAAATCAATGATAAGTAAGAAAACTTGAATAACTACTTGAATGTTCCTGAGCATAGATCAAAAGAAATGTATGGTGGTTGCACGTTCTGAACAATAATAATAATAATATATATGATATCAATACCATTAAGTTTGTGGTCGAGGTACTCTAGGCCGGCACGTATTAGCTGTACGATGGCGATGATAAGAGAACCAAAAGCTAATGACCCTGTATGGTACCTACAAACGCAAATAAATATAAACAAATTACTAACGTCTCGATCCAGACACAAGTGCCCTATTAATTGGGGAGACTCAGACTCACTACCTCTACATTAAATATTTTAGCACACAACTCTGCTCACAATCGTCTAGCCAGACACAAGTGTCCTACTAATTGGGGAGACTCACACTCACTTCCTCTACGTTAAATATTTTAGCACACAACTCTGCTTACATTTACATGATCAGTTTTGCGTAGGAAAACCGAATAACACGGAGAAAAACCCTCGTGGTATAGGAGAGAACAACACATCTAATAAACTCGACTCACATATAATCCATGCCCGAGCAGGGACTCGAACCTTGCCCACAGCGGTGAGAGGCGCGCACTAAACCACTACGCCACCCTTGCATGCCAACCATACTCTAAGCATAAATATCAAGTATATGCAGGAAACCATAACCCGGAGAGTATAACTAGTATCTCGAATTTTCTCAAACGTTTTCTCAGACTTATGTATGTTGGTTTACCTGAGAGTACGGTAGAATGATGCAGCGACTGGGAACGTTGGCACATCCTGGGACAATAAACATTGTTATCATTATCACCAGCATAATGTAACAGCACCAACACTTATATAATATACAATATGTTGTTAAAACAACTCCCCTTCCCCCCACTACACAATGGAGGCCTGGCCGTCATCAAGGAATCATGTTAACTGAAAACCAACATTGCATGGAGGGGGAGGGGAGGATTATAGCGAAAATGTATAGGTAAAGGTCAAAATAGTTTTTGTCAAGGTTTCAAGTAAACGTGTTTTTCAGTGTCTTGTTGTACTTACATTTTTCTTGTCATAGGCCCAGTAGTACGAAGCAAAGGCACCAGCCAACACACACTGACCCAACGCGATGATAAAGTTCATGATCCAGAACCAACCGAACAGATGGTAAATTTGCATACGAAATATATGACTGAAACCACAGACAGATATTATTAGCGTTATTATTAGCGTTATTTATGATATTCATGAATAATTAATGAGAATTTTACAAAAGAATTCACGTCTGTAACAAAAGTTGTATATCCGATACAGATTCGTCCTGATTTGCATAAGTTTGAACTCGAATTTTCTCGACCAGATTTACTTGACAATTTTGATCTTGACAATTTTCGTAAAATATGCAAGAACTAACGTTGGAGTTTCATAAGTACTACATAATATTCGCGTCCAATCTGTATGCACTATACAACGGGAGTCTTCAAGTCGCCTTTAATTGTATATCGCATACAGATTGACCGTTCAAATTGTATTACTTAGCATGCTATTGATTTATTCTTCTACAAACAGAAGCTCAGTAGTTGGTTGAAACGTGCAATACATTTCTTTTGATCTATTACAGAATATTGATTTTTTATGGTAGATTTTTTTTCCCCGTAGTTATTCAAGTCTTCTTACTTTAGAACTCTCAAAATGTTATTAAGGAATACAATATAATATCAAGCCGCCGATCGAAAAAATTTGTTCCAACTCCTCTGAATATGCGACCAAATTTAGCAAGAATTTTGAAGCAGCTATCTTGATTTGAGCTTCAAATATCAAATATGGTATCAAAAACCACTAATTTGCATATCTGAATATGTTGTGCATAGGTACATTGTTGTACGTTTCAACCTTTTATGATTATCTGGTACATAACAACCTTTCGGCATGAATGAACGATTCGCGTCAATAAATCTATCTATTGTTTTTTCCCTTCTCATACATACATCACTAGAAGACGGCCTGTTTATACTTACTCGTTGTCCTGGAAGTTGATAAACGTGCAGATAGTAGTATCGTTAACTCCAACCTTATCCGACACCGCCTGTTGACAACACATGACAACATAAGTAACCCTAGTGCCAGCAGACAACTTACCCTGGTTCCTGGCCGTGACCACCCTCACACGTGTGCCCTGCTAATTGGGGAGACTCAGACTCACTACCTCTACATTAAATATTTTGCACACAACTCGGCTCACATGTTCATTTTTTCGGAAAATGGAAAACCCGATAACCCAGAGAAACACCCTCGTGGCATAGGAGAGACGAACACATCAAACAAACTCAACTCTATGCTCGAGCCGGGACTCGAACCTGGACCACAGCGGTGAAAGGCCAGCCATGCCACCCATGTATTCTGGTCATACATGTAACGTTACCAACTTACCTGAGTAAGGTCACAAGCTGACTTGATGGTACCATTGTTGTCAATAGTAGAGTAGTTGGGTGTACCAGCAGTGACCAGGAAACTGGACAAAGGTCAAGGTACATGTGTACGATAGATAACAGAATGACATTTGTAACACCGTAAACACCATTGTAACAGCATTGATTTATTAAATAATGTATTTTGTTTTAACTGAGAGTGTCTCTGCCCTCTGATATAAACACGGTAGCCAATCAATCAGAGCGCGCATAGTATCTCAAATATAAACACGGTAGCCAACCAATCAGAGCGCGCATAGTATCTCAAATATAAACACGGTAGCCACCAATCAGAGCGCGCATAGTATCTCAAATATAAACCTGTAGCCAACCAATCAGAGCGCGCGTAATATCTAATATATTTTTCTATAGTATTATATAGTTCGATGTACAAGGATACGCTAAGACAGCCACGAACCAGCCAAACAGAATGAGTTGCATTATCCAGGGAATGATGGGGAAGAACAGGGAGAACACCATGTTGGTAATAGCTCTGAACACATAATATATGGAAGTTAATTATAGAGTACAAACACTAAAAGTGTGCAACATAAATACCACTAAATACTGCTAAATTATGCAAATTATTTTGTTCTCTATTGTTTAATCAACACTATTTAGTGGTAAATAGTACAAAGTATTGCACACTTTAAGTGTTTGTACTCTACAATCAGAATGAATAAGTATTTATTTTACAGTAAAGACACTCGAACCGTCAACACTTTGAGGGTTTTTTTGTTCCTTTTTTAACCCACATCCTATGAGCGAATAGATTAGAAATAAGATTTATTATAAACACTTAGTGTATTTGAACTCACTGCTAGATTTTAAGAGGTTTTGAAGCAGTAGCAGGTTCAGAAAATAATAACATGAAAAAAGTCAAGTGTTCACGGTTCAAGTATCATCACTGAAACGTCTCAAGACAAAAAGATCTTGTAGAATTAAATACACACAACTCGGCTAACATGTCATTATTAAAATAATTGCACTGGCGATGATGATGATAATAATAGTGATGATGATTATTATTAGGATGAAAATTATGATAGTAATGGTGCTGATAATAATGGTGATGATGATGATGATAGTGATGATGATGATGATGATGATGATGATGATGATGATGATGACGATGATGATGAGGATGAGGATGATAATGATGATGATGATGATGATGATGATGATGATGATGATGATGATGATGATGATGATGATGATGATGATGATGATGATGATGATGATGATGATGATGATGATGATGATGATGATGATGATGATGCTAGTGATAACTATATCTCTAGTCTAACCTGCTAGACTCCTTGATCAATGCAACAGCAATCTGGATTCTCTTTCTCAAAGCCAGCAGCAACAGAACCAGGATCCCAAGTATAACACCAAGAATGATAGCTGTAGAAACAATCGATATGTTACTGTAACAGTAGGTAATGGCACAGAGTATCCAGCCAATCAAAACACACGTAGTATCGTACATATTTTTATCAAACTATTACTTACTGAGGTAGTACCATGTGTCGACACTATTGGTGTACTGGTCAAGTCCAAAGATAACGATATCAACACTGCTTGTAGCATTAGGGTTAGCTTTGAGTAGTGTGTACTGGGTCCAACTATAGTAAACACCTATAAGCACAATCATATCAGACCTTTCAATAATAATAATAATAATAATAATAATAATAATAATAATAATAATAATAATAATAATAATAATAATAATAATAATAACAATAATAATAATAATAATAATAATAATAATAATAATAATAATAATAATAATAATAATAATAATAATAATAATAATAAAAGTTTTTAGAACGCAATTATAAAATCTCATTGCGTTTACAATAAAAATATAGATATAGAAAAAACTAAATTAAATATACATAGTAAAAAGTTAAAGTCTTAAATAAATATTAATCGTTATAGTAATGACGGCGAAATAAAAATGTCTTCAGGCTAGATTTAAAACTGTCAACAGATGGAGAAGTTTTAATGTGTTCAGGTAAGATGTTCCATAGTTTAGGCGCAGAATATGAGAAATATCGTTCACCATAGTACTGAGTGTTTGGGCGGTAGTTTGACTGTAGTAGAGACTTTGAAGAAGGGCGTAGTTTGCGTATTGGTTTGTGAGGTTTGATGAGATCAGACAGGTATGAAGGAGCTTGGTTATGGAGGCATTTATAGGAGAGTAGTAAGACCTTGAATTCAAGCCTAGCATGTATTGGCAACCAGTGCAGATCGTGAAGGACTGGAGTAATGTGTGGTCTCTTCTTTTGGCACCTGTAATCAATCTTGCAGCAGTGTTCTGTATTCTTTGAAGTTTTGAGAGTTCAGAAGATGGTAATCCATACAGTAGGCTGTTGCAATAATCAAGGCGTGAAAGAACCAATGCATTTACAAGACGCTTCAGAGAGTCTATTGATAAGTACTTCCTAATGCGACCAATGGCGTTGATGAAGAAGAAAGCTTTCTTAGAAATGTCTTTGATGTGATCAGCTATAGTGAAATTAATGTCCATATAAACACCAAGGTTACGGACCATCGGTTAATTGTTCACAGGAACGTTGGCAACGTAGAGTTGGTTTGGGGCTGATGACTGTTTAACAAAACGTGATGATAGACAAAGAACATCAGTTTTACTACGATTAGTCTGGAGCTTGTTAACAGTGTTCCAGTCAAAGATTGCTTTGATACAGGATGAAAGGATGTCCGTGGATACCGTCAGAGTGGAGGGATTGACAGCAATATACAGTTGAGTGTCATCAGCGTAGAACATGCAATCCAGGTTATAGGATTTAATTATGTCTTGAAGAGGATACAACACAATAATATATCTATTTATAAAGATCATGAGTAATAATTGAGAATTTTACAAAAGACCAAAGAAATCACGTCCGTGACGAGTTCTGTAAATCTCATACAGATTTCGTCCTGATTTGCATATGTTTTAACTTGAATTTTCTCGGCCAGATTTACTTTTATCTTGACAATTTTAGTAAAATATGAAAGAACTAACGTTGGACTTTTATAAGTACTATACAATATTCGCGTCCGATCTGTATGAGATATACAGTAGTTCGTCTGTGGCCTGCCGTCGTATATCCTATACAGATCGACCGATCATCTTGTATATATTGCATACACATGATTGAATAGATAGATAGATGGATGAACGAATCGATGAATTAATAATTAAATGGATGAATAGATAGAGTACAAACACTAAAAGTGTGCAGCACTTTGCACTATTTAGCAGTAAATAGTGTTGATTAGACAATAGAGAACAATAGAATTAGACTAATTTAGCAGTATTTAGTGGTATTTATGCTGCTTGTACTCTAGATGGATGAATGAAAAGATAGATAATATAATAATATTAATCATGTTTTTAAAGCACCATGTTTAGTACTCTGCTGCCAATGAATATTCTGTCAGAATAGCGTAAACATTAGGGTTTAGTTAGGGTTAGCAAGAGATAGTAACTACTTACCAAAACCGACCAGTGTAAGGACCGCATAGGTTGTCAGCCAGACCAACAGACCAGCAACCCACCTAAACAACAACGACATTAACAACAACAACAACAGCGTCCACATATATAGAAAATGAGACTTACCTCATGATTAGGATGTAGATAAATGATGCAACCATGGCAATACCAAGGGCACTGTAACAACACAAACAGGTCAACAATCATGATGATGATGATGACGATAGTGATTATAATGACGATAGTGATGATGGTGATGATGGTGATGATAGTGATTATGATGACGATAGTGATGATGGTGATGATAGTGATGATAGTGATGATGATGACGATAGTGATGATGGTGATGATAGTGATGATAGTGATTATGATGACGATAGTGATGATGGTGATGATGGTGATGATAGTGATTATGATGATGATAGTGATGATGGTGATGATAGTGATGATAGTGATTATGATGACGATAGTGATGATGGTGATTATAGTGATGATAGTGATTATGATGACGATAGTGATGATGGTGATGATGGTGATGATAGTGATTATGATGATGATAATCAGGTAATGATGCTGTTGAATATGATGATTATGATACAGATTAAACTGCTGATGATGATAATGACGACGATTGTGATAATAATAATGATGATAATATGTATACATATGTATTCTAACCTACCCTAAAATCCAGTACCAAGACGCCTGTACATCAGCAATAACCTGAATAACATTACATAATTAGTATACATAATACTTAATAATTCATAGCAGTGAAGATGGTTGTATTTTAGATGAATAATCATCATAAGTTTGCATAAGTTTCAACTTGAATTTTCTCGGCCAGATTTACTTTTATTTTTACAATAATTTTAGTAAAATATGCAAGAGCTAACGTTGGAGTTTCAATAGTACTATACAATATTCACGTCCGATCTGTATTGTATATATTACACAAATATTATATAACTATCTTTATTATCATTGCAATAAATCCAGTACAAACACCTACCTTAAGACCAAGGTTCTGGAATTGAAGCAAAGCCTGGATATACCTGAATAATATGAAAACAAGAAACACTTTTATTCAACATTCAATTTATTAATCCATCGATCCATTCATTCTTTTGGTTAATTATTTATCAATCCATCCTTGGATTCATTTGTCCATTCATTAATTCATTCCTTCATTCATCTATCCATTCATGAATTCATTCATCCATCCATGCATCCATTCATTCATCCATCCATGCATTCATGTATGCATGCATCCATCCATCCATCCATCCATCCATCCATCCATCCATCCATCCATCCATCCATCCATCCATCCATCCATCCATCCATCCATCCATCCATTCATTCATCCACTCATTCATTCATCCATCCATCCATCCATTCATTCATCCATTCATCCACTCATTCATTTATTCATTCATCTATCCATTCATATATCTATCTATATCTTACAGTGATCCACTTTTCACAGCTTCCGCGGTGATGTTAGTTGCTGTGACATTGTTTGTCTGAGTGGGGAAGAGGTTACCAATCTGGTTTGATAGGATGGTCGGCACACAACGGTTCATCACTAAATATATATATTGATAATGTTAGTATCAAGAGGTATAAAAATATAGCAATGACTCTACTGACAATAATGATAATAAAAGTAACAAAAACAATGATCAATACTGTATATTAACCGATTAACGGGTTAGCTCAGTTGGGAGAGCATGGCCTGTTAACCGGGAGGCCGGGGGTTCAAACCCCAGCCGGACCATCACTCAGGGTCTTAAAATAATTGAGGAGAATGTTATAACTTTGTATTTATTTCGGTTTATAATTGTTAGGCTTCGCGTCCTCTCAGATAAGGACGTTAAATCGGAGGTCCTGTCTCGCCACTCACACACTGACCATTAATCGGGGGGACGTAAAAGAACGACTGAGGACGCAGGTCACGACCATCCTCAGTGAAAGGCCTACACTAAGTCTTACACTAATATATACTAATTACTAACAGCTAACTATAATGTGTAAAGCGCATTTGAATATATACACATAGAAAGTGCGTTATATAAATGCATTATCATTATCATATATGATATGAAAATATTAGTGATGATGATAATAATGGTGATGATAATAATGGTGATGATAATAATGGTGATGATAATAATGGTGATGATAATAATGATGACATTATTAGTGATGACAATATTAGTGATGATGATAATGATGGTGATGTTAATAATGGTGATGATAATTATAATGGTGATGATAATAATGGTGATGATAATAATGGTGATGATAATAATGGTGATGATAATAATGGTGATGATAATAATGGTGATGATAATAATGGTGATGATAATAATGGTGATGATAATAATGGTGATGATAATAATGGTGATGATAATAATGGTGATGATGATAATGGTGATGATAATAATAATGATGACAATATTAGTGATGATGATAATAATGGTGATGATAATAATGGTGATGATAATAATGGTGATGATAATAATAATGATGACAATATTAGTGATGATGATAATAATGGTGATGATAATAATGGTGATGATAATAATGGTGATAATAATAATGGTGATAATAATAATGGTGATAATAATAATGGTGATGATAATAATGGTGATAATAATAATGGTGATAATAATAATGGTGATGATAATAATGGTGATGATAATAATGGTGATGATAATAATGGTGATGATAATAATGGTGATGATAATAATGGTGATAATAATAATGGTGATAATAATAATGGTGATAATAATAATGGTGATGATAATAATGGTGATAATAATAATGGTGATAATAATAATGGTGATAATAATAATGGTGATGATAATAATGGTGATGATAATAATGGTGATGATAATAATGGTGATGATAATAATGGTGATGATAATAATGGTGATGATAATAATGGTGATGATAATAATGGTGATAATAATAATGGTGATAATAATAATGGTGATGATAATAATGATGACAATATTAGTGATGAAAATATTTGTGATGATGATAATAATGGTGATGATAATAATGGTGATGATAATAATGGTGATGATAATAATGGTGATGATAATAATGGTGATGATAATAATGGTGATGATAATAATGGTGATGATAATAATGGTGATAATAATAATGGTGATAATAATAATGGTGATAATAATAATGGTGATGATAATAATAATGATGACAATATTAGTGATGAAAATATTAGTGATGATGATAATAATGGTGATGATGATAATGATGGTGATGTTAATAATGGTGATGATAATTATAATGGTGATGATGACGAAGGTATTATGCACTGCACTAATGATGATAATGATAAAATAATAATAAGGAAAAAAAATAAGAAGACGATGGTGATTATGATAATGATGATAATAATGATGATGCCAATGATAGTGATCATTATAATAATGATGTTGATGATAATAAATGTTGATGATAATGATGATGATGAAGGTGATGCACTAATACACTGCACTAATGATAAAATAATAGAGATAAGAACAAATAATAAGAATGAAGATGATGGTGATGGTGATTATAATAATGATGGAAAGTTTATGATGATGAAGATGATGGTGGTGATGATAATAATGATGGTGATGATGATGGTGATGATAATAATGATGGTGATGATAATAATGATGGTGATGATGATGGTGATGATAATAATGATGGTGATGATAATAATGATGGTGATGATGATGGTGATGATGATAATGATGGTGATGATGATGGTGATGATGGTGATGATAATGACAATGCTTACCGTCTGTACTCTTCAAGACATATGGTGCACATTTCTTGTCTTTGACCAAGTTTATTATATCCTGAACACACAACCATACACAAATAAGAACATTATGATAACAATGATGGTTATAGCTAATCATCATCATCATCCTTTGGCCTCAGCCGAGATTCCCCTCACAACATCCCTCCACACCGTCCTCATTGATGATTCCATGTACTGAACCCCAATTCCAGTATCCCTTGAAATAGCATTGTTGAAAGTAATATTTCTAGATGTTACTGGACAGTACCCTGGGCTACAGGGGAGAAGTTGGGAAATGACTTCCCCACAGCTCCAAACAGTGCACTGCAAATAGCATTCCTCTTATTTAGAGTCTTATTGTGACAGGCAGCAGGTTTAGTTGTACGAAGCCTGGATAAAGTTATCCACTGGATAAGAGTTATCCAGTGCGTAAAATTTGTATAGGTGTTATCTGTTAGATAGGGATTTATCCAGTGCTATTCAGGTTTCATACAACCGACCCCAGGGTAACTATGGCTACTGTAAACATACCAAGTAAGATAGTCCAGTAGTGATGACATCATATTTACAAACCAAGTCTTCGCCGCTCAAGCTTGTAGCAAATGCATTGATTTCTGGACACGCTTTACGACAAACCTGAAGAGCAATGACATCATGATTATGATGATGATAGCAGGTGATAATAATACTAGTGTTGTTGTTGATTATGATGATGATGATGGTGATGATAATGATTATATCGTTTATATCAAACACCGACGCAGCCTATACTAGTTTACTCGCTAGTTTCCATTTTTAAAAGTTAAGTTAATATTTTTTACGGTGTTACAAATTTCATTCTATTACCTATCGTTTATATCAAACACCAACGCAGTCTATACTAGTTTACTCACTAGTTTCCGTTTTTAAAAGTTAAGTAAATTTTTTTTTTACAGTGTTACAAATGTCATTCTATTACCTATCATTTATATCAAACACCGACGCAGCCTATACTAGTTTACTCGCTAGTTTCCATTTAGGTAAAGTTAAGTTAACATTTTTTACGGTGTTACAAATTTCATTCTATTACCTATCGTTTATATCAAACACCGACGCAGCCTATACTAGTTTACTCACTAGTTTCAATTTAAGTTAAGTTAAGTCAACATTTTTTACGTTGTTACAAATTTCAATTTCAAATTTCAAAATTTCTATTACGGCTATTAAAGACTGCATTTGTATTTCTAATGATAATACCTGTGTTGTATGTATGTATTTCTAATGATAATACCTGTGTTGTATGTATGTATTTCTAATGATAATACCTGTGTTGTATGTATGTATTTCTAATGGTAATACCTGTGTTGTATGTATGTATTTCTAATGGTAATACCTGTGTTGTATGTATGTATTTCTAATGGTAATACCTGTGTTGTATGTATGTATTTCTAATGGTAATACCTGTGTTGTATGTATGTATTTCTAATGGTAATACCTGTGTTGTATGTATGTATTTCTAATGGTAATACCTGTGTTGTATGTATGTATTTCTAATGGTAATACCTGTGTTGTATGTATGTATATCTAATGGTAATACCTGTGTTGTATGTATGTATTTCTAATGGTAATACCTGTGTTGTATGTATGTATTTCTAATGGTAATACCTGTGTTGTATGTATGTATTTCTAATGGTAATACCTGTGTTGTATGTATGTATTTCTAATGGTAATACCTGTGTTGTATGTATGTATTTCTAATGGTAATACCTGTGTTGTATGTATGTATTTCTAATGGTAATACCTGTGTTGTATGTATGTATTTCTAATGGTAATACCTGTGTTGTATGTATGTATTTCTAATGGTAATACCTGTGTTGTATGTATGTATTTCTAATGGTAATACCTGTGTTGTATGTATGTATTTCTAATGGTAATACCTGTGTTGTATGTATGTATATCTAATGGTAATACCTGTGTTGTATGTATGTATTTCTAATGGTAATACCTGTGTTGTATGTATGTATTTCTAATGGTAATACCTGTGTTGTATGTATGTATTTCTAATGGTAATACCTGTGTTGTATGTATGTATTTCTAATGGTAATACCTGTGTTGTATGTATGTATTTCTAATGGTAATACCTGTGTTGTATGTATGTATTTCTAATGGTAATACCTGTGTTGTATGTATGTATTTCTAATGGTAATACCTGTGTTGTATGTATGTATTTCTAATGGTAATACCTGTGTTGTATGTATGTATTTCTAATGGTAATACCTGTGTTGTATGTATGTATTTCTAATGGTAATACCTGTGTTGTATGTATGTATTTCTAATGGTAATACCTGTGTTGTATGTATGTATTTCTAATGGTAATACCTGTGTTGTATGTATGTATTTCTAATGGTAATACCTGTGTTGTATGTATGTATTTCTAATGGTAATACCTGTGTTGTAGGACATGAGTAAGAAAATAAATCAGTAGCAATGCTAGCAGGACTGATGCACACAGTCATATCAAAGAACACAAGCTTAGGTTTGTCCCTGAAACAAAACAATAGAAATATCAATACACGGCATTGTTTAATATTCCCCTATACAGTTCCCTACACCATCTTGAAAGGTAGCCGGGCCTTTGCATTGAAGTGAGACAAACGTTGAGCTTGCAATGATAGAGACCTTTTAACACCTTGCGGGACAATTAATCACGTGTCTCTATCAGTGCAAGCTCAACATTTGTCTCTCTTCAATGCAAAGGCCTGGCTACCTTTCAAGATGGCGCAGGGAACTGTGAAGACGACTATTAAGTGGCATGTAAAAATATATTACATGCTAACAAGGAAGAGGATGTTCGATTCAAACCGTGAAAAGGTGTCATGGGTAGGGTAATGGCAAGGGGAGGGAGGGTTCTCCCTTTGTCCATGTGGAAGGGGTGATCAGCAGAGGTTGAAAAACGACTCCTAAAAGGTACGCACAGATAAAAATAACTGTTAAGCCTTGTTGATTTCAACCCCTAAAAGGTACGGATGTGCGATGTTCTTGCCAGCCAAGCTTACTTTTAGCAACAAAGCAGGGTAAAAATGACCCTTACATACATGTATGGATTCATGTTACGTAACTGATTTTTAAGCCAGAACCAAAAAGGACCCTAAAAGGTACGCACAGGCAATATTTTTAACCCTAGAAGGTATGCCGATCACCCCTACCACTTGGACAAAGTGAGAACCCCACCACCACCCCCAGACGTAATGGTTTGCTGTATGCCTATCACAACTGTGTTGAGTGACTCAGACATGAATTACATTTGAGTTGAGTTTGTTTGCTGTGTTGTTCCCCTACAATGTTCCTTCACGGTTCTTTTGGGAAAAAATCAAATTTGATATTTGCTGTAAAGCAGATGTTTGTCCAACTTACTCAAAACCTGCGGTGTATCCACAGATGTTGCCAAATGAATCAACAGAGTTAAGAAGCTTGTAAGGGTTACCCATGTAGAATGCTGAGAAAAAAACAAGATTGATTACTATCAACCGATGACTAATCAGACAGACAAACAAATAGACAAACAGACAGACTGAGAAACAGACAAACAAACAGACAAACAGACAGACTGAGCAACAGACAAACAAACAGACAGACAAACAAACAAACAAACAAACAAAACAAACAGACAAACAAACAAACAAACAAACAAACAAACAAACAGACAAACAAACAAACAGACAAACAAACAGACAAACAAACAAACAAACAGACAGACAAACAAACAGACAAACAAACAGACAAACAAACAAACAAACAGAGTGGATATCGGTTCAAATATGAAAGAGTGATTACCTGCGCCACCAAGTGCAAGCATGCCAATAACGTACAAAACAAACAGAATGCAGCATGGGATATCTGTACAGCTCCTGTAAACACAACAAACACATACATGTTGATGATGATGATCTTGATGATGTCTATGGTGATGATGATGGTGATAATGATGGTGATGAAGACAGTAATATGCTGATGATGATGATCTTACCTATTTTTAATAGGACCACTAAAGCTTGGGTCAAACTCTTTAGCTTTGCCTGCAATTAAACAAATCACATTCAACTAACCCCTCATGATTGTAAGCCGCGTGGCTGCAGTGTGCACCTTAAATAGCGGTCTGTACATATAGTTAATTGTAAAGCGCATTGAGACGATGTGAAATGCACTATTTAAGCACACATTACATTACATACTAACCCCTCATGATTGTAAGCCGCGTGGCTGCAGTGTGCACCTTAAATAGCGGTCTGTACATATAGTTAATTGTAAAGTGCATTGAGACGATGTGAAATACACTATATAAGCACACATTACATTACATACTAACCCCTCATGATTGTAAGCCACGTGGCTGCAGTGTGCGCCTTAAATAGCAGTCTGTACATAAAGTTAATTGTAAAGCGCATTGAGACGATGTGAAATGCACTATTTAAGCACACATTACATTACATACTAACCCCTCATGATTGTAAGCCGCGTGGCTGCAGTGTGCACCTTAAATAGCGGTCTGTACATATAGTTAATTGTAAAGTGCATTGAGACGATGTGAAATACACTATATAAGCACACATTACATTACATACTAACCCCTCATGATTGTAAGCCACGTGGCTGCAGTGTGCGCCTTAAATAGCAGTCTGTACATAAAGTTAATTGTAAAGCGCATTGAGACGATGTGAAATGCACTATTTAAGCACACATTACATTACATAATAACCCCTCATGATTGTAAGCCGCGTGGCTGCAGTGTGCACCTTAAATAGCAGTCTGTACATATAGTTAATTGTAAAGCGCATTGAGACGATGTGAAATACACTATATAAGCACACATTACATTACATACTAACCCCTCATGATTGTAAGCCACGTGGCTGCAGTGTGCGCCTTAAATAGCAGTCTGTACATAAAGTTAATTGTAAAGCGCATTGAGACGATGTGAAATGCACTATTTAAGCACACATTACATTACATAATAACCCCTCATGATTGTAAGCCGCATGGCTGCAGTGTGCACCTTAAATAGCGGTTTGTACATATAGTTAATTGTAAAGCACAAGATAAGCCTAGTTTTCACTAGCAGCGCAAACACAAGCGCAAGAGATCTTATTTCTTTGTGAAAACTGGTTGACACAGTGATAACGCAAGCGCAAGCACAAGATATCAAAAAATTTCCTTTTTTCTTGCGTTTGCACTTATGCTTGCGCGTGGCAATAGCTATAAATAGTGATTTTGCGCTTGCGCTTTTTCACCTCTCGTTTTCACTATGAAATTGATGTTTGCGTTTGTGTTGTGTCACTTGTGAAAACTAGGCTATAAGTGATTTTTATCTTTTTAAAACAACATCGATTTTCTAACTTTGAAGTATGAAATTATTAGAAAATAATTCATAGAATTTGAGCCAATCAGAAAGTTTGTTATAATTGTCATATATATGTTTGCTTTCGAAACGATTTAGAATAACTATTCAAATTTAATATTGCATAATTTGTCAGTAAATTTATACAAAATAAACAAAGAATTTAAACATTATAAAACAAAAACAAAAAATATGCTTACAATTTTCATACCACAATTTAAAACATTCTTTTTTAATTTTAAATATTTGAATTGGAAAAAATATATTTCAATATCGTTATATTTTATAAATCATATATATTTCAATTAATTCTAAATTTAATGCCGTTAGCGAAAGTCAGTTTTTGTCAATAAAAACGATTCACAAATTAGAACAAAATATGCAAAATAAGAAGTTTCAAGTCACAAAAATATTTGTTTAATCCCTTGGATTATATTTGTTTAAGGTTTTATGATAAACAATAAATGAAAAAAAAATCAATTCGCGGAATTCGGCTCAATCACGATCAGGACCATCCAAGCAATAAATTAATTCTAAAATAGGACAGAAAATTTACCTAAAAAAAACTCTAAATTTGCATTAAAATGATAAAAAACATTACTATTTTGTTTTCTGATGAAGTTATTTAGATTCTTATAAGTTCTAGGTATTAAAATAAAGGATTTTTTAGATGTAAAAGTTTGTCAACAAACAACCAAATATATTCATGTCGGCCCCATGAAATATACATGTAACGGCGTGAAAGTTCGGCATAAATTTAAAGAATTCAAGTCAAATTATATCCAATTTTGCTACCAGAACTTTAGAATATCATTAATATGTGTCTTGAGTGAGGAAGCCATAAATGTTCAAATAAAAACGCGACAAAAAAAAGGATATCAAGAGTTTCAAGAATCTGAAGGACGACGATCAAAGCGAAGTCGGTTTCTCGCAAATTTCGACGTAATTTTGCTTACAAAATCACTTAACTTATCACTCAAAATTGAGTTCTACCGCAGTGAAGAATAGTTTAATTAATTATCTATGGATTTGGTTAGTAATTCTTGAGCGAAGAAGTATTAAATTGCGTTTTTTTAGAGGTGTAATCTTACCCCATTTGCCCTTCTCCGTCATCTCAATGTCGTTGTCTCCATCGCCAGTTTTCTTGCCACAGCAACCCATCTTCGCAGAGAAGAACTCAACTCAAAATCCTTTCTTTCCTTCCGATAAAACTTGAAAAACTACGGCTTTAAAGTTTACTAAATGAATATCTTTTTAACCGAACTTCGGCTTAATTTTGTAAACCACTGTAGACTATATAATCCCCAGGGGGGTACGCCTGGAATATTTATTACCTTGCATTGTACTCTGATTGGTGAATAGTATTCCCTAGGGGGTAGCCTAGGTTACTGTTTTATACCATTGTTATGGTAACGCCAAATAAACTTTTTGCATGTGACTAAGTCATTGTGAATTGGTTGAAAAAATCGTCAAATTTGTCCACTTTTCTCGCTATAAAGCAATATATTTTCATCAAATAGCATTTTTATAATTAAAATCGTAAATTTTTCTTCACATTTGTGTGAAATTAAGTATGAAAAGTCGGCGAACCGTGAACATTTACGTACAAACAATATTTCGCCGCCATTTCCGTTTCTACGCTTTATAATATTTTTACTAAAAAATAATAAAACATGCCAAAATACTAGTTTTAAAATAGCTTATTTCATAACATCTTTTAGTTTTGGTAGAGTAATATAATTTATGAGTTAAAAGGGCTTGATTTTTGCCTAAAAAAAAAATTATTACAATATCGGCATCTTATGTTTGCAGCGGTTCATTGATATGACGTCATTGTTAAATAATATGACGTCATAACATCAACAAAAATAATAACAAATGCGGTAAAAATGTGCTAAAACCAGTTGTTAAGGGGTGGACCATTAGCAGTTGGGGGAGGGGGGGGGGGGGGGTGGCAATACTTTTGTGTAGGTTATGTTTTTTTCGCCGCACGGTTTGTGCAAGATTTTTTTTTCGACCAGAGAGGTCTTGCACGGGTTTTTTTTTTTACAGAATTTTGTTCTCTGAAATTCAAAGCGAAAACAACTGTTTGTGTTTTGGTTAAACTTTTGAAAAGTCTCGGTGTTTCTAAGGAAACAATTAGAGTAAAAATGTACGATAACTAGCGGTTAAACTAGTGTGAACTGCATTGGTGTTTCTAAGGAAACAATTAGAGTAAAAATGTACGATAACTAGCGGTTAAACTAGTGTGAACTGCATCGGTGTTTCTAAGGAAACAATTGGAGTAAAAATGTACGATAACTAGCGGTTAAACTAGTGTGAACTGCATCGGTGTTTCAAAGGAAACAATTGGAGTAAAAATGTACGATAACTAGCGGTTAAACTAGTGTGAACTTCATCGGTGTTTCTAAGGAAACAATTGGAGTAAAAATGTACGATAACTAGCGGTTAAACTAGTGTGAACTGCATCGGTGTTTCTAAGGAAACAATTGGTGTAAAAATGTACGATAACTAGCGGTTAAACTAGTGTGGGCTGCGTCAGTGTTTCTAAGGAAACAATTGCAGTTAAAATGAACACTGAATAACTAGCGGTTAAAGTAGTGTTCACTGCGTCTGCTCAGTGTTTCTAAGGAAACAATTGGAGTAAAAATGTACGACAACTAGCGGTTAATAAAAAAACTAGTGTGGACTGCGTCAGTGTTTCTAAGGAAACAATTGCAGTTAAAATGAACACTGAATAACTAGCGGTTAAAGTAGTGTTCACTGCGTCTGCTCAGTGTTTCTAAGGAAACAATTAGAGTAAAAATGTACGATAACTAGCGGTTAAACTAGTGTGAACTGCATCGGTGTTTCTAAGGAAACAATTGGAGTAAAAATGTACGATAACTAGCGGTTAAACTAGTGTGAACTGCATCGGTGTTTCTAAGGAAACACAATTGGTGTAAAAATGTACGATAACTAGCGGTTAAACTAGTGTGGACTGTGTCAGTGTTTCTATTAAAGGAAACAATTGGAGTAAAAATGTACGATAACTAGCGGTTAAACTAGTGTGGGCTGCGTCAGTGTTTCTAAGGAAACAATTGCAGTTAAAATGAACACTGAATAACTAGCGGTTAAAGTAGTGTTCACTGCGTCTGCTCAGTGTTTCTAAGGAAACAATTGGAGTAAAAATGTACGATAACTAGCGGTTAAACTAGTGTGAACTGCATCGGTGTTTCTAAGGAAACAATTGGAGTAAAAATGTACGATAACTAGCGGTTAAACTAGTGTGAACTGCATCGGTGTTACTAAGGAAACAATTGGAGTAAAAATGTACGATAACTAGCGGTTAAACTAGTGTGAACTTCATCGGTGTTTCTAAGGAAACAATTGGAGTAAAAATGTACGATAACTAGCGGTTAAACAAGTGTGGACTGTGTCAGTGTTTCTATTAAAGGAAACAATTGGAGTAAAAATGTACGATAACTAGCGGTTAAACTAGTGTGAACTTCATCGGTGTTTCTAAGGAAACAATTGGAGTAAAAATGTACGATAACTAGCGGTTAAACAAGTGTGGACTGTGTCAGTGTTTCTATTAAAGGAAACAATTGGAGTAAAAATGTACGATAACTAGCGGTTAAACTAGTGTGAACTTCATCGGTGTTTCTAAGGAAACAATTGGAGTAAAAATGTACGATAACTAGCGGTTAAACTAGTGTGGGCTGTGTCAGTGTTTCTAAGGAAACAATTGGAGTAAAAATGTACGATAACTAGCGGTTAAACTAGTGTGGGCTGCGTCAGTTGTTTTTCACTCTAATTGCGTAGTAAGGTCATGAATTTCCGCCATCGGCGTTTCCAAGGCCATCGAAGCGTTTTCACTATTTCGAGTATATTGATTCGGAGGTCAAAAAGCCACTTCAAATTCAATCGGGCAATGGATCCTACTGTTCGATTGACGTGTAGGAAAACCCACGCATAATGGATGGGTACACCTATTTCAAAAAGGTTGTCAAAGAGCCGGTGGGCAATGAGTTTCAAAAGGCGAAAGAACGACCGTGGGGAACTATGGGAATTTACTACGCTAGCTATAGCGTTTTATACTATACAAAAGGAAACAATAACTCATTACAACTTTACTTGTCTTTTATAGTAACTAATAGTCGCTAAATAAGAACTATTACACAAATAGGAGTGAATGGTCTGATCCCAGGTGTAATCGATGTAGATAAAACTATTACACAGTAACAATTTTGTTTCATGGTTCTAGTGTTTTCGCTCTATACAAGAATCATAATATAAAAACTAATAATTATGAAACTATAAAATGGTGTAATTCCTTCTGTTCCTTAATTAAAATATTTCTATAATTGTCTTTAAAAGGCTCCTAAAGATACAGACTTTCTAAGTTCAGTCATACGATTGAACTTTGGGCAATTGAAATTAATATTACTATATCTAGTATTACGATTATGAAATGACTAATAAGCTTTAAGAATTTTTCAATATATATAGGAACTTTGTCCTTAAAACGTTTGTATGCAAGGCAACATTTAGTTATTTTAACTTCTTAAGCCATTTTAAACACTATTGAAGAGCTTAACACTAGAAGCCTGATTATTAGCAGAAAGATATTTTATTAGGGGTACGTTGCACTTTAATTCAGTCAGCAAAGTAAGTGACATTCATCTCTTGGGGCAAAGCAAGCGGTCGTATAAGACAAGGTGGTCGCTCAGTATAGGGGCAGGTACGCTTTCTTCCAAGTCTTTATATCAAAGCAAGTAATTAGAATTATATATTAACAACACAAAATATGACAATGACAAAGATTTATTTAGTGCTTGATTTTGTACAAAGTAATTAACATAAATTAATTAAAAAAATTAATTTAGTATATGCTGACTGAAATAATCATAAGGCGAAACAAGTCAGTTTACTACAAGTACCAGAGTGCTTTACGAACTTCAGATTTCAATTGAATAGACACTTTAAGTTCTGTATACAAATTGCACATTTCAGACCGCATGACATTCCCCTGAGAGTTGTTATGTCAAATATTAAAATATTTATACCAACAAATGATTAACTCCAAAGGGAATGAACACGTGGTTTGAAATGGGAAAATAAACATTGAAGCTGAATGGGTCTGTTGACACTGAAAGTAGGCAATGCATTCTGGTACAGTTTTGATATTATAAATTATTGTGCTGTGCTGGCCTCGTTCAGTGTCACGTTTACAATTAATACGATTGATTAAAAGCAAGAGGTAAATACCAAGAATGGAGGCTATAATATATATATTCCTCATATATCCCGATGTATTGAATTAGTTTTAGTATATATAAGCATTTGATCAATTAATGTGGCCAGAAATTCAGGCGATTTTAACGTTCAACCACCATACATTCCGTTTGATCTATGCTCCAAAACAGTCAAAATTGTTGGTTGAGCTTTTCCCGTAGTTATTCAAATCTTCTAGCTTTAGAACTGTCAAATTGATATAAATAAATATAATATCAAGCCTCGCGGTCCAATATTTGGTATATCTCCTCTGAATGCCTCTGAATTTTGAAGCAGCCACCTTGATTTGAGCTTCGAATATCAAATACGGTATGAAAACACCTATAATTTGCATGTCTGAATATGTCGGTGCATAGGTAAAGTCCTGTACATTTCAAACCCTCATGTATTTCTGCTGTAAAGTAAAAGAAGTTAAAGTAAAGTAACCTCATTTAACGTCGGTATCTCGTGACAGTCATAGACTGATAAACTTGAGGCCAACGTCAGTGGTCATTTTAATCCCCTCTCTCCATCAGTGCTCCGTTTAAA
The DNA here is from genome assembly GCA_949775045.1 of Metridium senile. NCBI lineage: Eukaryota > Metazoa > Cnidaria > Anthozoa > Actiniaria > Metridiidae > Metridium > Metridium senile. The sequence goes on along the minus strand of OX459097.1, from coordinate 23,922,206 downwards.
GGCCTGCCCCTGAACCTTAAATCGCCTTAAATCGCCTTAAACCGCACTAAAACGCCTTAAAACTTCACTCGAAGTTTGGCCATATTTTCTTAAATCGCATTAAATCGCCTTAAAACGCTTTAAATCGCATTAAATTACGGCGATTTAAGGTCCAGGGGCAGGCCTGTTTAACGGGTAATTAAAGCTACTTAAAGCTACACGGAAAGGAGAGAAGTCGAAACAAGGATGAGAGGTCACTGGGAATTGAACTCGGAACCTCTCGCACAGAATGCCGCGCACTAATCAACTGCGACATCCTTGCATGCTTCTTGCTGTGAGTAAAAATAGTAAAAATAGTAAAAATGGTCAAAATGGATGTGTCATGGTAGGCTATATAAGAAACCACCTGTCAGTTTGATCTTTATCTAGCATTACAAGTAAACAACGAACTTTGCTTGACATACTATAGTGTTTATATATACTATAGCAGTTGTGTCGATTGAACAAACTACTGGTCTTCGCATGTTACCATTTTACTCCGTAACACTCTTTTATATGTTGTTTAAATTACCAGTTTCACTAACAGCTAAAGCCTTGTTCACACTAGAGTACAAACACTAAAAGTGTGCAATACTTTTCACTATTTACCACTAAATAGTGTTGATTAAACAATAGAGAACAATAGAATTAGCATAATTTAGCAGTATTTAGTGGTATTTATGTTGCACACTTTTAGTGTTTGCACTCTAGTGACATAAGAATAAGCAACATAAGCAGACTCAGTAAAGCATTTCTCGACAAGGTGTGAGAAAAGACAAAGTGCAGCTAATGAGCAAAGCCCAACTGAGTCTGCGTATGTTGCTTATGCTTATGCCTAGCAAGTCATGCCATTAGTTATAAATGTCATTAAGCTAGCTTAAATAGCGCAGCGCATGAATGCTAAAAATAGTTTCAAGACTCGGACAAACATTGTGTTCAGTTTTTCTGTGTTGAGCAATATATGAACCGATCTTATCATTTCCTGCTGAAATTAGAATAACAACGTGATTAAACAAAGATTTGCTTTGATCGGCATTGAAAATAGTCTGCTGAAAGTTAAATCAAAGTTTGTTTGTCCGAGTTAGGCTTTTTTCTCCATTTTTGTGACGTCATTAAGCTAGCTTTAATTCATTTACAAAAGAGTATTTTCCCGGCCGTTAGCAATGCCCTTTTTATCGACCATTTCAACTTCATCTCTGCCACTATGGTACAGAGGTGCATCATCACATGACTTAGTTGTGACAACATGGCCGTTAGCATCTTTCTCATTCTTCTCTCGGAAACATCGCAGGAAATCTTTCTTCATAGAAACATGACCGTTAAGAAACAAGAACTGCATGAGATACGAAACCGTCATGATAGTTATCAAAGAACAAACCATGGCAAGCGAACGAAACGGGAACATTTGTCCATACTTTTCAGTGTAGAACGGGTATTTGACCAGTGCGGGTAGGCCAATAAGTTTCTCGCCTCCTATCACTCGAAGAATCAGCCCAACTAGATATCCCGTTACAGAGCCGTAGGTATTACTGAACTTGATGTAGATGACACAGACAAGCTGGGGGAATAGGATGACGTAGACCAGGTCACTGCACAGGGCGAAGAGGGAGTAGACGGAGTTGACGGTGAGTCCCATCAGCGTTGCTAAGGTACCGACGACTATGATAGCCGCTCTGATCGCCCATAGCAACTCACGTGAAGACGCCTTGGATACGAGAGATCAAAGATAGCATTAGTCTTGGATTACGTATGGATATTCTTAGAAAACTAAGCTGTTTTACACATTACTTGTATCAGAGATTGTATCATGAATGTTTGTAACATGCTGATGATGATGGTGATGATGATAATGATGGTAATAATGATAATAACGATGATGATGGTGATGATGGCGATCAATGATGAATGTGTTTGGCCCGCGGTAATACACTACGTCACTCTTTACATATTCTGATTACCAGATTGCATCCTTACCCTTGGTCTAAATAACGTTTTGTAGATGTTATGCACAAACATGCTACTAGCTGAAAGAATGCTAGAATCAGTCGATGACATGACAGCAGCAGAGATGGCACCAAGCCCAAAGAAGGCGATGTAGTTAGGTGTAAGATAACGCAAGACCAGTGGTAGGATCAGAAGTCCGTCGGGTCTGGGGACCGTTTGTGTGCCGTTGGTAGAGTTGGTGATAAGATGGGCATACAGTTCAGTTTTACTCCAATCTAAAGCAATCATTTACAAGTTAGTCATCTACCACTGCAACAACTTGTTATGGTTATATAACACAAACACGTACTACCAAAATATGCTATGAATAAATCGATAACAAGAGAAAAAATACCGACATTCTTTGCAAGCTTCAGAGTGTGGACTATAGCTTTAATTGCAGCAGCATAGATGGAAACTAGCGAGTAAACTTAAATTTATTTTAGTTAATTACCTGTAGAGGCTCCAACGGCTCCAATCAGTACAGCTGGGACGGTCATGATAACGCAGCCTGCTGCACCAGCAAAGGACAAGAACTGTGCCTTGGTTGCACTTTTACAGGCCAGAACACGCTGGAAGTACACCTGCCAGGGGACGCCACCAAATACCTGATGATATGCATTGAAAGTTACACTCTATCCGTACTGCAAACGATGATGGTGTTAATGACAATGATAACAATAATGATAACGATATTGATAATGATAATAATAACAATAATGATAACGATTATGATAACGATAACGATAACGATTATGATAACGATAACGATAATGATAACGATAACAATATTGATAACGATAATGATAACGATAATGATAGCGATAATGATAACGATAATGATAACGATAATGATAACGATAATGATAACGATAATGATAACGATAATGATAATAATAATAATGATAACGATAATGATAACAATAATGATAACGATATTGATAACGATAATGATAACGATAATGATAACGATAATGATAATAATAATGATAACGATAATGATAATAATAATGATAACGATAATGATAATAATAATGATAACGATAATAATTTTATAAACAACACAAGAGTTTTCAACCTGAAAGGTTTATTTTCCCAGACATGTCTCGGCGCACTTACGCCATCATCAGTGTTTAAACTACGAGTAAATTACAGAATCTTAAATAGTGCAAAGTGCACGTATAAATGTGTTAAATAAACAACTATAAAGATCATGGGCAAGTAGGTTATAAATCTATGTCCAAGTAGAATACAATACATGTATTGTACATGTGTATTGTTCTATATTGTGTGTATTGTATTGTCTTCTATTGTCGTTCAATTGTTACTTGAACATGGATTTACAACCGGCAAGCATTACTTGATAATGATAATGATGACAATAATGATAATGATGACAATAATGATAATGATGACGATAACGATAATGATAAACGATAACGATAATGATAATAACAACTTGCAGTCAGTTGAGAGTTGAAGTTGAAGCTGTAGCTGAAGTAGAAGTAGAATGAATCACTAAATAAAAGGGACGTTCACAATATGTTCTGTAAATTTAGACAAATATTCTCACCAGTAAGAAAGCATGGTCAATCCAGTAGCCATAGTTCTCAGGCCACTCTCCAAGCCAGATCGGGGCGGTGACAGCGATGGGTTCGACTGCTTCGTGAGTCATAGCAAATGGCACGCTCAGCCACTGAAAAACAATGCCGTCAATTAGACAAGAATAGCTGTTTGGCACGAAAGTCTCTTTCCCTAAAGCCTGGTTGACACTAGCGACATATAAGCCCTGGCACCCAGTACAGCATTTCACGACAGGCACGTGTTAGAAAAGAAACTCGGCTAAAGGGCAACCGGGCAAACAGTTTCAATATTTGCTTTCAACATCCGTTCCATTTTGTTGAATAGCAATGTTTAAACCGTTTGCCCGGGCATTAAGAACCCCACCTAGCGCCGCATTACCCCTGTGTTATTTAAGACATTTAGGGACCGGACACCCCCTAACACCACAACAGCCCTTCATTTGCAATTGGGACAACCCCTGACAAATTTCTGGTAAGCAACATACGCAGACTCTGTGAAGCATTTCTCGACTAGGTGTGAGAAAAGACAAGTGCGGCCGACTGAGTCTGCGTATGTTGCGTAAGGCCCGGGCAAACGGCTTCAACATTCGTTCGATTTTGTTGAAGCAAATGTTGAAGCCGTTTGGCGGGCCATTATGATTATATCGCTAGTATGAACCAGGCTAAAGATAGACGCTTTTCGATGGAAATAAAACCAAAAAAAGTTCATATACTGAATTGAAGTGAAATATTTTGGAGCGTTGTGAGTTAGATTAAGATCAGAGAAAAAAAAACAAATTCATTAAAAAAAAAACACACAAGCGTTTGGAAGGGAAGCATTGACTGAACCACAGTGTTCCGTCACAAAAACAACTTTCGATTTTCGTAAAATCCTCTTGAGTTGAATGAAGTTAAGTTTACAATCTTGATATTATACAGAGTTGTTCTCATTAACCCGTGAAACAAAGTGTACTAGTTAAAGTGTAATAGTCAAATAACAACAAAAGAACACAATGGAATTAAGGTGCATTAAAGAGTGATACACTAAAGTGTGTTTCACGGGTTAGAGTTTTTCTCATTAACCCGTAAAACAAAGTGTATTAGTTAAAGTGTAATAGTCAAATAACAACAAAAGAACACAATGGAATTCGAGTGTATTAAAGAGTGATACACCAATGAGTGTTTCACGGGCTAATGAAAATCACTAATGCAAGATGGCATTATAAAAATCAAAACTTTAAACTGTTGTTTTATTTGAAATTAAAATTATCAAGAAATACATGTAGTTCTACCCAGGGAGATTTCATTTCAGTACTCAAATTCATAGCGCGCCAAATACTCCAGTTTCGTGTTATCTAGCACCGCTGTACTATTTGACAAAAGGTGCATTTGCACAGGGAATTGAAAGCCTCGATTTGTTGTAATTATTTACAAATTCAACAACGGGAAAATACTACCACTAAACAATTTACTCGGGATTGAGATTATCCCTGTGCAAATGCGCCTTTTGTCAAATTGTACAGCGGTGCTAGATAACATGAAACTGGAGTATTGTGTGTTAAATGTAAATGTTAATGTCCAATTAAAGCCGGCGTTGCAATGCTAAAAATGAAAAACACAATAAAAGAAGAATTAAAGTATGCGAAAATATATGATAGACTTCCAGTCTTAAATAGCCAAATAGCGGTAGTTTTTCTTTGAGAATTAGATTGATCCAATCACAGTGCGCGGTATTTGCAGCAATTTTAATTAGCCAATCAGCAAACGTTTTTTAAGTGTTGAAGTGAACCAATCACAGCGTGCATTCTATCGTCGTTTCAAAGAACATTAATTTTTGATGATAATTTAACGGCCATTTCTTGAGTTCAAACCTATTCTTATCTTTCATAAAGCATTTGAACAGTAGAAAACTGTTCAAAAATAGGTACACACTGTATATATTTCTTATTATTGTTCAGCTTTAGTGTCTGTCACTTGTTTATTCAGCGCGCAGTCAGGTGATCTCTCTTCCAAGCGCGCATAGGATTGTTTGTCAAAACGAATAGTTCCAAAATGGCGACTCGAGACAGCAACGATTTCGGTTACTTTTACACATTTGCGTTTAGTTTTTATTCTTTTTTATTGCTGATAGAGCAGCAGGAAGCTTTTCTTGTCCAAGTTACATATAATTGTTTAATGTTAAGTTATGTTAAGGATGTATTTATCGAGGGTTAACACAGGAAACAACTCTCTCGAACGACGCCATCTTGGAACTGTTGGCGATACGACAAAAATGCCTGAAGTGCGCGCGAGAAATCACCTGGGACCGAGAGATAAAATTGATGGTTTACCTCACAATACCATACCTGTAGCCAGCAGCAACGGCCTTCGGTTTAAACGGCAAACTCGGCAACTAAACGCCTGCCATTTTAAGAAGGGGGAGAATGTCTGATTTGCAAAAGAAAGATGACCGGAGAATTCACAGACTTCTCCCGCGGTGGTTAAATGCCGCGGGTGTAGAGGGTAGATACGTATGTATGTAGGTAAGGCATGGAATGGAGTGCATGTTAGTTTAGCGCATTGAGACGATGTGAAAAGCGCATTGAGACGATGTGAAATGCGCTTTATTAGCACAAATTAAATTACATACTAACCCCTCATGATTGTAAGCCGCGTGGCTGCAGTGTGTGCCTTAAATCGTGGTCCATACATATAGTTAATTGTAAAGCGCATTGAGACGATGTGAAATGCGCTTTATAAGCACACATTACATTACATACTAACCCCTCATGATTGTAAGCCGCGTGGCTGCAGTGTGCGTCTTAAATAGCGGTCCGTACATATAGTTAAGGATACAGTCCACTTTCACGGGGTGCTCTCAGTTAAACATTGTCATTGCTGACGCAGCGAAGCGAGCCTGAGCGAGCGAGCGAGCAAGGAAGCAGTACTAATCTATGTAAGCAGGCCGAATAGAAAATTTATTTTGGACCCACAATCCCTTCTGATATTAACCATATGCCTTTCGTTAACCACAATGCATTCCGATACTTTGTCGACCTCGTAGGCATCTTTCTCTTCGCATCAACTACTAACCAACGTGTGTGCCATGTATATACTGTTTCGATAACACATCGATGTATTTCTTGTTGTGATGAACACTACTCGAATATGGCCAAGAAATGAATTATCGTCAGTCGTTTGAAACTTGATGCGGGTTGGTATTCGTACAAACATAAGGACAGGACATCAAACATTTCAAACACATCAACAATTTCCTATTTTGTTTGTTATTCACCATTCTTCAACATATCAAAAACAGGTAGACTAGTTTTACAATAAAGATAGACAAAGTATATATCATTTTAAAGCATATAACAGAGAATAAGACTGCGTATGTTTTTCACTAAAAAAGAATATCTGTATCTCGTGCCTCATTTAAAACCTCAAAATCGAGCGCTTTCATTAAAAAAGTCCAAAAGTTCTTACAACTTCGGCCTTCATTTTTGCATTATGTCAATCAGCACATACATGTGTTCAAAACCGTGTCCTGCTTTTTCGATAAAACGCTTCGTTCTTGAATTAATGTGTTTCAAAGTCGACTTTAAAAAAATAAAAACAATAAAAATGACAACTGAAACTATGAATTTTATCCAAAAAAACTGGACACAGTTTTGAAGACCAATATGTGTTTATTGACATAACGCAGAAATGACGGCAAAGCAGTATGAAATTTTTGACTTATACTTTTTTAAACAACTCGAATTGAAAGCGGTTAATTTTGAGGTTTATCGTAGAGCTTGGGCTACAGAAAATTGTTGTTTATAACAAAACATACACATTCTTATTCTCTGTTGTATAAGCTTTAAAATGGTATGTTATTTGTCTATTACTATTGTTAAATGACGCGCTAAACTAATTTTTAACTGACAACATGTGAAAGCGGACCGTATCCTTAATTGTAAAGCGCATTGAGACGATGATGAATGCGCTATATATGACGATACTAGCTTACAAACCCTCAACGCATTTTGTTAAAATCAAAGAGCGCATTGATATCATTAGGTAGATTAGTACGGATCAAACACTCACCAATCCCACGAAGATACAGATCAGCTGAATAACATCAGTGTAGGCAACGGAGTAAAGACCTCCCATTAGCGTATATGCAATGGCAATGCACGCCGATACGATGACTGACACTTGCTTTCCTAGGCCAATAACCACGCTGACAGTAGCTCCCAGGGCAGACAGGATGGCGGCACTCCAGAAGATCTCTCCCAAAAGGGCTGGTATGTACATGATAGTACCAATCTTTTCCCCGTATTTTTCTTGGAAAGGATCTATCATTGTGACGTATTCTCGTTTGCGCATGATCTTGGCGAAGAAAAAGCCACCTGTAATGGTTGATTGGTGGTGGGAGTTGTTGTTAATAAACAGTGGAAGAGAGACAAAAAAAAAACACAGAGAAACAAGCTAGCAAGCAAACAATTATACAAGCAAGCAAACAGGCAAACAGACAAACAACAAAACAAACAAACGAACGAACGAACGAACAATTAAGGTAGTTCGGGACCCAGCCGTAATCACATAATTTCGTTTTTTAGCTTTTATTATTTTCCGATTTGAAAATCATGTGAACGTTATGCATTCACAAGACAAGCACATCATCTCTGCAAAAAATCTCCTGAATTTAGACCCGCATATTCACGAGAAATCAAGATTTTTCGTTAAATTCATGATTTTTTCGCATTCAAATCCGCGTCGTTTTAGTGTCGATTTAACTATAATGCGTCACATAAATTAGTGTTTTGGGCAAGAATTACGAATTAAACTGATCATAATTAGCTTTACATCGATTCGATCTAGAGATATTAGCGGACCAAAAAATGTTAAAGTTTGTTTCGATAATCTTATAGGGAACTAGTGACCAGTCCCGCACGGACAAAAAACTGGTTCACGAAATATACATTTTAAAGGGTTTTCGTGCTATAACTCGGAAAAGAGCGCGGTGTCAGCCCATTTTTATTTTATAGATGGATTTCCCTTATCAGAACTTTTTATTCCGTGAAATAAAAATGATATGGTTTTCGAGCGCAAAATGTGGTATTTTTCACATTTTGAGTTTATTTTTGCATCAAAATTCTCGACATGCACGTACTTTTCGCAGTCTTTTTTTGCCCAAAGGGTTTTCTTGAGTAAAACATGGCAAATAATATGTTTGTTAGGAAAGTGTCTTTCTTTTGCAAATGCTTGTTAAAAAGTTTGTTATCGGGAAAAATAGAATAAATAGCGTTTTATGTTTCAAATTCCGACAATTTTTGTCACAAAAAATGACCAAAATGGGCCCCAGTCTACCGCCCTTATCTCCGAAACGAGCACGGTGACCCATTATTTTTATTTTAGTTTTGAACTTAACTTTGTTTTTTTAACTTGCTCTTTTTACATGCCATAAGAAGTTTCAAAAAGATCTAACGATAGCACGGGCAGCAGAGTATCATTCGCGTTTGTATTCGCTTGTAATCTCCGTGTATTTATAGTTACCAACGGTCGCTTATATAGTTACCAACGGTCGCTTATTTGCTTGCTTTGTTATTCCCTTGACCTTCGTTTTTATATGTCTAGCTCCTATTTCAATCTCGTGATATTGGTCTATCTAGTATTAAAAGCGGTCGTGTGTCACTCGGTTACTAATCGGTAACTTCTTTAACTGCCCCCGAAGGTATATAAGATACCAGGGTACGCAGCTAGCCCTAATCCTATTGTTCTCTATCTGCTCAAATCCGTACTGGTAAACGTCACTGCTATGGACAGTGATGATAGATTGGCAAGTTCGGACTCTGTTGACGAAGGTCAAGGGAATAACAAAGCAAGCACGTAAGCGACCGTTGGTAACTATAAATACATGGAGATTACAAGCGAATACAAACGCGAATGATACTCTGCTGCCCGTGACGATAGAATCTATGACGCCCGAACTACCTTAAGCAAACAAACAAACTAACATACAATCAGACAGACAATCAGACAAACAAACGAACCAATAAACAAACAAACGAACGAAAAAACAAACGAACAATTAAGCAAACAAACTAACAAACTAACTAACAGACAAATGTACAAACGTACAAGCAAGCAAGTAAGCATGCAAGCAAGCAAGCAAGCAAGCAAGCAAGCAAGCAAGCAAGCAAGCAAGCAAGCAAGCAAGCAAGCAAGCAAGCAAGCAAGCAAGCAAGCAAGCAAGCAAGCAAGCAAGCAAACAAACAAACAAACAAACAAAATAAACAAACAAACAAACAGACAATCAAACCGTTTTTCAGTCTGTTTGTTCGTCGATCTATTCATCTGTTTGTTTGTCAATCAGTGTCTGTTTATCGTTGTGTTTTTGTATTTATATAGTTATAGGATGTCTTACCGATGGCCAAACTGGTAGCGTAACCCCATGGCGCCTGCGCAGATACCAATCCATTGTCGAAGACGGCTTCGGCAGTACCGTTGATGTAGCCACCACCAACCCAGGTCGCTGGGAAAGGAAAGAAGGGTAAGAGGTTGATGATGATAATAATTATGACGATGATGGTGGTGATGATGGTGATGATGGTGATGATGATGGTGATGATGATGGTGATGATGATGGTGATGATGATGGTGATGATGATGATGGTGATGATGATGGTAATGATGATGGTAATGATGATGGTGATGATGATGGTGGTGCTGGTGATGATAATAATTATGACGATGATGATGGTGATGGTTGTGAACGTGATGATGGTGATGGTTGTGATGAAAATGATGACGATGTTGATAATGATGGTGATGATGGTGGTGATGATGATTTTGATAATGATGGTGATGATGGTGGTGATGATGATGGTGGTGATGATGATTTTGATAATGATGGTGATGATGATGATTATGGTGGTGGTGATGATGATGTTGATGATGGTAAAGACAGCGGTGTTTCTCTTTACATACCGGTCAGTGTAAAAGTCCCTAGGAATGCCCCAATGTTTCGTCCTGCCAAGATCGTTTCTTCTTCTCCCTCTTTACGTTGTCTTGCAGCCCAGAACCCCAGGCCGAGGATTAGCAGATAGAAGATAACGATACCAACAACACCAACAACATAGATAGCCATTGTGCTCTAGATACTAAAAAGAAATAGAAGAAATAGGTGAGCGTAGTGTTTACAAGTGTTGGTATTGTGATGCTAATTTGACAACCATTTTAACAATAGATTTGTTAATTTTCTTTGTTCTAATAACAATGTTTGGTTGGCAAAACCATAACAAAATACGTCACTGTACGTCCACCTAAATTATACGGTGGCCCATATACGCAATGCTTGAATATATATTTTTGGGCACCAAAACCATAACGACAAAGTATATTACTTGAGATGGCCAGAGACCGTTCACACTACAAGTATAACCAAAGTATACTTTAGACCTACTTTAGATCGCTAGTGTGAACCCATCTATTGTACTGCGAGTCTTAACTTTTGTGTATTGAGAAAATATATTTGTGTACTGTGAGTAACTTTTGTGTATTGAGAAAATATATTTGTGTACTGTGAGTAACGTTTGTGTATTGAGAAAATATATTCGTGTACTGTGAGTAACTTTTGTGTATTGAGAAATATGTTTATGCGTTTAAAAATATATTTCATTTAAAAATATATATATTTGTGCACTAAGAAGTAACATTTTATTCATTTATAACATACTTGTGCCCAAAAATATATATTCAAGCATTGCGTATATGGGCCACCGTAAAATTAAATTAAAAGAATGCAGACGATACAACTGTGAAATACAAAACTAAAAAGTACAAAATAGTGCTAATTAAACAATAAAAAACAATAGAATTAGCAAACAGTACTATTGAGTATTTACTAATGTTTCACGGATATACTTTCTATGCATGCCCATTCTTGTTACAAGATGGTACATGAGGGGCGTTGAGTTGAGCCAACTCGACCAGAAACATTTCCTGTGGTGTGGCTTGTGGAAGGAATTCCTTACTTATAGCCACTATATAGAATAGAATAGAATAGAATAGAATAGAATAGAATAGAATAGAATAGAATAGAATAGAATAGAATAGAATGGGATAGAATAGAATAGAATAGAATAGAATAGAATAGAATAGAATAGAATAGAATAGAATAGAATAGAATACTTTATTTAAAGAGGATAACACTTAATATCTAAAGATAATCTACACATAATATATATATTTTACTCCGACGAAGGGCTAAAGCTCGAAACGTCAGTAAAGTTAATTAAGTTGCCATTATTTACTGTTTTACGTGACGGCACTGAACGTTTCACTTATTTATACGAAATCTGTTCTATTTGCTTAAAAGGTCCGTTGTATCTAGTACAAGCTAAATATAAATTACCACTCCACGACCCTGATGTTCAAAATGTTTGGGACATTGTTTCATAAAATTTGTATGAACGTGTTTGTTTGAGCTTTAAAAAATATACAAAATGTATCAATTTGATTTGCAAACCTCTCTTTCCACAGAGCAATGTTGAATGGTCTTCCAAATGACAACAATTTTACATTTACAAAACTCAACATCGATTCAGCTAGACGCGGAAACGGAAATACTTTAGAGATTTTAAAGTAAAAAGAAAGCAGATAATGTCCCAATGTATTTTCCACGTTGTAGCTGTTGTCTCAGCCACATAGAAGGGCCACTGTATAACTCATACAGATCGGACGCGAATATTGTAGAGTGCTTATGAAAGTCCAACGTTAGTTCTTTCATATTTTACTAAAATAGTCCCAAAAAAATGAACTGATTTGGCCGAGAAGAATTCAAGTTAAAACGTATGCAAATCAGGACGAATCTACGCCTCATACTCATCACAGACATCAGATTTCTGTTGTCAAATTCTCATTAAATTTGTGTTATAAGAGTGTTAAAGAGTTATAATATTTCCTACCTGGTAAAAGATCGCAGCCAACAGAGCAAAGAGCGCTCTTGAAACGTGATATCTTGTTTTCGACAATAGCTAGCGTCGACAATAGCTAGCGACCTCTAGGTAAGTGTAAGCAGTATTGGCCGATAGAGATAAATATCTTAGAAGTCAAAAGAGTTCGTCACAAAAAAAAAAACTATAAAAATTTCAGAAATTTCCACTTTTAAATGCCGTGAGCTATCAAGAGCTAACTATCCAAAATTCTACCAACTTAAAATTGGTATTTTAAATTAAAACAAAACAAAAAACAAGTCTTCTGTGTTATATCAACGTGTGACCCAACTATTTTTGGAGCTTTGCTTTGGACTCTGGCCAAAGGCTGAAGAATCTCAAAAAGCAACTCGATCCACTCTTTGCGAACAGCACAATATAATCTTTTACGTCCACCTTAGAATGTAAGCAGACGTGACCTCTAGCCGAGGAGATGGTCATCGCACGAGGCAGTGACAGAGTGGAGTATCTTCGCCCCTCGGGCGACACACAATTCTTAAATCATTGCCAGTAGCTAGTAGGGGTTGTTAACAGAGGAAAATAACACTGTTTTCGGTCATCAATTCGTCATTTTAAAACACAGTTTTTTTAGTCAACATGACATTATCATGTTATCAGTTGACCTTACGGAGAGCGCGATACCGTAAACAAGTGTTTAACAATTTAATAAGTTGAAGATAAGGAGAGGGAACACGGTACGGTTTTCTGCTAGTTTTTGCTCGGTATCGCGGTAAATAAAATACACTCAGAAGTCAGCGATACACGGTATTTTCGTTTTCTAAGTCGCGGTATACAAAAATTAATCAATTTAATCATGGAATTGAGGTATGGCCCGATACCCCTAAAACTTGTGTTATCTCCCCCCCGACTCCCCCGACTCCACCCCCGATGATACACGTGTTTTTAAAAAGACTCAAAGGTCCCGACTGACAGCAATTGTATTATGTGTACTAGGGTCTAATAGTTTGCTGAAAACGTATGCTGTTAGCCACTCACCAGTCTAGTTTTATTTCGTTTCTTTTATATTTAGTCGAAAAGCATTCTTTGGAGTGTATTACATGTGTATTGTAAATTTGTGATGTGTTTTTGTTGTTGTATTGCGGTATTTTTCATTTTTGTTATGCGATATCGCGGTATTTTTGGGGTCTCGCCTCCCCCGATAAGAGCTGAATGAGCCTCATGCATAGAAACACCGTTCCACTGTTTTGTAATACACAACATTCAGAGATTCTAGGTTACTTTCAACTAAGAGTATTTCTCTTATTTCTAATTATGATTCGTAGTTTCGTAACAATAACTTGTCATCTATTATATTTAGTTCATATACCAGTAACACGTTGTGCCTGACCACACAAACTATTCAAGAAATAACTTAGAATGAGTGACAGATGTTTCAGGCCCGTAGCGGGCGGAGGGGTCAGGGGGGCCGCCCCCAACCACAGACTTTAGCCCACGCAGCCTATACTAGTTTACTCCCTAGTTCCCATTTAAGTAAAGTTAAGTTAACATTTTTTTCGGTGTTCCACTTTCATTCTATTACCTATCGTTGATACACCTATTTCAATTAACGTTGTCCATCTGGAATGGTTGATCTGAGACCGATAGGAATTGTGGGAGTTCATTAAATTCCAAATGTGTTGTTTTAATCACACTTAAATGGTGCTGAATTATGGATAATAGTATTTCAGAAGTAAACATTAATATTCGAGCGTGATAATAATGGTGTATTTGCAGTTTAACGAGCTTCCACAATTCCTATCGGTCTCAGATCGACCATTCCAGATGGACAACGTTAATTGAAATAGGTGTGTCAATCACCGACGTAGCCAATTTTAGAAAACGTTTTCTTCTAATATGGCGTAGAGTCTAAAATCGCCTAAAATAAAATTATGCCGTGTCACATTTAGTCACACGCCTTAAGTTACGGCGACTTCAGGGCCCAAGGCAGGTCTTGACATGTACAGTGATGGATATCACGTTTCATGTTATTCCACGTCAAACAACTTTGCAACATTCTATTTGTTATTTGGCTCGATCGCGTTAATTTCCTTCCTTTAAAAATCTGTATCCCCTTTTCGAGTTAATTTTTTTCATTTGAAAGTATCTTTCCCTCTGAATATAAATTATGCCCTTAATATGTGTGAGTGTCCTATTCTTGCCGGGCTTTCACGGGGTAGCAACAAACCCTGGGCTAGGGCCATGGCCTAGGCCATGGCCTACCCTATGGCCTACCCCATGGCCTACCCTATGGCCTACCCTTTTTTCATGTTTTACATTTTCATAGTATAAATTCTTGCATAAATTCCTCTTTTCTTACTAAAAATCGAAAATTTCAGTTCGGCCATGTTTGATTTATAAAAAACTTTTCGATTGGGTTCCCTGTGTTTTTAAATGGCTTCCTTAACATGCCTGTACTTGCATGCCTTCTTTTCCATGCTTTCGCAACTATCAATATGGCGGAGAGCGGTGGAGATAGAGATGGTAAGTTCGCAATCCATATCAATCTGGTTCAATCTTTGAATTTTTCAGATTGAATTCAATCATTATCTATTCTTGATTATAATTTGTTTAGTTTCTGGTCATTATTTTTTAAAAAATACTCCTTTTTCTTGCAGAATTTAGTGATACAGAAGTCATCGGGTGCAACAAATATAGTACTACATAGTGATATTTTATGCTAATTATATTGTTTTCTATTGTGTAATTAGTACTATGTAGTGATATGTTTCGCACGCTTTTAGTGTTTGTGATATTCAGTCATTAAACAATAGAGTGAAGACACTAAGCCCGTGAAATAGATGTTAGACTAATACACCTTACTAGTCTCTAACTCCATTGTTTTCTTTTGTGTCTATTTGACTATTACACCTTGACTATTTAATTTTGTTTCACAGGTGAATGTCTTCATTCTAATGACAAAAACATAAAATATCAGTAATAAAAATAAGTTGTATCTTATATAGTGTCAATATCAGTAATTTCAACAACGCTTTTTTGATATGAAAAAATTAAAATCTAAGAAAAATTAGAATACAACTTATCATCAATTTGAAATAATATAACTTTTCATAAATTTAAAACCGATATTACATTTTTTTCAGTAAATAAAACATATTTGAACATTATACATACAACATTTTTTAAAACAGCCTGATTGTTTATTTGTTATTGTTAATTTTATTAAATTCAGCAGATTATAGAATATTATAATAGAGGCATTGTTGGCAAATTAGCAAGAAATACAAAAACACTTGTAAACACCCACCTATATCCTTTCAGGGCTTAAAATAACGGACGGCCAGTTGCCGGACATGATGACCGGCGTGATTGATTTTAGCTCGGACATCTGCCGATCTTGGCCGGACAAAAAATTTTTTTTTTAATTAATAAAAAAAATAAAATAAAATACGAACTAGTTTATACAGGACCAAATAACTGATTTATTACAAGTTATTACAAGTTAATTAATTGTTTCCAGCTACAGAAACGCGCATCTGTGGCGTCGGAAAATGAAGACCTTGTTCCCAAGATCATGAAAAATCTACATTTTAAAAACTTTAACAAGAGAAATACTTTATCTTTAGAAAAAATAAATAATCATGCTGAGATATATGTCGCGTTACAACGCGATATGAGACATACACTGATGATTGATTAACGAATCAAACTGTAGCGACGTGCGTCAATATAGCTCTTATTAAATATAACAAAACATAACAAATAACATTAACATTAATTTTGGTAGTTTAATCTAGTTCCTGGAGCTCGGGAATAATGTCCCTCTCAGTATCAGTGCTTTCTTCGTCTGTTGTAGATTCCGCCTCTGATACGGGATGATCTATAAGCACTCTTGGTTTAGCACGTTTTCCGGTGCGTTGTTTGTACATTTTCCTCTTCTTTTGTACCGGGCGACGAGACAAAATTCTGAGAAATCGTTAGTTTTCAAATATTTGTATCTGAATTATCCACATAATTGTAACTATTGATTTATTACTGCGGTTTTCCACTTTCTGCGAACTCAGACATTCCCACGGCTTATTGCGAAACACGTTTTTAGCTGCCGTCAATCAAAACTAATTAGTCGGTACCTTTTAAATCCTTGATTGACGGCAGCTAAATACGTATTTCACAACGAGCAGTTGAAATGTCTGAGTTCGCAGAAAGTCGAAAACCGCAGTAAAATGCTGGTAAATTGAAATAAAGCACATTATTTTCCTTGAATTTCTTCTTTTAGCCAAGCAATATGTTCTATTTACTAACTACTACTACAGGTTATCAGCGAAGTCGGGGGCGCCTTGACGATTACGTGACATTTACAAAACAAACGTTACTAGGCAACAACGAATCTAACACGAAAACGAGGTGGACATTAAATGGCGGCTGACGAGCTTGTAGTTGAATTTGTACTGTATTTAAACGGAGATATTTACACTTAAAAACGAAAAAAAACATTGGAATAATCTAGTCAAAATCTTCTTAAATGTAATAAAAACTTAAATTTAAATTTCTAGCCGGTCACGATGACCGGCGTACTCGAAATTTGGCCGGACATCACTCAATTTTGGCCGGACATTGTCCGATGTCCGGCCGTTATTTTAAGCCCTGCCTTTAGTAATTGAACACTTTTACAGTGAATATAGAGTACAAACACTAAAAGTGTGCAACATAAATACCACTAAATACTGCTAAATTATGCAAATTCTTTTGTTCTCTATTGTTTAATCAACACTATTTAGTGGTAAATAGTACAAAGTATTGCACACTTTTAGTGTTTGTACTCTAATGCTCTAAGTAAGAAAAGAAGTGATAAATGCATAAATTTAACAAAGGAAGGCAAGTACAGGCATGTCAAGGAAGCCATATAAAAACACAGGTAACCCAATCGAAAAGTTTTTAATAAATCAAACAAACATGGCCTGAAATTCTCGATTTTTAGTAAGAAAAGAGGAGATTATGCAAGAATTTATACTATGAAAATATAAAAAATGAAAAAAGGGTAGGCCATAGGGTAGGCCATAGGGTAGGCCATGGCCTAGGCCATGGCCCTAGCCCAGGGTTTGTTGTTACCCGGCTTTCACGTGACCTCATCGAAATATTAACTTTTAAACTTTGGGCTCCATGAAGTTGTGCTTTCGATATCGTTTACAGTCCCATGCATGAGAGATTCTCTGTACCACATTTTATCGGTTTACTTTCAAGAGATATCAGTGCAGTAATTTAAGTCACGTAGCACTTGTCACGCGTTTGGAGGAATGAAATTTGTTCATTATTTCGGGCCGATTTTGCCGTTTCGATCGTTTGATATAAACCAACATGGTAAATAAGTGAATATCTAGGCAAATTAAAAACATTTTGGTCATTATTCTTGAAAATTGTGGGCTTTTGGTAAACCCGGTAATTAATTTGGCCGCCATGTTGGATTTCCTCTGAGGGGCGCCATACATTTCACTGTAAATATGACGCACACTCAGTCGCTTATATCTCGGTCGAACAATAAACTATCATCCTGAAACTTTGCAAAGATATCTATCTATCAGCTGTCGTTCAGAAAATCACATTTAAGACTTAATTCCATGGTTGAAAAAGAACCTCTCCGGAGGTGAAAGCCAAGAATACATTATTGTTTTGAACAAAAATTATGAACCTAGAAGCCTTAATTCACAGTAAGCGCCATTCATATAAGAACTTATATGGAGGCTATCTAAACTAGGTTTTTATACGCGGGTTTTTGCTGTATTCAACCCCAGATATATTTGCCTTGCTTCTTGCCTGATAATGATCAAATGTCAAATAACAAGCTAGTTACTATAGCTCAGTGTAAAAAAGGTAACCGTCTTGTAAAGTACACAACTAGAACTGCATGAGCAAAACCTTGTAAAGCAGCAACTAACCTCACAAGATGAATAAAGTCCAGACAACAGCCTTCCCTTTCCTGTGCGCGCCTTTTATGGTCAGTCCTTTAAGGTTCTGACTCGAAAATCAGTTACGTAACATGACTCCAAATCTGTAAGGGTCATATAGCTGGCCCTGGGGAATTGGGGAGAGGAGGAGGGGAGGGGGAAGGGAAGGATTCTCTCCCCCCTTCCCCTTTCCCCCAGAGAGCCAGGCTACGCAGGCTATAAGCGCCATTCATATAAGAACTTATATGGAGGCTATCTTAAACTAGGTTTTTATACGCGGGTTTTTACTGAATTCAACCCCTTGCCACGGCCCTGATACCCAATCAAATGTCAAATAATGATGAGTAATACTCAGTATAAAAAAAGGTAACTGTCTTGTAAAGTACACAACTAGCTTAGAACTTCATCAGCAAAACCTTGTAAACCAAAAACTAACCTCACGAGCTGAATAAAGATCCAGACAACAGTCTTCCACATTATAGACTAATCCTTCATTAATAGGATTTTCTTCGACCAGTTAAAACTCCTTGGGGATATTCGCTTTGTCCAAGTGTTAGTGGTAATCTGGGTTCAGTTAAAAATATTTCCTGTGCGCACCTTTTATGGTCAGTCCTTTAAGGTTCTGACTGGAAAATCAATTACGTAACATGACTCCAAATCTGTAATGGTCATTTTTATTCTGCTCTGTGTCTAAAAGTAACCTTGGCTGCCAAGGACATCACACCAGCTGTACCTGCTTTTAGGGGTGGAAATCCACAATGTTTTAACAGTTATCTTAATCTGTGCGTACCAGTTTTAGGGGTCGTTATCAAAACCTCCACCGATCACCCCTACCACTTGGACAAAGGGAGTAGAAAGATATAACTCTAAGTTTAATTAGTTTAGCAGTCTTAAGGAGGCTCGAAATGTTTTTTTGTATATATCTATATACCTACTTTATATTGCATATTATGCAGCATTATTGTGAAACTACATAGTCAACCGATATATCATTTTAAAGCTTATGGATCTAGGATATCAATTGTTTTTAAATTATTGCGTTTGACGTTGTCATGACAACAGCAGGCCGCTGCAAAAAGGACCATCAATTCCTTTTATAAAGCTGATATCTCCAAATCCTTGAGGTGAAAGTTTTTTTAAACTTGTACATGTCTAGTCTAGAAAAATAAAAAAACTCTGTAATGCGAAACCTTTAAAATATTAAAAAAATGATTTTTTTCTAGATATAAATGGTTTTTCATTACAGATTTTTCTTAAAATGGATCTACTAAATCTAAACATTAATTGGAACAAATTACCAAAAAAATAAAAAAAATCTACCATTTCATTGTGTTGTTATTAATAAAAATACATTTTGTACGCGTCAGAGGGGTCTTGTAAAATTGAAGATATTGCGCGCGCGCTCAAAAAACCATTTCGAGCCTCCTTTAGAGGGACGGTCCACTAATAACGAACCAAATCGCGAATCGCTGGCAACAGAGAAAAATCAATTTTCTTTATATTTGGCCTAGAAATAGGCATTAGTGAGTAAGTAAACCTGGTGGGTTTGATTTTTTTTTTTAATAAATTGTCGCCGAGATATAGTCAAAAACCGGGATCGGCGAATTCCAGCCAGAGAAAGCGCGCGATGAAAGCAGTTTCGGGGTTTTGTTTATTCTTGTCCTGCAAAGGCCAAACATTATTTCCATAAGTTAAGATGGTTCTTTTAAGATTAAGATTTTAAGATTAAGATTCTTTAAAAACAATCTGTCAAATTTAGTATGGTGAAATGTCTACAGCGCTCCGAACATGCGAGTGAACATGTCAGTTTTTGGTGAATATTCCGATAAAGCCCGTAAAAAGTGCGTTTGGACCCTTTCGAATCACGTCAAAAATTGATGTATAATTACGTTCCAATTTACACATTTAAGTTAAACAGAACTTTAAGAGTGATTGAAATTTATATATTTTTTTGTTTGCTTTAGGGTTAATTTCAAATTAGCATATTGTAAACGAATAGATGTTCAATATTGTTTGAATGCGAAAAAACTCTCCCAATTTGACTGATATCAAAAAGCAATACAACTTATAAGCCCGGCGTAGTCAATCGAACGTTCCGCAATCGAACTCAATCGAACATTGATTGATTGTCGATTGGTTCGGAAATCGGACACAATCGAAATCACAGTAAAAATTTAGCAATCGAACACAATCGAACGTTCCGAAATCGAGCAATAAGGCAATCGAACACAATCGAACGTTCGGAAATCGAACAATAAGGCAATCGAACATACGTTCTGTCAAGCTTTGACTCTTGGCAAAGATATCATCATAACTGGCGACCTTGGTGCGCAAGGAACGCCTTTGAATCTGACTTTGACTTTTTTTACTGTCGCTTTCGGCCACCGTGATGGCCGAGAGTGGCAATAAAAAGGTCAAACTGACAAAAGCAAAAAGTCCAAAAGTGTTCTGTGACAATTTGACAGAAAGCTGGATGCGAGGATGGCAAAGGTCAAAAAGACAACTTCACTTTGTGATACGGCCCTAAATCACTTTTAGACTTTTAGACTTTTTCATATTTTTTTCATTTTTCATTTGTCATATAGCCCTAAATCACTTTGACTTTTTTCACTTTGACTTTATTCATTTTGACTTTATTCACTTTGACTTTTTTCACTTTGACTTTATTCATTTTGACTTTTTTATTGCCGCTCTCGACCACCGTAATATATGGCTAGTAGCCACTACGCTATCGGGTTGAGTTAGTGAGTGTAACAATAGAAACACAGGAAGCCCAAATTTCCATTAGCTTGTGGACAGACCTAGCCCAGCCCTCTCCTCTCTTCCCCTCCCCTCATACTTCTAAATAGTTTAATATTCACTGTAGCCACATGCAGTCATAGACTATTAGACTGCAAAACAGTCCCTACTTTTACGCGAAAACTACAAAGATACGAGTTGAAGATTGAACTAATTTAGAGTGCAAAGCAGTCCCTACTTTTACACGAAAACTACGACAAAACGAGTTGAAGTTCGATCGGACGAAACTCTGGCCGCGCGAGAATAAGGAGAATGATTAACGGCCATGCGGGGAATGAGTCGAGAGGGAACAGACGCGACGTATTTTTCTGGCTTGAAATGAATGGAAATGTCTGTTTGTCTGCTCAACATCGTTTGATATCTTGGTGTGAATGATATATGCTTTTGAAATGAGCCCAGCATGTAGCCTGTACAGATTTTAATTGTATGCATGGAAGGCGACAGTCCCTACTTTTTCCCCTACCCCTCTCGCCTCACTCGAATTTCAACTCTTCAACTAATTTCGTCGTAGTTTTCGTGTAAAAGTAGGGACTGTTTTGCAGTCTAAATTAGTTCAATCTTCAACTCGTTTCGTCGTAGTTTTTGAGTAAAAGTAGGGACTGTTTTGCAGTCTAAATTAGTTCAATCTTCAACTCGTTTCGTCGTAGTTTTCGCGTAAAAGTAGGGATTGTTTTGCAGTCTAAATTAGTTCAATCTTCAACTCGTTTCGTCGTAGTTTTTGCGTAAAAGTAGGGATTGTTTTGCAGTCTATAGACTGCCTATGTTTACATTTTGTTAGACACTTGCTATTATATCTTATTATACATTTCTTTTCAATTGTATTAACAAAGCTTCGCGTAGGTCGACCACTATAGAAACCTGTTTTTTGAACTCTGTTGGGTTTCCAAATTATTCAGCTCTATAACTATGGGCCTGTTCAGACTGTTGGTCAAAATGAAGCTTGTTTGTGGTTTATGCTTGACACTAAACAATTATATGCTTGAGTAGCATTTAAATGAAAGCAGAAACCTGAAACTTATTAAACTTTGTACTCCGACGGGCTAAAGCTCGTAACGACAGTTAAGTTAACATTTTTTACGGTGTCAGTTCCAAATTTCATCCTATTACCTATCGTTTATATCAAACACCGACGCAGCCTATACTAGTTTACTCGCTAGTTTCCATTTAAGTAAAGTTAAGTTAACATTTTTTTACGGTGCAGTACAAATTTCATTCTATTACCTATCGTTTATATCAAACACCGACGCAGCCTATACTAGTTTACTCGCTAGTTTCCATTTAAGTAAAGTTAAGTTAACAATTTTTTACGGTGTTACAAATTTCATTCTATTACCTATCGTTTATATCAAACACCGACGCAGCCTATACTAGTTTACTCGCTATTTTCCATTTTAGGTAAAGTTAAGTTAACATTTTTGCTGACAATGATGACAATTCTTTACCAAAACTCTAAGATAGTTAACAGATCGAAACACTCGAGTGGACTCTCTGAACATGTTTGAAATAAAACAAAATATTGTAGTTAAAACGGTAAAAAACAGTTTCTTACCTATAAATTATGTTCTTTGAGGACTAATGTTCAAGCTATGTTGCATTGGAATTGAAAAATAAAGCGTGAAAGTTGCGAAAAAAAGCTTTTAAAGACTCATGAATTTTCAAACAATTTCTCACTTGTTCTTGAGCCCAGAATGCATCACGCGCGAGGTTGAAAGCCGAAAAAAATATCAGCATTTCAAATTTAAAACAAATATTTTAGATGAATTAAGTTTTGATAGTTGATTTATCTTATAAAAAAACGAAATTTGAAGAGAGCACTTAATAGGCGAAGTATGTATGCAATATTCACTTGAACTTAGTCGTATGGAGCGAGCGAGACCAATATAAATTATCTCTAGCGTGGTGAGCTGTGTCGGCACAGCTCACTTTAAAGAATGTTTTCTCCCAAGTTTGAATAGGACAAGCTGTAGACTTTCACTACAATTTAGATAAAGCTCTGGTCTTATGATGTGGGAAGTTTAAATAAAAAACTTGGAGTCGTTTTAAAGAAAACTGCGAAAATGTGATGTTTAGCAAAACTCACATATTTGAGTTCTTCAACTGCATTACTCGATTGTCCTTTTTCATTCAAGCTAGGCTTTTGTTCTTTTATAAATAATGCTTCTGATGTTTTTCTTTTTCTGTAATATCTTAAGTTAGACGCGAGAATACTCGAGTGTTGTTTATGGTATCGTGTCCTGTTTCAATGCTATGTTTAGTGAAAGAGGCGGAGTGATTTCTTGTCTTTTCCACTATGTTCTGCTATGCGTTCCTCTATTCTTCTAGCTGTTTCCCCAATGTAGGTGTGAGGACAACATTCTTGTGGTCATTCTAGTTTGTAGACAATGTTGTGTTTATGTCGAAACTTTGTTCTATCTATTTACTTGAAGCGTGATGCTAGTTTATTAGCTTTAAACGCAAAAACGGCTTTCACATCAGGTGGAAGTATTTTTTTGTAGTTTGTTTTAGCTTTTTTACTAGTTCGACTTCTTTGTTTCCTTTGTAAGTCAATGTGATTGTTTTGGACATAGTTGAGATATCTTGATCGTTGACATCTTGGCTGTGAGATACGTTATCTTGTTTGTTTTTAGCTTTACTGATGATGTTGTCTATAACCCATAAAAACAGGACACTGATACCATAAACATCGAACACTCGAGTATTCTCGCGTCAAACTTAGACATTACAGAAAAAGAAAAACATCAGAAGCATTATTAATAAAAGAACAAAAGCCTAGCTTGAATGAACAAGGACAATCGATTTCCTTGAGCCTCTTAAACTAATTTAGATTCATATTCAGTTCACTTTGCTGTAGATGGCCTTTGGATAAAGGCCGAAATATTCAAGTAATAAAAAATGACATGCCTTCTCGCATTCCTATTCATTATCAAACTGTATGCCCAAGTAAACATACATGTATACATATATACATCGTGTTTGTGATATTTCGGTGTTAAAATGATTCTTTTGCGTGCTATTGCTTTCCCTCCTGCAGAGCTATTATAAAAGATGTCAAATTATCAAGCTGCCTTCGCTGTGTAGCACCACATTCCATACAATACTAGCAACACAATATGAAAAGGAGCGTTTCACAAAGTTTGTTCTAGGCTTATTTAGTTTACTTAGGTCATAGTTATGGAGGTCAGTACGTTGAAATAGGCTTACCATAATGGTCAATAATGGTCAAGTCTTTTTTTCAGTCTCTCTGTCAGCCTAATTTAGTTAGGAGGGAGTCATAGGGAGCTTTTGAAATCCGCAAATCCGTAAGAAAAACTTTAGAACTATATTATTTGAAAACAGACTTTAAAAAAATCAATTAACAACTAACAATTACGATGTCACGCAAAGTAAGGTCGCGTCACGACTAAGGTCAGTTTCTCTAAGGAGTCCAAGTAGAGAAAGGGCTCAAATCCGCAATTCTAACCACTTCTGACGAATCCGTATATCCCCCTCAGTTAGGAGCTCATGAGATCTGAAAGAATAATCCGCTCCAGTTACAATTCGCGCTGCTGTTGCATGCCGTCGGTTCGTGATGTTGAACAGTGAACTTTAAACAGAGTTTAACAATTTCACATCATTTGTCAGGTTTCTCATTTTATATAGCATACACTACCCATTCGATACTTTAATAGAAGTAATATGTTGAATATGGTAACCCCAACATTTCCATCGATATGTAATCCCAAAAGATTCAGTACAGCTGATTGCTCATATCTAAATCAATATGGTTTATCCCGGAGTTTATGTATTTTATAACTATACAGTCTTTAGTTCTTACGGTTATCATTTAAATGAGCTTTTTTCTATTTCACCATCATTATAAAACGCTATATAGCAAACTATGTTAGTTCCAGCAATTATCAATTATAGGTTATAACATTTGATATTGATTAACAGCGGAAACGTTCGCAAGAACTTTCAAAATTTTCTGACCGCTTAAATATCGATTTGTTTTGATACTGTTCTTCATATGTGGTTTCTTATACACTAGCATTGATCCTAAATAGTTATTAGCTTGAATCGAATCGATGTACTATATAAAACCACTTCTGGCGCCATGTCGAAGTTGTTGTGTGGCGTGGGTAAAATGCGTCATTCAAGTAGTCTATAATCTGTTTGCATGTGCTTTGCGAAAGCCACGTGGGATAGATAGATAATTTACGGTATATGCTAATAGAGATATCAATTTTAATAAATCAACGATTATCGTTCTATGAAGATCTTACCTGAAATAATGTCGAAGAGAGCTTGTGCAGCCGGGATTGTGAAACTGACTTTAGCGAGCACACCTTAAAATGAATTAAATATTCAATACAGACGTAGCCTACTGCGTATCCGCTGTGAGGACCGGTTGTGAGCATGGTGCGAGGTACCTCACATGATTTGCATGCATGCAGAAGGGCGTCGCGTAGTGCGTACAGCTTTTAAAATATCTGTAATAAAGTATATTTTAGAAGGAAAACTAATTGTAAAAAACAACGTTTCGTTGTCATCTCGACAACATCATCAGGTTAATGAATTACAAGAACTATATGCTAATATATGGCTAGATTGAACTAGATTGACAATATGTTAAGTAAAGTGTAAAGAGATGTACAAAACACAAGGAAAGTAAAATAGAGTCTAAATACAAAAGGAAAAAGACTCAACGTGACTAAACGTATTGTAAATCTAGTTCGATCTAGCTATATTTGCATATAGTTCTCGTTGTTTTTGTTCGTTGTCTTCACAATTAGTTTTCCTTCTAAATTGTTTGTCAAAAAGTACCTTTATCAAAATAAAGTATATATATTCTTTAATAAAGCTAAAAGAACAGAGATTTCGATATTGAAATCGAATTTGTAAAAATAAAATTGTTTTGAAGTTATTATGACAGGTACCGCGATGCGAATCGCTAGAGGTTTCTAAGGCTACGTTTACACGGGACCGGACGAATTTTTGACCGGGACCGCGCTAAACCGATCAAATATTCGTCTAAACAGGACGAAAACATTGTTCGGTTACGTGTGAACAGCATGTCCAGGACGATTTTTTGACCGGTCAAAATTCGTCCGGTCCCGTGTAAACCTAGCCTAATGGATTTGATTGATCGACAGAATCTTAGCATGTCAAATATTTACAATAACGTGCCTCATTTTTTTATTCAGCGCTTGGTTATTTCTTTATTAACTTTCAAACTTATAGGTAGTTAACATCCTAAAGTTCGTAAATATTCTAAAATCTCAACGCGAGATTTGCCGGATTTGTTTCCATGCACTTTGCTTCTGTTAATTTGATCTGGAGTTAACCTTGTCGCTTATTGACCAAGCAGTCAATTGCTTATTTCGTTCGACTTCTAAAGCTTTTTTGACGTTCGCTTTCTTCGCTTTTTACATCGAGCTAACTCGATGTCTTTAAATGCAAACAGTTCCTGCTCTGTTGGTCGCCAAATCGTCCGTTCCGGTAGAACTACCAAATACAGAGCTAGCTAAAGCGCATGGGCGATTTTGAAGTGCTTCTACTTGAGTGCAGTAAAATTACTCCCGCGTGCCGTAAAACTACTGGCAACTTGCATGTATATTAAAGCAGGAGCAAAATCAAAATCAAATCATTTAAAATAACAAAAAAAATAAACTTGCTCATTCAATGAAAAAAGAGAAAGTGGACAAAATCGAAAATAAGAAATTAAAAAAAAAAGGAAAACAATCAAAGCAAATATATATAACTTATAACGACACTTTCCCTCAATATTATTTATGTTTCAATAAAATGTGATTGGTTTGTTAATATATTGCTGAGACATTTTTTGTACACTAATCCCTTATCCATTGTCTTTCCTTTCCAAATTCACTCTTTTTAACGGGGTCATTTCCGCGGCGAATGGCCCAGAGGGATCATTTCAAAGGCGGGGGTCATTTTAATTCTCAAGTATACGATGTCACGTAGTGTCACGTATGAGCGTAGATAAATGTGGACGCGCTCACCGAATCGAATCGATCGGCCTGAAGCTAATGAAGCTCGAAATCAGTTTGGTCTTTTAGCGTCTAGTTTGAGGTAACGAGCCAGTTTTTCTTTTACCTGGCATGGATAAATATAAACTATTATCGAATATGTTCATTAACTAGAAAAAAAATACGCTTAAAATATAATTTTCAAAGGAAATACTATAGAGCAACGCTCCACGGCGTTATCAATATTTGACATTTTATGCATGGCTTGGTTTGATAATTCTTGTAATCGCTTCGTTATTCTTATTGTATCACGCAAAATTTTGTATCACGCGAAATTTTGTATCACGCAAAATATCTTTTTTTTGGTATGGTAATCGATAGGCAAGAATATAATCACTTATAATCCTTAACAATCGCTTCAGTTTTTCGAGAAATTTCCATTTTCTTTAAACATTTTGTCGCATGATACCTTAACAAGGTATAAAAGAGAGCTTCAACGGGGTTGTGTGCCCTCTATTTTCAAATGAAAACCCAAGATGTGCTTTACAAACGAAGTGAAAGAAAACACCAAACACAAACAACAGCATGAGAGAAATTATCAAATCAAGTTTATCAGTTTATACTCCCTCCAGTACTAATGTAAAAGCGAACCTTTTGGTTCACTGAATCTCGAAGATTAATCGAAATAATAACAGCAGATGCTAGAATAGCTCGGAAGAGAGCTTGCAAGAGCTAAAGAAAGAGATTTCAAAGTTTGGTCTAGATATACTCGAAGGTGGGCTCGAAGGGTGTCATTCGGTGATATAATTCTTATACCGGCTTCCCGGCACTCTCGAACACTTTTAAAACTCTGGAAACACATAGAGTCTGAAGCATCTAATCTCACTTACTATAGCTAAAGAACCTAGCTCTGAGGATACATTTTCTTACCTTAATAAAATGTCTAGAAAATGTCCTGAAGGAAATGTAGGAGCACTGCGTAGATTGAAATCTATTTAGATGAGTTTTTACTTTGCCGAGTATGCCTTGGTCTTCTTGAGCGACACTTAATATTCAATTGATTGAACTGTCCACAAGTATCCGGGTATTTTGACAAAAGGAGGTTTTTTCGCCGTATTCAAAAAGATATGCGTCCTTCCACATGTAGCGTACTCGAATAGTATTTTCCCGTCCACGCGTATAAAACGCCATACAGAGCATGCGCACGCATGCGCTCTTCACAGTAGCACACCGGCGAAATAAAGACATTTGGCGCCATCTTTGTTTACAATCCAACCGCTGTTTATTTAGTAAATATGTCTAAACAGCTAGCGAGTAAATGAAAGAGAAGGATCAATTCTACATATTATTATATTCTTTTAAAGGTCAAAATCTCCGTGGTCTAGCTGACCGTCGGTTTAGTCGCTTTGGGTGTGTTTTCACTAGGACATTTTAGACTAGTTTAACTTGGAAAGTCCGGAAATACAGTGAAAACAGCATTGGAAAAGTTAAGCTAGCTTAAAATGTACAGTGATTTCACTTGCAAAACTCTGCTAAAAACTACGAAAAACATCGGAAATCACGTAAATTTTAAACTACCTAGCAAGATGGTTTAACTTGGCCAAGTAAACAAATCTGCCTATCACAGCGTTCTTCTTGACAGATATGTCAAGCTATTTATTTAATCGCTCTATTCATAAAACAGACCATACTAAAACTTGCTTGAAATAAAGAAATATATGATCTTCAAGAGAGATTTATCTTTTCTCCAACTTATGATAACTTAGTCTCACATTTAGAGATGTCAAAGTTTGAAATTTCTGGACTATCACTTTGTTGGAATGACTTTTTACACTCGGCTACTCCAGTGAAAACAGTTGTAAATTTAAACTAGTGTAATGTTGGTCCGGAAACAAACACCTTGAGGAATGTTACGCCTAGTGAAAACACAGCCTTTTAATAACGCCCGGTTTAACGGCGCTGTTTTCCCTCCAGACAGCAAAATTATCCTTAAAATGTTGCGTCGCCTCCTTGTATAATTAGCTTGAATGTTTAAATAGTCAACTTGCAATTGTATGTAGGCTATAAGATTTGAAACAAGGCCAAGAAGAAGTGAAACGAGAACAGCCCGACGTCATCGTCTTCAAAAAGCTACGTTTTCGCCGTCCACACGTATACGATCAACCTCCGTTTTTCGAAAATGTTCTTTTTTAATTTGGTGACCGAAAACGCCGTTTACTTGTGGACAGAAGGCTTAAACGGATCAAAAGGTATCCGTTTTCAACAATACCCGGCCACATGGGAGTTAAAAAATGTCTAGAAAAATGCCCTGCAGCTTAATGTAGGAGTGTACTCAACTTGTTCTGTTTTACTTGTTCTAGCAAGACCTTGTCCCCAACTTGAATGTTGCTCTGTTTTGCATGTCTTCGTGCATCACTGTAGTCTTTAGTCTTTTGTTTGCTCTCAGTATCTCTATCTCTTACTTCTGTAAATCTTTCTCTTTGATCTTCATTCCCAAACTCAGGAATTTTGGTTCTGATCTTCCTTCCAAACATCAGTTCAGCAGGGCTTGCACCAGTCGTTGAATGAGCAGTAGTTCTATAAGCAAGCAAGAAGGTGTACATTTCTCGTCTCCAGTTTCTCCCTTCAGAGTGGGCTACCTTCAATGCTTTCAGTAGGCTTCGATTTTGTCGTTCAACCTCCCCATTTGCCTGGGGCCAGTTGGGTGTGGACCTTCGGTGTACCATACCATTTTGTTTCAAGTACTGTTCAAATGTCTCCGACACAAATTGTGGACCATTGTCAGTCCTAATTGTCACTGGATACCCATATCTTGCAAATACAGGTTCCAAGCCTTGATTATGCTATCAGCTGTAATTGATTTCAAGATCACAACTTCATAGAAACGTGTAAAATAGTCAACAATAACAAGTAAATACTCCCCTGTTGGCAGAGGTCCTAGTAGATCAGCTGCAACATCTTGCCAGGGTTCAGTTGGTAGTTTAGTAGTCTTCAAGGGTTCAGGAGGATTTGGTAGACTTACCAACTGGCATCCATGACATGTTTTACACTTAGACTCTACATCTTTGTCTATACCAGGCCACCAGACCTTTGTTCTAAGACGCTGTTTGGTTTTTACTACACCTTGGTGTCCTTCATGTCCCAGTTCTACAATTCTTTTCCTTAACTTCTTAGGAATAACTAGTCTTGTTCCTCGTAGTATTAATTGTCCATAAACACAAAGTTCAAGTCTTACCGCCTTGTATGGCGTTGGGCAAATGTCCCATTTGTCAGACATTATACATCTACGAAGCTCAATAAACTCTTCATCTATTGAAGACGCTTCCTCGATTTCTTGAACACTGATGGCATGTGGTACCGCATTAACAGCTACAAAGTGAACATATGCTTGGGCGTCATCATCTACTATTACCTCTTGACCTTTAACTAAACGGGAAAGTGCATCTGCAATGTTTGTAGGTCCTGGAATGTATTTCACAGTGAAACTGTAAGGTTGTAAGCGTAGCACCCACCTCTCAACTCTTGCAGAGGGCTTTGATGTCTTCGAATAAATATACTCTAAGGGCTTGTGATCGGTTTGTAGCTCAAAGTCTACTCCATACAAATAAACATGGAATCTTTCACACGCCCACACTATTGCTAAGGCCTCCTTTTCAGTTTGGGAGTAGCGTCGTTCTGTTTGTGTAAGACTTTTACTGGCATAACAAACAGGTTTTTCAACACCATCCTTTTCCTGTACAAGTACTGCACCTAACCC
The DNA here is from genome assembly GCA_949775045.1 of Metridium senile. NCBI lineage: Eukaryota > Metazoa > Cnidaria > Anthozoa > Actiniaria > Metridiidae > Metridium > Metridium senile. Next base: position 23,891,261 of record OX459097.1, on the reverse strand, counting down.
TACAGGGCTGGCATCTGTCACAACTTTAATCTTTGCATTCTTGTCGAAATAAGACAATGTTTCTGAATTCTCTAAATCACTCTTTAGCGTGTCAAAAGCTTCCTGTTGCTTACTTTCCCACTTGAATGGAACAACCTTTCTAGTGAGCTTGCGCAAAGGGTCAGCCTTTGTTGCCAAATTGGGTATGAAGCGTGCAGAGAAATTAACAAGTCCTAGAAAACTTCTTACCTCTGCGACATTGCTTGGAGCTCTAAACTGCTTGACTGCTTCAATTCTTGCGGCAGTTGGTCCGATCCCTTTCTCAGTTAGTAAATATCCCATGAATGTCAACTTTGACATGGCGAATTGACACTTCTCTTTGTTAAGTGTTAGTCCTCTTTCCCTCAGTCATACATTTCTGGTGCGGAACTGATGCCAAACATTAGTCGTTTATACTGGAATAATCCTCGATGAGTAACAAACGTGGTTATCTTCCTTGACTCCGGTTCGAGCTCAATCTGGTGAAATCCCCACTTTAAGTCTAGCTTTGTGAATACTGTGCTTTCGTTCAAATTCTCTAATACCTCGTCAATAGTTGGAATAGGATATCGTTCTCGCATTATACAGTTAGTTGCTTGTCGCATGTCCACACATAATCGTATATCATTGTCAGGTTTTGGAACTACGACAATCGGGCTAACCCATGGTGTGGGTCCTTGCACTTCCTCGATTATATCCATGGCAACTAACTCTTCCAACTTTGTTTCAACTTTCTCTCTCAAGCTAAAAGCTAGTCTTCTATAATTCTGAGCTACTGGCTTTACATCCGGGTCAACATGAATCTTGGCTTGATAATTAGTCAGTTTTCCTACTCCCTCGAAGCATTCTGGGAATTGTTGCGTGACATCATCTACTGTAATTGAATTAACGTTGAAGTTCAGAACTCCAAGATCTTGTGACGTTTTACATCCCAGAACAGGTTTTCCATCGCCATCATACACTACAAAGTCTGCATCAGCTTCTATACCATTTACACATATTTGGCATTTGAATTCTCCTAGTGTATCCAGCGTTGTCATAGAACCATAAGCATACAATGATCTTTCTGTTTTCCTTGAGACACACTTTACATTATTATTCTTCATATACTCCAAGGTCTTCTTGTCAATTATGTTACATGTAGCACCAGAGTCTATTAGCATATCTACTGTTACTCCACTAACTATAGCAGAAACATAGCAACAACGTTCATCTTTAGCATTACTCACTCCAAAAGCATAGTCATCAACTCGTTCTTCAATTTCATTCACTTTACTTCCACTCTTGTTTCTTCTCCTATCTCTAGGCTGATATTCAGAAGGTGATTTGGTTTTACATACCTTTTCGAAATGTCCCACCTTTTTACACTTTCGACATGTAGCATTCTTGGCAGGGCAACACGTGTCTCGGCTGATATGACCTTCCCTACCGCAACGATAACACTTTGGTTTAAACTTCTTTTCACTTGGTTTAGGCTTACTAGTACCAACAGCATTCAATGATTCGGTTTTGAAATCTGTTTCCATTTTCTTGGACTGCAACTCTGCTGTTTCCATTGCTCGGGCTGTATCTTGGACATCTTTTAACGTTAGATCTTCTCTTGCCAACAACTTCATTCTGAGCCGTGCTTGCACGCACTTATCGATGACTTGGTCTCTTATGTTTTCGTCCACGTTTCCTCCAAAGTCGCAGTTCTTCGCTTGGACTCGATCTCAATCGAGATACAAATTGGTCGATAGTTTCATATTTTTCTTGTTGCATTTGCCTAAACACATGTCGCTCGTACGGTACATTTGCTTGAGGAACGAAATATATATCAAGCATCCGCATGGTTTGTCATACTCTGACTCGCCTTCGACAACAACGGGTTGAGGTAAACCTTCAAAAATATCTTGGAACTTTTCTCCTGCAACGTGTAAAAGAAGAGCTGTTTTCCGGGCATCGACTGTGATTCCTTTCCCTATCAAATAATATTCAAACGATCGCTTCCATCTTTTCCATCGCGGCGAAACACTCGTTGCATCTCCAGTCGGATCGAACGTTTTTAACCGGTCGAATTCGCATTCTCTTGCCATCACAATTTCGAATTAAATCAATAAACAAATTAAATATATACTCCTTTGATGTTCTTGACCATCCTCGTCGCCAGATGTTGTATATTTCCAACCGGATTGATACAGATTACAATACTACTACAATACTACTGTGGTATGATAACAAACAGCACTGACACAGGGAACCCATACACTACAAGGAGTACTGCTTATCTTGAAACCTAGTTATTTACGGTGTTGCAAATTTCATTATATTACCTATTGAAACCTATTAGACCTTTTTGCTTTACCACTATTTTCGATATTGTGCGCTTTAAAAACAATAGGCGAGATCAAAGATTGTACGGAATTTGAACATCTTTCGAATTTGAATAGCGAGTCGGGCCATACCAATGCACAACACTTGCGTATGTTGAAATCATGACCCGACTACAACCATTGTACAACAACAATGAAATACAAGCATCTTTTGTTCAAATTCTAAAGATGTTCAAATTCCGTAGAAGTTTTCATCTCACCTATTGTTTTTAAAGCGCACAATATCGAAAATAGTGGTAAAGCAAAAAGGTCGATTTAGGCCTCGTCTACACGAATCCGGATACTTTTGAAACCGCATACTTTTTGATGCGAATCGGCCTATCGTCCACACGAATCCAGTGAATCCGGTCACCGAAACCGCATACTTTTACTTGAATCCTCCGGATACACGGATTCGTGTGGACGCAAATATTCTATGCGGTTTCATCCGGATCGGATTCGTGTATCCGAGGCCTTAGATGAGTTTGTACTTTGCCGAGTATGCCTTGGTATTTTTGAGCGACACTTGAGGCCCGTGCAAACGCACGCAACATTGCTGGCCAACAACAAGCAACAATGTTTGGCCCAACATGCTGCGAGCGTTTGCACGTGTTGGATGTTGTTGGATGAAGTTTGAGGCCTCGTCTTCACGAATCCGATCCGGCTGAAACCGCATAGAAATATTTGCATCCACACGAATCCGCGTATCCGGAGGATTCAAGTAAAAGTATGCGGTTTCGGTGACCGCATTCACTGGATTCGTGTGGACGATAGGCCGATTCGCATCAAAAAGTATGCGGTTTCAAAAGTATCTGGATCCATGTAGACGGGGTCTGAAACTGGTCAAACTTCAGAGCCAACAAGTCCCAATATTTCTTTTGTTTCGCGATCATCGAAGCGTAGCCCAACAATGTTGCGTTCGTTTGCACAGCACATCCAACAATGTTGCGCTGGCGCACGCGCACTACACTATGGTGGCCCATCGTTATCATAGGGAAATGTCAGCAAAATCAAACTAATATGGAATTTTTCCATAAAAAAAAATACAATGGAAATTAAAAGATAATTTTAAAATGAAAAAAAAAATGAAAAAAGAAATGAAAAAGAAAAATATGTATCGCTTGGAAAAAAACAAATATAAACAAATAAAAATATTAATTTTTAAAAAAAAACGACTTGAAATCCAACAGTGAGCAAGATAGTCAGCCATGATTCAACATGGCGCCCCAACAAGCAGTGGTTTGTAGGGAATTGTGGGTATTTGTATCCCAGAATCCTTTGTATTATCACCGGAGCGCACACCCGCACACACCCGCCAACAAGTAGCCAGCAGTATTGAAGTTTCATACTTTTATGAGTGAAATAGTACTAAGTCGTACAAAATAGCAAGGAGATTTTGAAACAGAATTGCTTGATGTTAATGAGCTTCAGGTAGACAATTTTAAATTAAACTTAGTTAGCTTTATATATACAATCAATTCCAAGTATACATTATCGTTATTATGTATTTTGCAAAAAGTAACTATCAATGTGAGATATGCATTTACATGAACTAGTTATTTGAGAACAAACACTACAAGTGTGCAAAATAAATATGAAATGAATGGCTAAATTTTGCATATTATAAATTGTTTATATGCTAATATTTAGTAATAATGGTAGAGAGCATACATTAAATCCATGAAACAAATAATAATTGTACCGAATATTTATTAGTGATAATATTTACAATAGAAGATATTTACTATTAAATAATGCTCATGAATTTGGTGTAAGGGACCGTTCATTTTTTACCAGAGAGAGGGGGGGGGGGGGGGGGGGGGGTGGTGCGTTTTCCTTGGTAGCCCTTTAAAAAAAACTGGCCCCTCCCTCTCTTTGGCTGCAAAAAAAATTTGACACCCCCCCCCCCCCCCCCACTGCTATCAAATTCAATTCATGCCCCCCCCCCCCCCCCCCCCAAAAAAAAACCACACACTTCACTTCACATCACTTGTTTCCTCTTCTTCTTGATCCATTTCCTCTACCTCTTGCATTAAATTGATGTATTTTTTTAATGTCCTCCCCCTCTTTGGACTCAAAATGTTTTTTGGACCCCCCCCCCCCCCCTTCTAGAGCTTGTTTTATTTTCCTGGCCCCCCCTAAATTCCACCGGCCCCCCCTCCCTGGTAAAAAATGAACGGTCCCTAAGCACTATAGGATTTTTACAAATCCATGAAGAAAGCATGCCATGGTCAAGCAACTGCACATTTGAAGAAACTTGTTGTATTTCTGAATCATACAATCTGGTCATGATGTAAAAGTCGAAATTGATGTGATGTTATGTAGATTGCAGAATACACAAGAAAGAACACAACATAGAGCGGGCATAGGGAAGCACATGGCAAATGTGACAAGTCGAATATGCAAATCAAAACCTACCTATTTCGGTAATAAAATGTAGAAATCGTCTTGAAAAATCAGTGCTAAAGGTATTAGAGTAAGTTCTTAGGTGGGAGAAGGGCAAGGAATTCACAAAACCGGGATTAGATCGACCGCAACAATATAACAACTCACCAGTTCGCTTGTCAAAGTTGAAGAGGCCGAGCACATATTTATTATTATTTTTGGCTATATTTATAGTCGAAAGGAATTGTGGGTCAACAGATGGAATTGTGGGTCCAGAGTATTTTCACTTCCGGTTTTCTTGCCATAAATTAGTACTGCTGACTTGCTCGCTCGCTCAGGCTCGCTTCGCTGCGTCAGCAATCATTTAAAAAACAAAAAAATCGGCATTCTCAGAAGACATCAGCCCCAGCTCTTTTGATTTCTTAAGTTTTAATTTTATGATCTAACATCGTCCACGAGCCGCACAACAATTTTAGCCTACTAACGCAAAAACTCGTTTCTCCCTTTAATTACGAAAATAACATCTGACGATGTCGAAACGTTGTGCAACCAACTTAGCGTTTGTATTTATTTTAATTTTAATAACGAAAACCATTGTTAATTATGTGATAAATTAACATTTTCAGGAAATACAACATTATTTCTACTTTTACTTTTCATCTATATATTGATGTGTATCCTCTACAATTATGGTTCAATCGTTAAGCGTTATTAACCGACTCTTTGGTGATTTTCTCGTTGTTTTTAGTATAGTGTATGGAGCTGTATTTTCTGTTGCTTGAAACTAGCGATGCAGCTGAAGTACTGTACGACTTGTCCCTAAACCGACAACACAAAACAGCCACTATTTCTTTCTGGACGGTGGAACTGTGTAACGCATGGATGGTTGGCGTCAATACAGCGCTTGCGTAGAATAATGTGGTTACTACAGACAACGCGGTGAAATGATGTTCTAGTGATTTCAAACCGCGCGGTCTAAATGAGTAGATAAGACAGCCTACAGTCCAAGGTCCGTCCGTCAGCAAGAAGGTGAGCACGACTACCATGAGCATGCGCACTGCACGTAACGTAGCCTTAGCAGCCTGGCCTTGAGCGTCGGAGGCTCGGCTTCTAAGCCAAAGGCGATGGACGATTTTGATGTAAGCGAACGAGATGAAAACTAAGGGAGCGAGGAAGGAGAGAACGAAGAACACGATGCATGATAGTTGTCCTTTGAGATTTGCCGGGATGTCACACAGTCGCATGGGTAGTATGCATTTAGCGTTACGGCGAGTGGTGTTTAAACTCGATGTGTTACTCTCGTCTCCAATGGCAACGCTCTTTTTTAAAAGCAACTTGGCTACGACGCGATGCGTGACATTTGTTGCGTGACCGACTACAGCCTTCACGCCATGGCCGCGATGTAACGTCATCTTCACCGTGACAACACCGTTATCGCTCGTCGACTGGAACTCCATAGCAACAGTGCGCATGGTTACGCTGTAAAGGAATGGGGCCGAGGTTGCTATGGCGACGATCCAAATGAGAGCCAAGGCGGTGTATTTTCGTTCTTCCATAACAATGGCTTGTAACGGGCTGATAATGTTGGTGTAGCGATCATAGGCGATGGCCGTCAACAGGCCGAAGATGACACCGGCACAAGTGAAAATACTGAATGCCAGCACCTTACACGGTATGGTAGACTGGGTCTAGAATAAGAAATGATGATGGTGATAACGATGGAGATGATTATAATGACGGTGGTGGTGGTGATGATTGTGATAAAGACGATTATTATGATGGTATTGGTGATGGTGATGGTGGTGACAATGATTATGATGTTGGTCAGGTTATGATAACGATTATAATAAAGAAGCAATGGTGATGATAATAATGATATTGGTGAAACTGATGATAATGATAATAATGATGATGATGGCGATGATGATGATGATGATAGCGATGATGATGATGGCAATGATGATGATAATGTTAATAATGATAATGGCGATAATGATAAAAATGAAGATGATGATGATGATGATGATGAAAATGATAATGATAACGATGAAACTGATGATAATGGCGAGGATGATGATGATGATGATGATGATGATGGCGATGATAATGATGATAGTAGTGGTGCTGATGATAAGATGATGATAATGATGATGGCGATGATGATGGTGATGGTGATAGTAATAGCAATATACCTTTGTCATACTGACGATCATAACCAATGGCAGCACAACCAGCCACAGTATCAACTCAGTCAAAGACAAGTTAAACAAAAAGAAATTTGACAAATTCTTCTTCACTCTCCGTCGCCGGACCATCACGTAACATATGACCACGTTGACAATCAGACCGAGGATCAGCAGAATGGCCTGGATCCCACTGATGACGTAACGGTTCGTCGCCATAGCTTTGTGGTCTGGGAAACCTTCCATATTGCTTTGCTCGGCGAGATCGACGGCTTCTTTGGAGCAGTCCTTGTAAGACTCCATCTTGTCTGAAAATCGAACGAGAATTGAAAATGAATTATGGATGAATGAAAGGAGGGGAGGGTAGACCGGGTACGTCCTTTGTCCAAGAGGTAAGGGTGATCGGCGCACCTTTTAGAGTTGAAAATATTTCCTGTGCGTACCTTTTAGGGTTCTGGCTCAAAAATCAGTTACGTAACATGATTCCGTACCTGTAAGGGTCATTAGTAAGCTAAAATTAAGCTTAAGGCCCGGGCAAACGGCTTCAACATTTGCAACATTTGCATTTTCAGATTTCAAATGTTCATATCTCAGAAAGGAGATGTCGACATCAAGAAAAATTAAGTACACTTATTATACACCTCATTTACAACAGATTCGCAAAATATCATGAAAGGCGTCAAGTGCACTTTAAGCGGTCACCTTCTATTAGGCGGCAACAATAAAAAGTCCCAAATCTATTCCTATACCTATTCTATACCACTATTCAGCGGCCAACCTCTATTGAGTGGCAACTTTGGAAAGTCCCGAGGGTAACCGCTGTATATTAAAATACATTATTTGTTGTTTGTTTGATAGATTCACAAAGCTTTTGTTGGAGCGAAATGTTGAGAATGTCGTGATAACATAGAAACCACATCGAAAACATGCAAGAACGGATCAGTGCATTAATGCGTTACTTGATTTGCGTGACAAAATTATTTCCGCCATACCGCAGGAAGCCCAACTCGATTTATTTATTAAAAACAAACTCATTTGATAATTTAGAGCTAATTAAGGAATCATTATTATCACGAAGCCATTAATACGTAAATAAATAAAAAATAAAGCTAATTCGATTAACGTTGTCGTTGACAAAGCCTAAAGCCTAAAGCGACTTCTTCAGCTTTAAAACCAATAAATTGCACCATCCTAATGTACATGTATGTAGCTAATAACTGTCTCGTTAAATACAAAAGAATATATCACATGCTATCGAGGCTTAGGTTGCGCAATGAAGAACTTGCCTTACCAAAGGCTGTACTAAATACAAAAGAATATATCACATGCTATCAAAGCTTACGCTCTTCGAGCAACCCAAAAACTCACAACTGTAAAATAAATAGCACATAATTGTTTAAAATAATATATAATTGTAAAATAGTATTAACTGTAATACCTATTTACCTCGACTTTGAGCCAAACCACTGAGCTATATTGAAAATGAAAGTTATTCCATGAACCAAAGTTAAACATGTCATTCCAGTAGTGATGGTTCAAGAATCTTCTTTCATCGATGATTACGTCATAAGGTCACTAGATGACAATCTGACCTTTCGTAATAGGTGGACGTACAGTGACATATTTTGTTATGGTTTTGCCAACCAACCATTGTTATTAGAACAAAGAAAATTAACAAATCTATTGTGAAAATGGTTGGCAAATTAGCATCACCATACCAACACTTGTAAACACTACGCTCACCTATAGGTGGACGTACAGTGACGTATTTTGTTATGGTTTTGCCAACCAACTAATTAACCATTGTTATTAGAACAAAGAAAATTAACAAATCTATTGTGAAAATGGTTGGCAAATTAGCATTTCAATACCAACACTTGTAAACACTACGCTCACCTATAGGTGGACGTACAGTGACGTATTTTGTTATGGTTTTGCCAACCAACCATTGTTATTAGAATAAAGAAAATTAACAAATCTATTGTTAAAATGGTTGGCAAATTAGCATCACAATACCAACACTTGTAAACACTACGCTCACCTATCGTGTAACACGTATTTCAAAAAGGTTGTCCCAGAAGAATTTTAACAATTTCGATCGATTCGTATACTGCGTGTCTGAGAAAAAGCCACTCAAAGCCATAGTATGCATGTAAATAGTTTGTATATATTTATATATAATACATATTTACATCCATACTTTGTCAGGGGGTGTCCCAAATTGTCTTAAATACTAATAAAGGGGAGAGGAACAGGGATGATAATATCGGCCTTCCCCCCAAATGTTTTACCATTTTTCTCCCTCCTCACTGATTTTCTTTGTTCTTTGTAAATAAAAGCTTTTGAGGCTATTATTTTATTAGAGTGCAAATGGTACAAACTATTTAATTAATTTGTATTAATTTGATTAATTTGATTGTATTAATTTCAGAGATAAGATGTTCGCATAAAATTGGCCCAAATAATATTACAATCACGTTAAATAAGACCTTATAGTTCAATAATTAATTAGGTAAAATCGACCTACTCCCTCCTCCCTTTATATATTAATTCTTCCTCCTCCCTCTAGTTTTACCTCTTTTTCTCCCTCCTCCCTGTTTATTTTTGCTGTTTCTCCCTCCTCCCTGATCCGTTCCTCTCCTATGCTATAGATAGTCTCCTATGCAACGTCTACGACAGTTTATGTCGTCTCGCAATGTAAATATCTACAGCAGATCTTACATAGGATACATAGTGGTTAGATGTCGATATTTTTCTAAAATAAATAATTTTTTAACAAACGTTGAATGAACGAATGACAGCAAAAGTTGCTTAGATGGTTGAAGTCGTTGTACTGTACCGTAATATTAATCTCCAATGCTTGTGACCCAACCTATACTACGCTATCATCATATCCATATATTAAAGATAGAAACTCTAACCCCATAAATAGCAACAAGTAGACAATGTTCATCCGTTAAACGTCAACACAGGAATTGTATTCAGACACAAGATGGATGCGAAACTAATGGAGCTAGAAACATTACACTGACTAACCCCGGATCACTCCGGCATTAAATGGAAACTAGCGAATAAACTAGAATAATGTAGGCTGCGTCGGTGTTTGATATAAATGATAGGTAATAGAATGAAATTTGTAACACCGTAAAAAATGTTACTACTATATGTTATCCGGTTTTCCTCCCTCTGCAAAAATGACCATCTGAGCAGAGTTATGTGCTAAAATATTTAATTAATGTAGAGGAGTGAGTGTGAGTCTCCCACTGAGTAGGGCATTTGTGTCTGGCTGGCCGAGAGATTGTGAGACGTTAAAGAATTGATTTATTTATTTTTGGTTTTAAAAACTAGAATCTTTCCCCTAGAAACACCGACGCAGTCCACACTAATTTAACCGCTAGTTATCGTACATTTTTAAACCAATTATTTCCTTAGAAACACTGACGCAGTCCACACTAGTTTAACCGCTAGTTATCGTACATTTTTACACCAATTGTTTCCTAAGAAACACTGACGCAGTCCACACTAGCTTAACCGCTAGTTATCGTACATTTTTACTCCAATTGTTTCCTTAGAAACACCAACGCAGTCCACACTAGTTTAACCGCATTTAAAATTACTCATATTTTCGTTCCGAGTTGTTTCAGTTTTAATAGGTGCGAACATTCTACTGTGACGTAATTATTAGATAGTAACGCCCAAAGGCATTTACCACAAAGCGTGACAAAATGCATGTATTGTAAACTTCACCTCTGACCTTAAGTGACGTCTTCTACACACGTACATGTAGAGCAACCATGACTCACAAAGCTTAAACGATCCCTCACACTTTACATACCGATTCAGCAAGCAACTCGCATCGTAGTTTGTACGTTTTGTAGTAATAGTTAGTAGATTTAGAGGTATACCATGGGAAGAACAAAATGTGTTGGACAGACGGCGAAGCATTTGAAAGGTAAAGTGGAAATAATTTGTGTTTTTAGATAGAAACTAGCGAGTAAACTAGTATAGGCTGCGTCGGTGTTTGATATAAACGATAGGTAATAGAATGAAATTTGTAACACTGTAAAAAATGTTGGCTTAACTTTACTTAAATGGAAACTAGCGAGTAAACTAGTATAGGCTGCGTCGGTGTTTGATAAAGGGAATATTAGAAAGTTGTAACACCGTAAAAAATGTGAACTTAACTTTACTGACGTTTCGAGCTTTTGCCTTTAGCCTACTACGACGAAGGGCTAAAGCTCGAAACGTCAGTAAAGTTGTGTTTTTAGATGTTAATTTTGGGTACATTGTTGCTCTGAAAAACTTAATGAGTATTTCATTTAACCATGTATGGGTGTAAGGAAACAACTCTTATTTAAAATATTACAGTCTTCTTTCAGTTTTCCTTTAATACACCATGTAAAAATGTTACAAAAAATGTTAAAAATTTGATTATATTACCGATATTATATATTATATTATATTATATCGATATTAGACTACACCTTAGTAGAGTGATTTTCATTCGACCGTGCAAGAAAAATGACTATTTAGATTGTACTATAGTTGATAAAGAACAAAAGAAAACAATGTGTTTAGAGTCTACTGCTAACTATTACATTGACTACAGTGATTTTCCTTCACCGTGCAAGAAAAATGACTATTTAGTTTGTACTAGTTGATAAAGAACAAAAGAAAACAATGTGTTTAGAGTCTATTACTAACTATTACATTGACTATTCTAAACGGAAAATGAAAAGGGAGTGTTTTAGCTTGTGTATGCAAATATTTCAAGTGATGATAATCAAATATTTTTCATCTTTTGAACAGGAAAAGTCCAACCGGATGTAACGCATTGTAGTCACGACGTGACGTCACAACAGGAAGTAACGCAACCTTCAACAGACGTGACGACACCAAAAACTTTCAAGGTATTTATAAAATGTATAGAAATTGCACCATCCTAATGTACATGTATATAGCTAATTCAATTAACGTTGTCGTTGACAAAGCCTAAAGCCTATTCCTCCAGACCAAAAGCGACTTCTTCAGCTTTAAAACCAAGAAATTGCTCAAATAAAGACTATAAATTATTTTTCAGATCAAAAATGGCAGCGATAGATTCTACTCTGAACAACTAAAGAAACTCTCATCGGATCACTTCCAAGAGCAGACAGACAGACAAACCATACTGGCCCATGAATTGACAGACAGACCGAATGTAATGGACAACGATTTCGAATTTAGTAGGAAACTCGTGGAGCTCGCTAAACTCAACCAGGAAACACGTGGAGACGTGAAAACTACCCATGTTATTAAACGTCGAAAAACGTCAAGGAAACTTCATAGAGATGATGATGATGATTATAATGATAATGATAATCACAATCATAATGATGATGATGATTATTATGACAATGATAATGATTACAGAATACGAAAACCTATTTCAAGAAAGCGTAAATCTGAAGATTACGATTTTACAAGAAGACTTGTTGCGCTCACGGTCAAAAGGAAGCGGTTTCAAGCACACGAGCATGCGCACTGCTGTCGTTGTGTTCAAAGCTTTGAGTGTTTTTGGCCGAGATCCAATTTACAGACCGTACGAATGCAAGATTTTCATGTTATGTAAAAAAACAACAGTCTTAATGATATGAAAACGTTTGAGATAGATCTATTTGAATGAAGCCCTACTCTACTACTCGTGCCAAAGAATCGCCCTAAGAAGTCGTAAGACGTCCTATACTGCCCTAGATCGCCCCAAAATTTTCTCAAAATCTCTTAAGACGTCTAAATACGTATTCACAATAGATTTTTTAATTTTCTTTGTTCTAATAACAATGGTTGATTGGCAAAACCATAACAAAATACGTCACTGTACGTCCACCTATAGCGGTGCTAGATAACATGAAACTGCATGGAGCATTATGCATGGATAACTTCCTCGATTTTCTATTTATATATTATCTTCTTTTGTATTATATATTTATATCTATGTATCATAATTTTTTAATCTATTTATTACTGCATTTTGCAGAAACGTTGTAAAACTTATAAGGAATAAACTTATTTTATATATCTTCAAATAAAAAGGCTACAATTTCAGCGAATATTTAATTGTAAAGCGCATAATTAATTGAAACGACGTGAAATGCGCTATATAAGCACACATTACATTACATAATAACCCCTCATGATTGTAAGCCGCGTGGCTGCAGTGTGCGCCTTAAATAGCAGTCCGTACATATAGAATCAAATTGCTACTGTGGAATAGAGCGCAAACACTATATCCATGAAATAGAATCAAATTGCTACTGTGGATTAGAACGCAAACACTATATCAATGAAATAGAATCAAATTGCTCCTGTGGAATAGAGCGCAAACACTATATCCATGAAATAGAATCAAATTGCTACTGTGGAATAGAGCACAAACACTATATCCATGAAATAGAGCGGCGGAAAATGAGATTTAATAACCGAGAAGCAAACGACAATTCTAATTCCATAAAAATAAACTTTATTGTAAAAAATGGATAAAAATACATGTATTATATTTTTTATATTTATTATATAAAAATTATCAATTATATATTTAATCAAAATAATAAAATCTTTTATTATATATTACAATAATTTTCCCATTTTAATCCAACAATGGATTAACGTCTTAAACGTCAGTAAGTAACATTCTATTTGATACGCATGCTTATAAAATTCCTACCACCCAAAACAACTTTTCCACCATCGATCAGTGTTACTCCTAAACAAAGTTTTGTTCGTTGCTCTTCCGTATATATAGTAGAATATATGACATTTGTTAGTAAAATACAAAGAAATTATCTCGATAAAAAAATAATAGCTGGAAATGTCGAACGTGACGTCGTCGTCGTCATCACAACCACCACCATCATCATCATCACCATCACCATCATCATCATCATCTTCACCATCATCATAACCACCACCATCATCATCACCACCACCATCATTACCATCATCATCACCACCATCACCATGCATCATCTAAGAGAGAAATGTTCTATTTACAAAGCATAAGCCTTGCTTTCCATCATGTGTTTTGTCATGCCTGCGGTAGCCATTGGCCATTAGGTTAGGATGACTATCATGTCTCATTTCCTCAATGTGCTGTTTTATCGTGTAGATCATCTCGTCCGCCCAGGACAAACTATCGGGGTTGTTAGACACACTTTTAACAACCTGGAAGCGAATGTAGATATTGCAGTTAGTAACTGGGTAACCACTACTCAGTCGTTTTTACAGTGAGTAACTGTGGATGCATGGATTTATTTCGTTATTTGGACAGGCCCGTAGCAGGGTAAAGATATATTTCGGGGGTCCGATTTCTTTATCGATCGTACCCTCAAACATCTCCTATATGTTATCCATTGATTCCATGCTCGATGTCGTGGTTGATGGAGACTAGCTAGGACATACTTGTTTATAACTTGTACGATTTAATATGCTGTTGTTTTCTCTACATTACTATTTAAAGCCTCCGTGTACTGATCAAAACTATCGTTTTCCTCCCAACAAGTACAACTACAAGCTCTTCTTTACCTGAAACCCGAGCCTACAGGCCCCTCCCCCCGCTACGGGCCTGCTGGATATACAAGATATCAATACTAACCTGCAATAACATGTACATGGTAACATACAAAGCACTTGATCTACCAAAAAGAAGAAGACATTTTCAATACATCATCCTCATCATAATTATCATAATTATCATCATCATCATCTATATTTTCATCATCAATTTTCATTATTATCACCATCATTATTATCAGGAACATTTCTAAAGCATTCTTAAGGTAAACTTATACAAATTATTATCATCATTTATATTTTCATCATCATCATTATTATTATCATTAAGGCATACTTGTCTTCTATTTGTCTCGAGTCAGATGGAGTGTACATTGCCTCAACCAGTTCATCTATCCTGAGAATAGAGCATTAAGAACATCAATACATCATCACAATCGCCATCATGACCATATCAATATCAGTGAATATAAATCAACACCATTATTATCATCAAACCTCATCATTATCATCACCATCAGCACCACCATCATCATTACCATCATCATCACCATCACCACCACCATATCACCACCACCATCACCACCACCATCACCACCGTCATCATCACCATCATCATCACCATCACCACCACCATCATCATCACCGTCATCATCACCATCATCATCACCATCACCACCACCATCATCATCACCATCATCATCACCATCACCACCACCACCACCATCATCAATGTCATCACCATCACCATCATAATCATCATCACTACCATCATCATCATCATCATCATCATCATCATCATCATCATCATCATCACCATCGTCGCCATCATCATAATCATCATCATCATCATCATCATCACCACCATCCTTATCATCACCATCATCATAATCATCATCACTACCATCATCATCATCATCATCATCATCATCATCATCATCACCATCGTCGCCATCATCATAATCATCATCATCATCATCATCATCACCACCATCCTTATCATCACCATCATCATAATCATCATCACTACCATCATCATCATCATCATCACTACCATCATCATCATCATCATCACCTCCACCACCATCATCATCATCATCATTACTTTGGGCTGATATTTCTGGCTGTTGTCACTATTTTCTTCATGTATTCTTCTGATCTAACGTGTGGTCCATTCTCTACGGTGTAAGCTACAAGTCTGTCCGTTAGATGATGACAGGTCTAGAAATATATTAATAATGAATAAATGGATGTATGTATGTATGAATAGATGAATAAATGAATGAATAAATGAATGAATAAATGAATGAATAAATGGATGGATGGATGAATAAATGAATGGATAAATGAATGAATAAATGGATGAATGAATGGATGAATGAATGGATGAATAAATGAATAGATGAATGAATGAATGGATGAATGAATGGATGAATGAATGGATGAATAAATGAATAGATGAATGAATGAATGAATGAATGAATGGATGAATGAATGAATGGATGGATGAATGAAAGGATGAATGAATGAATGGATGAATGAATGAATGGATGAATGAATGGATGAATGAATGGATGAATAAATGAATAGATGAATGAATGAATGAATGAATGAATGAATGAATGGATGAATGAATGAATGGATGGATGAATGAAAGGATGAATGGATGAATGAATGGATGAATGAATGGATGAATGAATAAATGAATGGATGAACGAATGAAAGAATAAATAAATAAACAAACAAATAAATAAATATATGAATGAATGAATACATAAATAATTGACAGATAAATGGATGATAAAATATTCTAATTTACCTTAAGAACCTCAACACAATGACAAACAAGGCTTCTAGAAACAACAAACAAAATATCAGTCTTTCTGAGACACACCCATGCAGATGATCGCAATTCACCATCATCACTTACACCTGGGTTCAAACCATTCAAACATCAGACACTAACAACAATAGTCTTTCTCAAGACTACACACACCATCATCACTTACACCTGGGTCTTACTCAAGACTATACACACACCCAGATGATCACAATTCACTATCATCCCTTACACCTGGGTTCAAACCATTCAAACATCAGTCACTAACAACAACAGTCTTTCTCAAGACCACAAACACCTTTACCGGTAGCTGATCACAGTGAACGATTAATAACCTCTTTTATTATGTAATTGTCAATGAAATACCTAGATTTCTCTGTTTCAAAGATTTGATATCTTCACATGTGAAAATAACATGCTCACTCACTCGTGAAAGTCATTTCAACACTTGAAGATAAAATTTGTATCTCCACGCGCCCATGTAATATCCTCTATAATTCTATGTGAATACATACTTTAGCTTACACATTAATTATACTTACTCTACGTCGCCTTGCCAATCAGGATCAAGAAAAACATCAGACTAAAACAAATTATAATTTTATAAATGATAGGTAATATAATGAAATTTGTACATTTAAAACAATTTAACTTAACTTTACTGACATATATATTTACTCCAATGAAGGGCTAAAGCTCAAAACGTCAGTTAACATTTTTTTACGGTGTTACAAATTTTATTCTATTACCTATCGTTTATATCAAACACCGAACGCAGCCTATACTAGCTTACTCGCTAGTTTCCATTTAAGTAAAGTTAAGTTAACATTTTTTACGGTGTTACAAATTTCATTCTATTACCTATCATTTATATCAAACACCGACGCAGCCTATACTAGTTTACTCGCTAGTTTCCATTTAGAATTTATATAATATTTTTTAATAATTATAATTTTAATCAATGTATATCATGTCTTATGGATCAACATTAAGTGATTTACTAACCAGGTCAGACTCGCTTGGTAGGCTGCTGTTTCTATCATCCTTGTAATTCGCACCTATCAACTCCACTTGCTTTCTGAAATATAAACAAAGCAACATTATAAAACCAGAGGTCCCTGTGTGTGACCACCCTCAGTGACTGTCTCATACTAACACACACTACACTCACTAACCTGCATTGGTGGACGTAAAAAGAACCTCTGAGTAACTGAGGACGTAACTAACCCTGGCTGCGACCAACCTCAGTGACTGACTCATACTAAAAAACACTACCCTCACTATAATTAACCTGCATTGAGTGTTTTAAAAGAACAACTGAGGACTTAACTAACCCTGGCCGTGACCAACCGCAGTGACTAAACAGAGTGAAATCTTAGTTAGACAATAACTAAATAGCTCCTTTTACTCCGATGAAGGGCTAAAGCTTTTTAATTTTTTTACGATGTTACTAATAATTTCATTCTATTACCTATCGTTTATATCAAACACCGACGCAGCCTATACTAGTTTACTCGCTAGTTTCCATTTAAGTAAAGTTAAGTTAACATTTTTTTTACGGTGTTACAAATTTCATTCTATTACCTTAATCGTTTAGGGATGGACCATTAGATTTTTGAGGGGGGGGGGGGGTGGGGGGGGGGGGGGGGGTGGGCAAATACCACAAAAAAATTCGAGCACAGCCTAAAAGTGGAAAAAAAAATTCGAGTACATCAAATATACGGAAAAAAAAATTCGTGCAATTAATTAATATATTTCATAAATATATTTAACAAAATTTATTCCGTAAAAAAAAAATCCTACAAGCAAATCCTGATAAAAAAAAAATTCCTGCACATACTTGGAGTGGAAAAAAAATATCCTGCAAACAAAAATTGCCCACCCCCCCCCCCCCCCCCCCCTCAAAAATCTAATGGTCCGTCCCTTATATCAGACACCGACGCAGCCTATACTAGTTTACTCGCTAGTTTCCAACTTAATAGTTGATAAATACTATTACGCTTCAAAATGTTTAATACTAATAAATATTTTCACGGTTCTCGTCCACAACCTCAGCCTCGATAGCGTGTAATATATTCTTTACAATTTGACTACAGCCCGTGGTAATTAATTTGAAGGGTTTTCAAACAATAGAAACTCTTCAAAATTCCACGGGCTGTATTGAAATTGTAAAGAATATATTACATGCTTTTGAGGCTGAGGGACGAGAGCCGTGCAGTGTTAAGCGTATCTTGAAAATGCGCGAACTTTTCGAGAAATTTTCAAACTTACTTGCTCTGAGCAAAGTGCTGTCTACTCCTAGAACTATTGAGATCTAGCTTTCCACATTTGTTCTTGCAAATGACCAATAAGGCCACAAAACAGGCCATGAAAATGACGGCGAGAAGAGCTATAGCGATGATAGTCACGATCGCCATCTTGTAAACATTCGAGATATCGCCGAAGGACACAACACAGGGAGCCCAATTCTTAGGAAATTGGTTTAGGGAAGGGGTGGTGTTACTGTCGAATATTGTTCTTAGGGGGTGGGGAGGGGGGTATAGTTTGTTCCGATGATAACAGATGTTACTGATTTTGATAAATATATTTATTTATTTATTTACCAGATAAGTCTTCACTCTTAGTAGAGTATTACAGACTGCGTTAGAATTAAGATTAAAGACATTAAAGTTTTATAATAATATGATAAATAGTATAATAATATAATTGGTCAGTGTTAATTAATTGGACGGTGTATAAAATTGCGTTCTTATAAATTAGAGATCGCTTTTTTAAAGTTTAATAAAGAGGAAGATGACATAATTTCTTGTGGTAAGTTGTTCCAATGGGCAATGGTTCTTGGGTAAAAAGAATACTTGTAGTAATCCCGTATGCAGTGAGGCTGTTTGTAGCCGGATGAAGACAGTCTGACTGTCTAGTGTTCTTTGTGTTCTTTTGGGGGGTTTGTAGTTTATCGCGTTCGTAGTAGACTAGGCCATTTCCCTGTTTGTAGATCATAGTGAGACGAGCATCTGATCTTCTAGATTCCAAAGTTCTCCAGCCGAGGGAGTGCAACATGTCACTTACGCTGTCCATACGATTAAATCGTCTGAGGACCCAGCGGGCTGCTCGGCGCTGGACCATCTCCAGTTGTCTTATATATATATATGGATGGATGAATGAATGGAAGAATAATAAATGAATGGATGAATGGATAGATGGATGAATAAATGGATGAATAAATAGATAAATAAATGAATGGATGAATAAATGGATGGATGGATGATTGAACAGTGACGATAATTCAAATAAGATATTTTAACCTGTTTATTAAAATTATTTTGTATATCTACAAGACTAAAAAGAATAATAGCGATGTTGCACTGAACACAGCGGTCAAACGACTACGCATGCGTGGCAAAATGTTTTGGATGGTAAAAGTGTTTGAAGTCGATTGATAAGAAATTCCCTGAATATATAAGCTTGAAGTTTCGAGTACATAACCTTTGTTATATTTTAAAGCTACCACGAGTATAAACTTTTGTATTTTTGTTTATATTTTGAGAAAAAAGCGATGAAAGTCGTCCAATCCATCGTTTTTTATAGAGTCCGTGCGAAAATTAAGCCTGGGAACGAGATTGTGGCTAGATCATTTTACTTGTTTTTCCGCGCATGCGTAGTCGTTTGACCGCTGTGTTGTTGCACTGTCGAATATAATACACCAACCTCGTTCCCAGGGTCCTCTCCCTTCGCTTTTAGGACACGCTATATATCGAGGTTGATCTATGGGAACTATGAAATCTTCTACCCATGTTACATTGAATGTATTTGAAAATTTTGTCCCAATTTTCCCCTGCAATTTACAAAACACATGACCCCTTACCAGCAAGCAATGCGCGAAAGACTGAATTTTGTGAACTATGAAAATCGTACTGATTCAGACATTTTGATATCTTTTACGATGTGAGTGGGTATTTACGCTCTAGCTAAATCGTTTAGCATTTTACGGTTTTTTGTTTGTTTTTCTCGTATTATGACTGACTGCGAATGAATTATAACACTAGTACTCAAATCAAATCATTTTGATATCTTTTACGCTGTGAGTGGGTATTTATGCTTTTACTAAATCGTTTAGTGTTTGTTTTATTTGTTTTCTCGTAATACGACCTACTGCGAAGGAATTATAACACTCAAATCAAAATACACAACGCAAAGCATGCTGGTAAGTGACCATCGACCCGATACAATAAGTCGCACAAAGAGACCAGTTTCATGTTATCTAGCACCGCTGTACAATTTGACTAAAGGCGTATTTGCACAGGGATAGCCTCAATTCAAGTCAATTCAGATGTGTTTTCTATTGTTAAGCGATAACATTTTTTCGTGCTTTGCTTGGAATTTGTGAATATTTTGACAATATATCGACGGCTTAGTCTGTGCAAATGCGCCTTTTGTTAAATAGTACAGCGGCGATAGAAGCAATGTACGGCACGAAGCTACAATTTAATTTACATCAATTTAAAAAAATCGTCGTCACAATCAAAGCAACAGTCCACACTCTGAAGCCTGCAAAGGATTTCGGTATCTCTTCTCTTGATATTGATTTATTCATGGCATTTTTTGGTTGTACGTGTTTGTGTTATATGACCATAAAAAGTTGTTGCAGCGGTAGATGATGAAACAAATCAAAATTTATATTCATACTACCAACATCCTTGGCAGGCTTCAGAGCGTGGACTGCAGCTTCAGCTACGTCATGAATTTTCAAAAAGGTTGTCCAAGGCGATATGCCATTCCAAGATGGAAAGGAATTATAGGCATACACCTATTCCAAAAAGGTTGTCCAAGGCGATGTGCCATTCCAAGATGGAAAGGAATTATAGGCATACACCTATTCCAAAAAGGTTGTCCAAGGCGATGTGCCATTCCAAGATGGAAAGGAATTATAGGCATACACCTATTCCAAAAAGGTTGTCCAAGGCGATGTGCCATTCCAAGATGGAAAGGAATTATAGGCATACACCTATTCCAAAAAGGTTGTCCAAGTATATTCTAAATATCTCCAGTAACTTCTGTCCCTAGTACTTTCATTACCGACCCTACCAAATGAATACTCCCAACCACCAGCACTTGCAAATGGGTTGACTTTACGAAACACTCCGGTGGCTCTAGATCGGCGCTATTAATTGTGGGAATTAATGGGTCACGGCCAGCCGCGATCCACCGCGTTGCCTGGGCAACACAAGGGAATATAGCTGAGTATTGACCATCATCGTGACCATTTTGGATCACGTGATCTTCATCCGAGGTCGGGTGGGCCTGGAAACCAGCCCCGCGTAACGCCATCCAGACACGCTGGTTCTCGACACACCAGCGTAACTGACTGTCACGCGTCACGGTGAAGTTGGATAAATCTGAAGATAAGGAAAAATAAATGAATGAATGGATGGATGAATGACAGGGTGGATGAGTGAATGAGTGCATGAATGGGAGGGAGGGAGGGAGGGAGGGAAGGAAGGAAGGAAGGAGGGAGGGAAGGAAGGAAGGAAGGAGGGAAGCAGTAGGTAGGTTTGAAGGAAGGAAGGAAGGAAGGAAGGCTTTACCTGAACTATCGACTCGTTCCAGTTGGACGGCATTTGGCGAGAATACAGCATGGTCAAACTTGAGATTCTGTAAATTCAATCAATATAATCATTCTATAAGTATCGATATTATGAGCATTCATCTAAACACGAATAATGGAAGTGCTTTCATGTGACACCTCGATTATTCGTGTTTAGATGTATGTCCGTAATATCAATCAATGACTTATAGAATAGTTATAGTAATAGATAACAAACGTAACGTCCTAGTCTGTTTATAGGATAGTTATAGCAATCGATAACAAACGGCCTAGTATGGGGAGGTCCCCAGAATGTTTTATCTTACCACTAAAGGACGCAGTAACCCATGTGGATCTCTTCCTCCAGTAAGATTAAACAAGAGAACTCGACTTACAGAACCACTGAAAATATAGCACAAGGATAAGATGGAAGAATGAATAAATAAATGAATGGATGGATGAATTGATGGATGAATGAATGAATAGATGAATAGATGGATGGATGAATGAATAGATGGATGAATGAATGCATAGATGAATAGATGGATGGATGAATGAATGGATGGATGAATAGATGGATGAATGAATGAATAGATGAATAGATGGATGGATGAATGAATAGATGGATGAATGAATGCATAGATGAATAGATGGATGGATGAATGAATGGATGGATGAATAGATGGATGAATGAATGAATAGATGAATGAATGGATGGATGAATGAATGGATGGATGAATAGATGGATGAATGAATGAATAGATGAATAGATGGATGAATGAATGAATAGATGAATAGATGGATGGATGAATGAATGGATGGATGGATGAATAGATGGATGAATGAATCAATGGATGAATAGATGGATGAATGAATGAATAGATGAATAGATGGATGAATGAATGAATAGATGAATAGATGAATAGATGGATGAATGAATGAATGAATGGATGGATGGATGGATGGATGGATGAATGAATGAATAGATGAATAGATGGATGAATGGATGAATAGATGAATGAATGGATGGATGAATGAATGGATGGATGAATAAATAGACGAATAGATGAATGGATGAATCAATAGAACGAATAATTCCAATGATAAATGTAAGAATAATAGAGAGTGTAATTTTCCATACTTTGTTTCAGCCATTTCTTTATCTGCTTTCTCTTTAAACCACTCCACGCAAGCCTAGCAACCAAAACACGTTTACAACATCAAAAATAACCGAAAAAATGTGAAGCTAATAGACATTTACACGGTTAGAATCGAACAACCTCAGGCTCGATAATATATTCTTTAGAATTTGACTACAGCTCATGGAATTTTCAAGTGTTTCAATCGTTTGATAATGTGTACATTCCTTAAATGGAAACTAGCGAGTAAACTAGTATAGTCTGCGTCGGTGTTTGATATAAATGATAGGTAATATAATGAAATTGTAACACCGTAAAAAATGTTGACTTAACTTTACTTAAATGGAAACTAGCGAGTAAACTAGTATAGGCTGCGTCGGTGTTTGATATAAATGATAGGTAATATAATGAAATTTGTAACACCGTAAAAAATGTTGACTTAACTTTACTGACGTTCCGAGCTTTAGCCCTTCGTCGGAGTAAAAGAATTAGACTAAGACAGACATTTTCTATCGCCTTTTGATTGGTTCATCACTTTTTCCCGCTTCTTATTTACAGTGAGGATACTCGAACCGTGAACACTTGACTTTTTTCAAGTTATTATTTTCTGAACATTCTACTGCTTTAAAACCTCTAAAAATGAAGCATTGAGTTCAAATACAGTGAGTGTTCATAATAAATCTTATTTCTAATCTATTCACTCATTGGATGTGGGTTTAAAATGGGAACAAAAAACTGAAAGTGTTCACGGTTCGAGTATCCTCACTGTAAACTCAGTGTCTGTCTTAGTCTAACTCTTTTACTCCGACGAAGGGCTAAAGCTCGGAACGTCAGTAAAGTTAGTCAACATTTTTTACGGTGTTACAAATTTCATTCTATTACCTGTACATTCCATAAATTACCGCGAGCTGTAGTCAAATTGTAAAGAATATATTACACGCTATCGAGGCTGAGGTTGTGAAATGGGGCTCCCTGTGGCATCGTTGTCATAGTTACCTCAATGCTTTTAGGCGTGTGGGCGCCATCAAGGTAAAAGGTGATGTTTGGTCGTTTGATTGTTTGATTGCGTCCCAACCAGACAGTACTTCTTAAACCTGCAGTACAAATAGACAAAAATAAAGACGATGAGAAATACGCTATATAAGCACACATCACATTACATACTAACCCCTCATGATTGTAAGCCGTGTGGCTGCAGTGTGCAACTTAAATAGCGGTCCGTACATATAGTTCATTGTAAAGCGCATTGAGATGATGTGAAATACACTATTTAAGCACACATTACATTACATTACATACTAACCCCTCATGATTGTAAGCCGCGTGACTGCAGTGTGCGCCTTAAATAGCGGTCCGTACATATAGTTATTTGCAAAACGCATTGTATGTAAAGCTAAACGTTGTTACATGTACCTTCTCTGATTGCCTCTGTTATCTCGAACGTCTCTGCTACTTGGAATTGGTGTCTTGGTTTCTTGGCTGGTGGAGCTTCATCTAGTGGAGTGGTGGTACTGTTGTTATTAACTGAGAAAGTCAAAGAATGCCCTCAACATCGTCGTTATTATTAATAGAATTATAAGATTAAAATAGATTTTAAAATGGTTATATGCATTGTCAACATTTTTTTAAATCAATAATAATCGTCAT